>NW_026847438.1:151220662-151252605 GCF_025583915.1 Anolis sagrei ordinatus
AAATAAGAACAGCATCTGGCAAGAAAAAATGTAGTACAGATGTGCAATGTTCACTTGCATAAGAACATTTGGTCAGTTGAATGGTCCAAAGTGTTTCTGAGTGTTCAAAGCTATTTCCCCTGTGGTGCAGTGAAGTCCAGCCTAGAGCCTGTTTTATTTCTCTTTGGAATCCAAATGCTTTCGTACAAGTTTGCTTTTTGTTTAGCATTGCACTGTATGGGTATAAACACCACGTTCCAATTTAATCTAAGCAATCAGGGCCTTAAATCATGAGGAGCTGTGTGAGAGAAGTTCAAGGGAAAGTGCACGAATGCAGATCTTTTTTGTTTCTTGGATTATAAAATCCCAAAAAACTCATGAAAAAAGCACTACAAATTCTTAACCCTTCAAAAAGGGGATTTCCCCTGTGAATAAGTTAATGTTTTCTGCAAATTCTATTATGGAAAGGCCTATGCAAACAAATGTTGTAGGTTTTTCTGGCTGTATGGCCATGTTCTAGAAGCATTCTCTCATGACGTTTCGTCTTCATCTGTGGCAAGCATCCTCAGAGGTTGTGAGGTTTGTTGGAAACTGGAAAATTGGGTTTATATATCTGTAGAAGGTTTAGGGTGGGAGAAAGAACTCTTGTCTGTTGAGCTAGGTGTGAATGTTTCAATTGGCCACCTTGATTAGCAAGTGATGGCCTGACAGTTTTTAGATGTGGCTTGTTAAAAAAGACATATCTGCATATGTTAAATAAGGCATATCTACATATTCCTTATTTAAATACATATAGATTAGCAGGACTGAAGACCGACAGGTCGCAGGTTTGAATCCGGGGAGAGGCGGATGAGCTCCCTCTATCAGCTTCAGCTCCTCATGTGGGGACATGAGGGAAGCCTCCCACAAGGATGATAAAACATCAAATCATCCAGGCATCCCCTGGGCAACGTCCTTGCAGATGGCCAATTCTCTCACAACAGGAGCAACTTGCAGTTTCTCAGGTCGCTCCTGACACACACACACACACACACACACACACACACACAAAAGCCCCCACCTTGTTCACCTTTTGGAAAGACTTGAAGACTTGGATGTTCCAATGTGAATTTGAATAATGGTTCAGCCACTGAACAAGTCTGCGTAGACCTCATGTTTTGGTTGGATCTCCAGCACTTTATTCCCAGTTTATTCCCAGTTTACATTTGCACTAGCCTTTGTCCTGCCCCATTAGTCTCAAATCTGTGCATGTTTTATGATGTCTTAAAATTGGGGTTTCCTGCTATGCTGCTGAATACATTACTGGCTATTAACCTTACAAATAAGCCCCTAGAAGTTAGTAAATCACTGAAAAGGTTATGTACCTGACTCTGGGAATACGCATCCTCTGTAAGCCAATTCCTAGCAGTCTGCGAAAAATGCATAAAATTTGCCTTCATTTTTTTTTTGCTCAAAAGCTTTCTCCAAAAGATGAACATGCACCATTTCTTTTCCTTGGTTTCCAAAACAACAAAGCTAGTGTCCTATTCTGGCATCAAGAAACGGAGATTGTAGATGAGACGTGCATGCTGGTCCAGTCGATTTCACAATTCCTTTCCATCAGTTGATAGGGAGGTTCCATATTAGACTGTTATAGAAGTATTTTTCCACTTCAATTGCATTCATTCTATGAAACACTGGGATTTACAGTTTACTGAAGCATTTAGAATTCTCTGTTAGAGAGCTGTGGAGCACTCCTCTGAATTCAGCTCTATGACTCCTTATAGTGCTGAAAAATTTGTTCCTCACTAAACTTTAAACCCTTTCTTTTATTTCTTTGTGTTAGGACGTGGACTTTTTCTAGGGTCCAGGGTAGAAACATCTACAGACAGCTCAGACATTTCCTTCAGTGTGTGAGCATGTGCATGCCTTGGTCACCTCTAGATTGGACTACTGTAATGCGCTCTACGTGGGGCTGCCCTTGAAAACGGCTTGGAAATTTCAGCTAGTACAACGGGCGGCGGCCAGGATGTTAACTGGCGCTCCTTACAGAGAGAGGTCAACACTCCTGTTCAAGGAGTTCCATTGGCTGCCATTCATTTTCTGGTCCCAATTCAAGGTGCAGGTGCTCACCTACAAAGCCCTAAACGGTTTGGGACCTGCCTACCTGCGTGACCGCATCTCCGTTTATAAACCCGCACTCTCCCTTCATTCATCCGGAGAGACCCTGCTCATGATCCCACCTGCGTCGCAAGCGCGGTTGGTGGGGACGAGGGACAGGGCCTTCTCTGTGGTAGCCCCCCTACTCTGGAACTCCCTCCCCAAGGACATCAGACAAGCCCCTACGTTGGCAGTCTTTAGGAAGAGCTTGAAGACCTGGCTATTCCGGTGTGCCTTTCCAGAATAGGAAATTCCAGCAACACATCCCAGAAGCACTTTATTAGAGTTCTAAGATTGTCCGCACATTGCACTTACCTAAATATCCTTATATCTCACTTAGCATACTCAGCACTTTTTAACCTGTACCCATTACACTTGGCCCAGCCTTAGTTTTATTGTGCTATGTGTACTGTTTTTACTGTTTACTGTTACTGTTTTAATGTTTTGATTTGCTTTATGGTTTATGTGTATCTGTTATATTGTTGTTTTATCGAGGCCTTGGCCTTTGTAAGCCGCATCGAGTCCTTTGGGAGATGTTAGCAGGGAACAAATAAAGTAAATAATAATAATAAATAAGAATGCTTGTATTAACAGTTTTACCCAATTTCACACCTGCTGGATAGAATGTCGCACTTATGGTTGTAGATACTTACCTCTCCAGGTTTGAAGTGCAGTTGGATACCTTTACAATTTGAATTCCTGTAGACATAAGTTCACTTATGAAGACGTAAGACCCCAGCATGATTCCAGCCAAAATCAATGAGCTCCTGAGCCAGTTCTGTAATGGATTCAAAGTAAGTCACTGTCAATGCAAAATCAAATAATACATATCAAAGTGATAAAATGAGATGTTTATAAATTCTGTTAACATATATCTGTTCTTCATTTTCAGAATCTCAGCCGTGTGGAGGGGTCCTTTCAAGAAAGTTTGATGTTATTTAAAAAGGTGTCAGATGAAAATGCCATCTCAAAGCTGGGGAGACCTGTCCCATTGCAATCAGTGAAAGAAATAAGCTTTCCTCTCTGCAAAATTTTGGTTGGGATCACTAGTCTGCCCCTAAGTCTAGCAATGCTGTTCTACTCATGAGATTCTTACACCAGCCACAAGATAAAGATAATTTGACTAATCTCTATCTCATCATCTCTCATTTGCCTCTTCTATTCTGTTTCTCAGCTCCCCAGGTTATAGTCCCTCCTTCTCAGTTGCAGTTAAGATTTGCTACCATTTTTCAGTACCTCTTGTGTTTAGTTTGTTTAGCTATTACATTCTTTAGGAGTCTGGTTTGAATCAAACAATATATGTTGGCCTTGAATTTCAGTTAAATAGATAACTTAGCTTCATAGTCTTTAAAACCAAGTGGTAGGATGCCACATAAATTCAAACAGCTCAGAAAAGTATGAAATAATGTTTTGCAACATGTTTTTCCTGGCTTTTGTATTCAGATCAAATCAATGATGTATGCTGTATCAGCCACTGTTCTTTACAGTCTTTACGGTTTTGATAGTGATGAAATCATCCCCAGTAGGAACATAGAGGAACAGTTATCCCTGTTCTCTCTGTTTTATTTTGAGCCACGAGCTCTAGGTATTTGAAGAATTATTTAAAACAAGCTAAACTACTTGGATAAGTCTTCTAGGATTTTTTCCCAAACCATTCCCACTTTGAATAGGGGCCGCAGTAGTGCAGCGGGTTAAACCGCTAGCTGCAGGAAATTTGCTGACCAGAGGGTTGGCAGTTCAAAGTCTTAACTCTAGCTTCTGCCCAATCCAGGAGTTTGAAAGCAAGCAATGTGAATAGATCAATTGATACTGCCTTGGCAGCAGGGGCGGTTCTTCCATTACGCGAAGTAAGCGGTCGCAGAACACTTTTTTTTGCCAGGGGCGCAGAGGCGCCTCTGTAAATGCCCCTCGACTGTCACTTGAGGAGCGCCCCCTCAGCTCACAACAGCCCTAGCAGTCCGGGGGGAGCCTCAGGCTTTCTTGCCTCGCTGCCGGGCGATCCTCTTCCCAAAGGGGCCGGGCCCTTGAGCCTCGCCTAGCCCCTCTCGTTCCTGCTCCACCCGGCCACCGGGTGCGCGAGCAGAGCCGATGCTCAATCGTTCTCCGTGTTCGATCCCTTCCCCATGACCGGCTCCCTTTCCCGATCCCCTGGCGCTCCACCCGCCTCCTCTCCCCAATCCGCGGGTGGGCCAAGGGGCGGAGCTGCCACGCCTGGTCCTTTTCGGGTCCAAAGGCATGTCTGAAGACCCCAGCGTGCGCACCAAAAGTTGTCTCTTCTTCTGACTTTCTCTTCAGCCATTGGGACCAAGAGAGAGAGAGCCCCTCCAGCTGGAGGTATCTCCCACCTCCGCTCCCTCCTTTGTTTTTGCGCCTACCTTCAGGAAAGGTGGGCATGTCCACCTCTCTCTCTCTCTCTCTCTCGGTCCCAATGGCTGAAGAGAAAGTCAGGAGAAGAGGTGACTTTTGGTGCACACGCCGGGGTCTTCAGGCACACCTCCAGACCCCTGTTTGCTTACCGTTGAAAATTACCTAGGGCCACTTCTGCTTGGCAGGAAAGTAAAAGGGCGCCCCATGCAGACATGCAGACATGCCGGCAACATGATCGGAGATGTCTACGGACAACAGGCTCATCAGCATGGAAAAATGGATCAAGAGCACATCTCCATGGCTGAAGTTCAGCATTCACCAGAGATGAAAGGAGAAAACCTTAACCTTTGCCTGTGTATTGTATGTAATTGTTGTTCACTGTGTAAAAGGCATGGGATGTTTGCCTTATATGTGTATACTGTAATCCGCTTTGAGTCTCTCCAGGGAGAGAAAGCAGAATATAAACAAAGTGTATTATTATTTATTATTATTGAATTAGTGTTTCTTGTGCTATAGTAAACTGTTTGGAAGCCCTCTTTATTTGAAAAATTAATGTGCCGTGTAGTATGGGGTGGGGTGGAGGTCTGATTTTCAGACACAGAACCCCAAACCACCCATTGGTTCATAGAACTAATTGCTTAACTCTTGAAACAACTATAATAATAATGGATTACCGAACTGCCACCACCACAGATAATTTGAATAAGGTTGAAATTCCAGTTATTTCAAAGTGTGGTAGAATTACAGTGGGCCCTAGGTATTGGCTAGAATTTGGTTCTAGGACCACCTGTGGTTACCAAAATCTGTGGATTCTGATGTCCCATGATATACAACAGTACAGTAAAATGGTGTCCCTTATAAGAGCATCGATGCAATGACGGAAGGCACCAGCAGGGCATGCTTACTAACTAGCATAGTGGTCAGTGTACGGCAAAAATCAAAGTTTGATTTTTGATATTTTTCCAAATATTTTCAAGTTGTTGTTGGTTAAATGCCTGAATGAAGAATATGTGGATATGGATAGTTGAGCGTATTGTCATGCAGACTAGTGGAACCTTCCACCCTTCCCTCCTAGCCCAAAGTTCTCTGGTAGGGAATTTACTTCTTCAGGTTGGCTGAATGTCCTTGTTGCTAGATAGTTGGCATAAGAGGGACTGCTGTCTTGCTGGCACAATGTAGTGAAGTGTGTGTGTATATCTGGGGAGTGAGTGGGAGGAAAGGATCTCCACTGATCGTTCTGGAGTCCTCACTATGTATACACTTATCTGTGTTGATCAATTGCTCCACCTTTAATAGGAATAAGAATTAATCCTAACAAATATTTGCATCCATCTCCAAACAACTGTAAATATACATATATATGTACTCATTTTTTTGTAAAGAAGCCAGCAGAAAGTAGCCTTATTGAAACCACCCCAGGCTTTTCCTTGGTTATAAAAGAGAAGGATCTGAAATTTCTCCAGTGTTCAATTGTTTTTGAAGGATAAACAAAACTGGGATTTGCATTTCTCTGAACTGTGGGAAAGTTTTGAATGGGATACAGCCTTCATGGTCTTTGTATATTTCTGATATGTTGTATTTATTTAGGTTTCTTATCACTCCTAATTTTGAAACCTTGGGATGACTTGCAGCACTTGCTCCAATGGGACGGAATCCCAACAAATCAGAGAGAATACTGTTGTGTATTCTCTCCCTCCTCACTGTTTACGCGTGATCCAAATAAAAAGTTGTTGTAGAACATGGAGTGTTCCTTCTTGGGATGATACACTTCTTGATTCTTGTACTGCAGATACCAGTTTAGAGGAGAAGAGCATGTCTGGCCAAAAAACAAAAGCAAAACCAAACCACTCATGCTTAATGTATTGTCGAAGGCTTTCATGGCCGGAATCACTGGGTTGTTGTAGGTTTTTTCGGGCTATATGGCCATGGTCTAGGAGAGAATGCCTCTAGACCATGGCCATATAGCCCGAAAAAACCTACAACAACCCACTCATGCTTACTTTGGCTGGATACTTAAGCTTTGACATTGGCTGTGTTTTTCTGTGTATGATTGTCCAAAGACAGACTTTTCATATGGGGCCCATTGGAGACCCACTGGAGATCCATGAGTTTTGGGTTGTGACCTGAGTTTAGTGCTTCTTGCATATGGCAATGAAATACCTGAAAAATGGCATCTCTTGGGGACAATGTCCTACCATACAGATGAATCTATCATATCTCAGCATCTTTTCAACATAATATTGTGAGGCTGTCATGCTGTGTTGCACCATGACTTCCATATATTTAACTGGTTATTTTTTACTGCTGTTTATGTTTAATTCTGTTTTAATTTTTGCATATTTGTATATTTTAAATTCTGTGCTAATGCTTTTATGTCAAAACACTTTCAGTCCCCTTTGGGGAGATTAAGCAGGATATGAATAATAATAATAATAATAATAATAATAATAATAATAATAATAATAATTTGGAAGGTTGTATTCCAACATATCTGGACTGTACAAAGGTGAAGAAGACTGAATTGATTAAAGGATTCCAGTTCACTTCTAGAAAACAGGATGGAGGAGAAGCAAACCTTCTAAAATACAACCCACTGCTATCTTGAAATCCGGCCAACATGGTACATCTCTTATTTGCTGAGTGGCCATTTGGAGCCTGAGCCGCTGCTGTGAATGTCCTGGGCTCCATTTCAAATCTCTGTTAATCCTCTAATGAACCTTCATTAAAACTGGACCAACATCAAATCAGTACTTGGAAACATTATGTAAATGAAATAGGAGGAGAAATTGAAAGATCATTCTGTCTCTCCTTCTCTCTCTCCCTTTCCCTCTTCTTCCCTCCACTTTTAGCTATGATTCTTAGAAAAAGCATTTTTAATTTCAAAAGGCAATGTAATTCAGTGAACATTTAAGGATTCCATCTATTCCAATCTCTGTGTAGGTTTCAGTGTCCTTACCACACAAGAACCATGTTTTTGATATCTACACTTTTGTTTTGGCTACCATTTCATTTTGAAGGTGAGGTATAAAAAGAGTCAAGTTTAAGCTTAACATTTAGAAAACCTACTTCTCAACCATTCATTGAATGGCTAGGCATAAAGCAACCTTCCTTCCCAAAAGATTATGCAAAGAGATCAAAAAGAATTTGTTTGGAAGCGGTGTTGGGTGGAAGCTAAAAATGAAACTTTCTGGGGAATCTCAATGAGATTTAATGAGACTTAAGTAAATCATGGCTAGAGGTGTCCAATGCCTGCTCTAGGTCATGCCCGCTGAAATCTCAATATGTTGCCTCACAGGATGGAGTAGGGCTCCAAGATGATGGTCTTCAAGACCCACCAGCCTGAGACGGCATAGCCAATTGTTGGGGGTTGCAATTCTATGCCATGTAGAAGGTTGAATGATTTTCATCTTCTGATGTAAAGGAAATTAAATAGCAGATGCATTCTGAAATGAAAAAGGGCTGGGTCTAGCCAAAATCATGTGAATTAATTTGAGGTCCATGTTTGGTAAAAAAGGATTACAAATAAATGAATAGTAGGTTGTGAGACATCAGTATCCTTCATTGCTGAACAAATTATACAAAATTTATGCTGGGTTCCAGGTAGGAACAAGATTTTTCCTCCACCATGGTCCAAGTGGAATAGATGCAGCTAGACATATCTCTATATCCCTTTGAAGTTGATGTCATGTTACGTAGAGCCGTAGACTCTACCTAATTTCCCGGGCCCTCTACAAATTGCACTAGCCTTGGCCCGGCCTTTTAAATTGCCCTGAACAGGCAGGATTATTTTAAATATATACTGTATATACTCGAGTATAAGCCTAGTTTTTCAGCCCCTTTTTGAGGCCGAAAAAGTCCCGCTTGGCTTATATTCGAGTCAAGGTTATTTATTATTTTACCCTGTTAGAAATACATAATAAATATATTGTTATTGTTGTTGTTATTACATTGATCATTCTACTTTATTATTGTTTTAATATATTTATTATTTTACTCTATTATTACTGTTATTATTACATTTCCATTATTTTACTCTATTATTAGTAGTAGTATTATTACATTTATTGTTTTACTCTATTTTTATTGGAAGGATATACAAGCACATTTACACTGAAGAAGGTTATAATAATGGTTTAATCAGAGTTCCACAGTCTTATCTAAAATTATAGTTTTATGTAAATATTCAAAACATTTAACCTACTGATGTCTCAGTTAATGTAATTGTATTTTATCTATTTTTATTTTGAAATTTACCAGTAGCTGCTGCATTTCCTACCCTCGGCTTATACATGAGTCAATATGTTTTCCCAGTTTTTTGTCGTAAAATTTGGTGCCTTGGCTCATATTCAGGTCGGCTTATACTTGAGTATATATGGTATTTGCTATTGTGATTTTTTAATGCTTATACTGTCTTGTAAATTTTATGTTTATGCTGTTTTCTTTGTATGTATTGATTATGTTACTTGGAAACCGCTCTGAGTCCCTTCAGGGAGATAGAGTGGCATATAAATAAAGTTTTGTTGTTGTTGTATGTTATTTATTATTCTGGTGGAAAGGAAAACAAGGGAGTAAATGCTGAAAGATGGAATAAATCAATGGGTAAAATGAGCAGGTTTGTACACAGCTTTCTCAAATCGAGACCCAAAACCCAGCTGAGAAAAACAGCTTCAGGAAATAAATAAATAGCAGGGAGACATAGATGAAGATGTGTCTGCAGTATAAAGATAAGACCTGAATACAAAATTCTGTGTGGTGGAATAAAGTTGAATTGTGATATCTGTTTAAAGGCCATTTTAAAATGGCCTTTAATAATGATAAATTTGTCTTAGCCATTTGTTGTTTATGCTTGTGCAGAGGAAAATACAATTGTAAGAAAACAAAGAGCATTGAACAGTTACCTTTCAAAATAACCCTAAAGGAAACAATCCTGTATGCATACACTCTTGTTTACAGATGCTGTACCAAGATTAGGGCCCAATCATCATTTCCATATTTCTATAAGCAGAGGCGGCCCTAGGTAATGTATTTTGGTGTGTCCCCCCCTCCAACCAATCACTGATATATATTTTCTGTTCGTTGTGGGAGTTCTGTGTGCCATATTTGGTTCAATTCCATCATTGGTGGAGATCAGAATGCTCTTTGACTGTAGGTGAACTATACATCCCAGTAACTACAACTCGCATATGTCAAGGTCTATTTTCCCCCAAGAGCTCCTCAAGAGCACCCCTGGGCAAAATCAACTATACTGCAAATACTTACTTTGCGTAATGGGTTGAGCCACCCCTGTCTATATGACACAATCGTATGACACAAGTACAGAACTTTGTGCATTCTTCAAAAATGATATATGTTTTCCATATCTCTGAATGGTAAGCAATTCTAAGTGGTAATGATATAGTGTATGACAATGATACCTGCAAGTACTTCATCTTGTTTTCAGCTCTTTCAAGAGTGCTCTTTTGGGAGTTTAAGGATGCCTTATCCAACCTGGCATGTACAAGCCTCACAAACCAATTCGAGGTTAAGCAAGCTCATCTAACACACCTAGCTAGATTTTATCTGGAGTCTTCCACATTTTGTAGTTTCCCTATAAAGGAGGCTGAACAGTCTGATCTGATGTGAAATTTCTACATGCAGGTAAAGGTTATTCGTTATGCTATTGCACATTACATTCTCAATGTGTATTTTCTGAAATTGGCTCTTCCAGTTGTGCATTTGGTTGTACATTCAGCTCTATGATATCATTCAGCACAGACCTTCATAACAAATAAATTCATAAAATGATAATCTCGATGGAAGGTCTTAGCCATTTCAGAGAACAACCATCTACTTTAACCCATGATTTCCCACCTCCAAAGATCAACCCAAGTAAGATATGGAACATATTTCTTGCTCCAGACCCTAGGATTATCATAAGTTGGTTTTGTACCCAGATGTTGGATTCATATACATTGCCTGTCTCCAAATTGTGGGAGTGCCAACAATGATAAAATTAAGTACAATGCAAAGATAAAACAGAACCAAAAACCAAGTACATCAGTGAAAAACAAATGGTAACCATATGGTTAGAATCTCAGTTTAACTACAGACTACACTTTCAAAAGATCTTTCTATGCTGTGGAAGAATGACAGATGACAGAGGTTATGTGTTATTATTTTTGTATCAGGTATCCACAGCCTAGGAGTAACCATGGTTTCTTTGGGGAAAAGTGAGTGCATGACTGAAGGGAGATATGCTCTGTTAAAATCACCAATGGAGAACTTCTAAAGGTGGCAAAAAGTGGCAATATTGCATGCATGGGCTCTTTTTTTGTGCCAGGAGCGACTTGAGAAACTGCAATTCACTTCCTGGTGTGAGAGAATTATCCGTCTGCAAGGACATTGCCCAGGCGATGCTCGAATGTTGTGATGTTTTAACATCCCTGTGGGAGGCTTCTCTCATGTCCCTGCATGAGGAACTGGAGCTGACAGAGGGAGCTCATCCCTGCTCTCCCCGGATTTGAACCTCTTACTTGTTGATCTTCAGTCCTACTGTCACAAGGGTTTAACCCATTGTGCCATCGGGAGCTCGGTGGACTCTGTGACTACATTAATGGACTATGTGACTACATTAATAATAACTGTCAAATCTATAAAAGTGAATGTTTTGACTATGCAGAATAAACAGCTTGGTATCAATAGATGTGTGAGTTTATACCATGAAATTTTGTTTTATGGCAATAACAAAAACACTACCTCACTGGAAGGGGTCATTCTAACTGTGAGTTTTTGGGAGCTGGAGCCCCTAAAGTAATGTTACTGAGCAGTGGCTTACCTCTCTCTACACCAATTCCTTTGTTGTTGTTCAGCATCTTCAAACCAACCTCAACTTTTGGCAATCTTAACATAGGGTTTTCTTGGCAAGATTTATTCAGAGAAGATTTGTTTCTTCTCTTCTCAAAGACTGAAAGATCTTGTGATCTGCCAGAATTCACCCACTGAGTTTCCATAGCTAGGCAGTGATTCAAACTCTGGCCTTCTGGAATCTAGGAGCCAAGCCACTAAACCACATTGGTTCACTATAATTCTCTGAAATGAATGCAAAAATCTAGACTAAAATAAAAATGGATCATCATCTGTCTTCTGGGTTTTGGTTTCAGTGACATTTGGCAGGAGAAGCCATTTTGTTAAAAGTGCCTGAATGCTGATATTAATTTCATGTTAGAATTACACTTAAGAAGTCAGCTTAGGGATAACTGATCCTACCTGTTATTGCATTGGCATAATTACATCATGCTTCACTGGGCTCTTTTGACAGCAAACAATTATTGGTTTTTCTTGGGTTATTCTCCTCCTCCCATGCTCTATTCCACTAATATAAATGTATGAGTTTCTGTAGTTTGTGAATCTACTTTCAAGTATGTGTACATATATGTTTTAACTACCCATTTGCCCTCTTCAACTTTTGTAGCTATATTGTACAATGTTACAGTCTGCCTGTTCTTCCTATGGTTGCATAGCATGTGTAGAACTAGATCTGATCATACACTATTACTGTATGTATATATTGATAATGCTACCTTAAAAACCAAACAAACAGAAAACAGTCAATGGGCTTCTTACTTACCTAGTATAGCATTCTAGCACTACTGCTGAAATTTATTTATTTATTTAGAGCTTTTATAACCCGGTCTTCTCGACCTCCGAAGAGGGACTCAGGCCGGCTAACAGCAGAAAATTCATACACACATAGAATAAACATAATAGCATCATAATACATTAATACAAAAATACATTAAAATACAGATCATACAATTACAAAAGCCAGGTCGTCAGAGTAAAATCACAAATTCATCACCATCCGCCAGTGTGGTCAGCCGTTATTGACTCAATCATCATTCTGCAAATGCTATATTCCAAAGCCAAGATTTTACCAGCTTTCTGAAAGTCAGGAGGGAAGGGGCAGATCTAATCTCCAACGGGAGAGAGTTCCAGAGCCGAGGGGCCACCACCGAGAAGGCCCTGTCCCTCGTCCCCACCAGACGCGATTGCGAAGGAGGTGGGACCGAGAGCAGGGCCCCTCCAGAAGATCTTAACAACCTTGATGGTTCATAGGGGAGAATCCATTCAGACAGGTAAACTGGGCCAGAGTCGTTTGGGGATTTATAGGTCAACACCAGCACTTTGAATTGTGCTAGGAAGCTAATTGGCAGCCAGTGGAGCTGACACAGCAGAGGAGTAGCATGCTCCCTGTACCCTGCTCCTGGCTGCCACTCATTGGACTAGTTGAAGCTTCCGGGCAGTCTTCAGAGGCAACCCCACGTAGAGAACATTGCGGTAGTCTTTACGGGATGTAACCAGAGCGTGGACCATCGTGGCCAAGTCAGACTTCCCAAGGTACAGGCACAGCTGGAGCACAAGTGGGTATGTGATGAAGCTGCTGAGCCTCTTGCTTAAAATTGAGTCTTCAGGAATTGTTAGGAAGCACAAATGTGCTTTCAAATAATCTTTCTGAATAACATGCTGTAAAAGATGAACGTTCACTTGGACAGGGGGGCCAAGCAATCACGCCCACTGCCCAACAGCTTACAGGGTTATCGTTCAGCTGGACACTTCTTTGAATAAAGATAGTTAACTATAACAAAGGGGGAAAGACTCTCTTATCCCACCTTAGTACTATATTTTTTTAAGTGACCAACTGGGATGTAGTTGTAGACCGATGTATTTGTTAAAATCACTGCCACCACCTCAATTAAATAGGTCTGAGGAAAACCATATGTGTGAAGGTGAAAAGAGGCAAAGTTGCATTCAAGCTTTTTGTTCTTCTTTGACCACTGTTATTTTTTTGCTGACTGGACTGAAAGAAATCTTCTTTAAGTTAGCTGAGATGCAAAGGTTATAATAGACTGAGGCAGACTCCAATTTGAAGGTGAAATAAGAAACAGGTTTATTTTAGAACTTAATGAACAGATCAACTCTTAAAAAGAGTGGTACAATAATCTTGATGCAGTTCAGTTTCTTGAGGCTTAGCTGGTTTTAAGCAGGCAGTCTTACAATAAAGGCTCCAACTTTTGTTTCACAGTGAGTTCCTTATCCCCACACTGATCACTAACTGACACAGTGTGTCTTTGAGCATAGTAATACAAACTGCCTCCTAGAGCAAATCAGGCTTCCCTTTCACTGTCCCTACTCTGACCAGTGAACCAGGATCCTATGCCTATCCCTTGCTCTAATTCTCAAGGCTCACACAAAAGTCTTCCCTCCCTGCCTAAGATATTCACAGCTCTCCCTTCCTAAAATATACGTCTTTACTCCACGATGTCTAAACTCCAACTCCCTTACTTGTCAAATAAGCCAGCCTTTTTCCCCTCTAAATCCTAACTCCACCCCTGACTGTCCTAACCAATCAGGAGTCGGCTGACTCCTCCCTCCTGCCTCTGGCTCTCTTGCCTAACCCAGAATATGTCAGCTACTGACTTTCCAGGCTTCGGCCTTCCTGCCAAAAAGGTCAGTTTCACTACACATGCCCACTTGGTTGATATGGCAAAGAAACTGCTGGCTGCACAAACATCTGCCTCACTCCTACAAGAGCTGTTTGGAAGCCTGGTTGAGATAGGGGACCACATCACATTGATGATGTTCACCAGATCAATTTGGCAGCCTCCATTGCAAATCTGGTGGGGGAGGGGGCAGTGGGGCAATCCCAGTAGCCTATGCCCCACCGCACAAACAGCGGATGCTTCCTCATCACAAGTGGGACATGGGGAGGATCCTGTTGGCACTACAGCATCATAGGATGCTTCTGCCCCAGTTGAGCCATGGAGCCCCACCGGAAGTGAGGTTACATCATGTAATGGGCGGCATGCAGCTCCATGGTTCAATTGGGACAGAAGTGTCTCATGACACTGAAATTTCCATGTGTGATGAGGTCGAGGGTCTGCTAAGTCCTGAAATGGCTGCAGAGAGATAATCATTCCATCACAATGGTTAGGCATTGTCCAGAGGAAATATCCTTCTGTTCTAACAACGTTTGCATAATGTCATGCCGAACAGGAGGTGTTTATAGCACTCTAAAGAAGTCCGTATCTTTAACCACACACCACAGAGCTAAATTGCATAAAATAACTAGGTTAATCTGCTGCATTCCATTGTATGGAGGAAATGATGGAGTCATTGAAATAGCCCCACATATGGGAGTTTTTCTCATCTGGAGCTCAGATTGCAAATTTTGGTTTATTTACTTCCTGCAGGTAAGAATTAATACTTTTAGTGGTTTTCTTTGTGAGAATGCAAAGGTTTCTACACAATGCTAAAGCACTTCTCCTATTTCTTTGTAATTCTCTGGTACTGAGTTGTATTTCAGAAAAAATATGTTGGTTTCCTGAGCGGAATTGAGTATCAATTTTCCACAATTTCCAAAACCAAAATACCTCAAAATCTGAAATGACTCTTATGGTTTCTGACAATTCAATGTACACAAATTTTGAATTATGCCCAGAATTATAAAAAAAATATTATGTATAGAATTGCCTTCAGGCTATGTGTATAAAATGTATATGAATCATACAGGAATTTCATGTTTAGATTTGTGCTCCATCTTCAAGATATCTCATTATGTATATACATGCTAATGCAGGTATTCCAAAATCCAATACACTTCTGATCTCAAGCATTTTGGATAAGGGATACTCAACCTGTATAGTGATTCCCCCACAAAAACATCCCTTAATAGTTTACATTTGTTACTTACTTTTCATCAATGCGGAAGGTTCTATTTATTATGCAGAAATAATTCTGTCAACAATCATATCACAGCTGCCAACAAAACCACAGTGTTGAAAATTTATTTTGGCACCAAAAGAACTGTTCCTCTTGTCTCATTTTTGGAAGGGAAGAAGATGTTTTGCCCTGTAGGCTGGTGGAGTTTTATGATGTCTGATTATTCATTAATAACCTTCTTCATCCTAGAGCAGTGTTTCCTGTATTAACATGTTGTGGTGACCCCCAACCATAATATTATTTTCGTTGTTGCTTCATAACTGTAAATTTGCTACTATTACGAATTGTAATGTAAATATCCAATATGCAGGATGTATTTTCATTCACTGGACCAAATTTGGCACAAATACCCAATACACCCAAATTTGAATACTAATGGGGTTGGGCAAGGGGTTGATTTTGTCAATTGGGAGTTGTAGTTGCTGGGATTTATAGTTCACCTACAATCAAAGAGCATTCTGAACTCCACCAACTAGGTAATTTTACCAAACTTGCCACACAGAAGTCCCACGACCAACAGAAAATACTGGAAGGGTTTGGTGGGCACTGACCTTGAGTTTGGGAGTTGTAGTTCACCTAGATCCAGAGAGCACTGTGGACTCAAACAATGATGGATCTGGACCTAACTTGGCACAAATACTCAATATGCCCAAATGTGATGTTTGGGGAAAAATAGATCTTGACATTTGGGAGTTGTAGTTGCTGGGATTTATAGTTCACCTACCATCAAAGAGCATTCTGAACCCCATCAATGATAGAATTGGCCCAAACTTCCCACTCAGAACCTCCATGACCAACACAACATACTGTGTTTTCTGATGGTGTTTGGCGATCCCTCTAACACCCCCTCGCGACCCCCTGAGGGGTCCAGACCCCCAGGTTGAGAACCACTGTCCTAGAGAGCTACTACAGTTGATAGTAAAACTGAAGAACCAATATGTAACCCAGTCTCCACCACTAAAATTGGGTGACAGTGGCAACAGGATCCTCAGAGACAGTTTGACCTCCCATTGAGTTCTCTGGAGATAGAGTCCAGTGTGACCACCTGATCTCCAATACTTGTCAATCTCCAGTGTCACCCTTGAAAAGCTAGAGTACTTTATGTCCAAAGGGACCTGTAGCAGTGTCTACCTTTAAGCGTAGCATTCCTTGCAGGAATTAAGAACAACCTTTCACAAATAAATAAAGCTATACACTTGGAGACAGCACTCAGGTAAGAAATTAAATCTTCTTAGCTACCTCGATTGCTTTAGAAACTTTACCTAAGAGTAGTAATCTTGTTGTCATCTGTACAAACCTGCCCTTTAATTTGTATAGGCTCTGTTTAATGGTCACCCTAGTTTGTGATAGAATCTTTGTTATTGTTTATATGAACACAACAAAGAGTACTTCATTGTCTACCTTCTTAAGGATTTAATGTTTCATTGCCTAACCTCCCTTTCCCCATTCCTGTCTATTGCTTATTGTTTCCTTCTTTACTTTTTGTGTTTCCTTTTAAACTAATCAAGGCTGAGAGGAGCCATTGAGGGCTGAAAAATCTTGAACAGTGCCTGATGGATTAAAAAAGTCTTTGGGTTAAATGCAGGGCAAAATAAAATATTTTTGAGCAGAGCAAACCTGTGGCTTATTTCCCTTTCTCTCTCTCTTCTGAAAAGAAAGGTCAAGGAATTCAGCAAGCATTGTTTCATGTCTAGTTTTAAGACGTCTTCTAAAAAGTGCTCCCTTCCATTACTCAGAGAAACTCCAAGGGGAAAAAAGTATCCATTTACATACTTCCCTTCTAAATTCATTATGTCTGAATTTTGGAAAAGGAAGTAATAATATAACAAATTGAAGCGTATCAGAGATCAGTAAGTTATGGATACTGCTCCTGCTTTTATGAGTTTAGTGACGTTGTTTTTCTTGGAGGTTAAATGAAACGTGCTCGAATTCTGGAAATGGAAGTTGCTGGATTGGTGCCTATGGCCTTGCTAAACTAAAGTATTCCCCTGACAATATCAGTGGAAAGTTAAAAAAAATTCAACAAGCAGCCACTTACTGCAACTTTCTGCAGTTGACCTTCTATTTTGTCCTTTTTCTTTCCCAATAACAACTCATATGATCAGTGGAGGATAGCTAGATCCAGCCCAAAATAAAATTTTATTTGTCCCTTAATTAGGTTGGCCTACTTTTCAGAAGAAAGGCTCCTGTTTGAAGAGTTGTTAGAATATGCTGTTTCATTTCAATGATTGCCAGCCTTTGGTCCTAGGAATTTGTTGGACGTCAACTCCAAGAATCACTAAGCTTGGTCATGTTGATTGGAGCTCCTGGGAACCGATGTTCAAAATGCCTGGATGACCATATTTTGAAAATCACTTCTTTTATTTGAATGAGGCTTTTATTTTACAAGTTGTACTGTTCAAATTTGAATTTCAAAAAAAAAAAAAAAAAAGAGCCAGAAGAATGGAAAGCAGCTATCTTGACATTGATCATCAAATGGAGTAGGCATGCAAATCATCTGATCATAGTTTAGTGAGATACTTCATGTATTTCTGTTTAAATGATAGTAATTCTAGTAGTTGAATTAGGACTCAGGAGATTCAGGTTCAAAGCCTTTTTGGCCATGATATTCACTGGGTGGCTAGTTACTTTCTTTCAGAGTTATTGTGAGGACAAAAAGAAGTATTATATGTATGATTTGAGATCCTTGGAATATAAATTAACAAATTTTCCTGCAAACTGCAAAGTATCGCCTGATTTTGCCTAAAGAGATCCCTATGAATCTTGAAGGCAGCCAGTGGTGGATCTGAGGCGAGTCCAGGTTTTCTTGGTTAATGAAGACAACCCCCCAGAGAGGGAAAAAAAAGCATGCTTAAGAGATCAAGAGGGGAAAACGTAGAGCTTATTCAAAAGGGGAGACCAGTGGTTGAAAGTGTAGTCCAGTGTTATAATTTAGATATATTGAAACAGAACAAAACATAAAAAAAAACAAATTGTCAAAAAGTGGGGATGCCTGTAAATGGGAATTGTTATGGGACTTCATCACACGTATCAAAATCAGTGTTTTTACACATTTAAGAATCATCATCTCACAGAGCCCATCACACAACACAAGCTTCAATTGTGGGTTCCAGGTTTTTCACTGTTTCTAAAGTGTGGGCTCTTTCCACGATTCCTAAGTTGATTGGTAATCATTTTTTTTCCAATTTCCCATGGAGAGATGTCTACAAATGCCCAGTTAACATGTGATGGGAATCCCCCTTGCCCATTTGTAAATAAAACGAGGACATTGTCATGGAGAGAGGAGTCGAGATGGGCAGTATCGTTTCCTTTCTTCTGCCATTACTCTTTTGGGATTTTTTTCTATTCAAAGAAAATTGAGAAGGAGACAGTGGGAGGAGTCATATGTCTCCCGTGTGCAGAGGCAGCCCTAGGTAATTTTCAATGGTAAGCAAACAGTATTTTGCTCCCCCCCCCAACCAATCATTGATATATATTTTCTGTTTGTCATGGAAGTTCTGTGTGCCATATTTGGTTCAATTCCATCATTGGTGGAGTTCAGAATGCTCTTTGATTTTAGATGAACTATACATCCCAGTAACTACAACTCGCATATGTCAAGGTCTATTTTTCCCCAAGAGCGCCCTGGGCAAAATCAACTATACTGCGAATGCTTAGTTTGCGTAATGGGTTAAGCCGCCCCTGCCCGTGTGATTGCAAATCAAACAAAGAAATCTTAAAGAAAGCAAAGGAAAGGATTTGGTGTGATGGGGTAAGAAAACCTTCTGTTAATTTAAATGAGGTGTGGTGAAACTTAAGAGGAAACCAATGATCTGAAATGTCTTCCTCATCCTTTGGGATGAAGTCCATGGTAGAGGACAACACAAACTTGTCCATTCCGTAGTTCTCATTCCACAGTCCCTCAGCTTATATCTACTACCATGGTGAAGTTGATCTTGCAGATCCTCCCTCCAACTTTTCACAAGTGAAAAACAGAGGGTGCTCAAGAAAGCAAAAGTTGTTAATGAGGAAAAACACACAACCTCAGAGAAGCTACAGCCATTTCCCTGAATTTACTGGGAAGGTCAAGATTCCATCTTTTCATCTTTTCATGGCAGAATTGATTTTTTTTCAGGTAATGATGCCTCTGCTGAAAATATAATAACTGCCATATTTCATATGAATGGATGTACAGAATTTGGGGCAAGAATTAGGTGTCCTTCCCTATAGCTTTGCAATAGCTGAGGGGTGGTGCTTTTTATGTCATTCAGGCTGCCTCATGCAACACAGCTTTGGGAAACTGTGATTAGACATTTGGGCAACATGGCCAGTCCAGCAAAGTTGATGGTGGAGAATCATAATTTGCAGGTGTAAGGCACATCAAGCAAACCCTTGTCATGACTGCCTTCCATCTGGAAATCTGTGCTCTCAGTTTGAAATACCATGTCAATCCAGAACAGATCTTCACAGTAATTTACAGATCCACCGTTATGACTCTAGCTCTGGAAGACAATCATATGCGGCCATGAGTGATCACCTATAATGATGACGACGATGATGATGATGCAATGCAGTGAATAGGAAGTAGCATGATGATGTGGTTTCATGAAGTGTAGCTAATAGCCAAGGAGCTTTGAGACAACTGTCACAGAACCGTTCCTCTACCTGATATGAAGCTTCCACATTGCTTAGTAATTTGCCCTTCTCACAGATCATGATGACGGACTTGTTGGCTACCTTGGGAACCAACATGAACTGTTTGCATACTTATTTGAATTGGTTATAAATAGGCTAAGTTTTCTTCCCCTATGTGTATCTACTTTGCATTTTCAGCCTTGGGACAGTCCCTATAGACAGGCATTTCCTTCTTATTTTTTTAAAGGTAAATAATATACTTGGTTACTTAGGAAACATAGTGAATATCCTGAAGGTGAAAAATGTTCTTGGACTAAGGAAGTAAGTAGAAAGTGATTTGTTTGTGTGTGTCCGAATAGATTCAGCATCTCAAATCGTGGGATGGTGTGTTGACAATTGGCAGGTTTCACTCAACACCCTACTTCCTTATATTGCATTTAATGCCTTCATTATGAACTTATTATATTATTTCTTTCCCCAGACTGATATGGTCTGTTCCTAGACAACTTAATTAGAAGAGAGCAAAGTGTACACTGGCAGAATGTGCAACTCCTTAAGAATACTTATGCTAAGGGATGAAAGCTGCTCCTTTCTCCTCCAGCTGTGTAGCACAAATAGAACATGTCTTAACTGTGTCCCCATAGCAAATCAAGCCTGCATTGCACATCTACAAAAAGGATCTCCAGCATAAATCGCTGTTGGTGAAAGAGAATGAAGGTCTCTCTTTACCATGCCTGCTCAGTGCAAGAAGGATGATTCCCAGGGGTGTCTCCACAATCAGGTTGGATGGAGTACCTTCTGCCCATCACTACATAGTCAAGCCAAAGGTATTTCACAAGGAGGAACTGGATACCTCCTTGTGCAACATCTTCTGCCAGCTAAAATATCCAATAGGATTATAGCCATGATCACTATTAAAGATGACAACATTGATCTATCTGCTCTCTGAAACTTTCAGATGTGGTGAACGACAGCTATGGAACAGATCAAGATGAAGCACCGACTGTATATACTCATGTATAAGTTGGTCATGCAATAGTTGAGGGCAGGTTTTTGGGCCAAAATTATATATTTTGATGTGATTCAAGGATAAATCAAGGGTCATTCCCCAGAGAGGGGAAAGTGATAGCGTAGCACAGTTTCAGGGGCCCAGCTGACCCTGGCTACCACCCCAACCATTTTTCCATCCAGGCATTCAGAAAGGACAGAAGTGGTGCCATGACAGAGAGAGTAGAGAGATCAGTGCTTCTTTTAAGTTCTTCAAGTATGGAGTAAGCTCTTTTAGTTACTCTACTCTGACAAGAGGATTGTTCTTTTTTTCTTTAAGACAGACTACTTACCTTGTCCCATTGAAAATTTTCTCAGATATCTCGTACTCAAATTTGTCAGATTTGTCAGATTTCTCTTACTCAAATGTCCAGATTTATGCATAAGTATATATCCCAAATTTTAGTGGTAACACTTATGCTGGTGGATAGGGGGAGAGAAGAAAAGAAACAGATCCAACAATTTATTTTGGCTCTTATAATGAATTCTTGTCCCGGCATTGATTGTTTGCCGTTTATATGCTGTGCTTCACCCTGAGTCCTCTTTGGGGTGAGAAGGGTGGATATAAATGTTTTAATAAATAAATAAAAAATAAAAAAATAAACACAGAACTGTAAGTGCTACATCATACTGTCTTTTATATGGAGTTGCCATAGTACAATTTATGGTTTTTTATACACACCAGTCAATGTATATTATTCTCAAAGCCAATTATTTTGGTAGGATACAGACAATCCCACAGGTAACCTTTTCCTTACCTAGCAGACAAATCCCAATGATGCAGGATTAAATAACCAACCATATGCTGCCTTATAATGACAAACAATATCTGGTTCTTGAGATGTCTGCTGCAGTCTCCCTAATGGTTGGGCCAGTCCAGCTCTGATAGGTTTGTTCCCCCTTTCTTCGATGGAGGACAATCTGTGCTGATGATCTCACATGCCCAAGGGGACTCATTAGTTTTCAATCCTTGCTTCACCTTGCTCTTTGAAATTGCTGGCAAGAACAGAAATAAGTACCGATCCAAGTGTGTGTGGACCTCTCTGCAGTTATGTCCCTTTTAATGTGTGTGAGTTTGGCAGGCTATGAACTTTCCTAAATTAGATCGGACCAATGGATGCCTACAGCACATTGCTCTAACTTTTCCTTTGTTAAACTCTCCCCAAAGCCCGATTTGTTTATGAAAAGCTGCCTTGTGGAATGCCATTGGCCTCTTGTTTGTGGGAAATGGTTGTATCATCACTAAGTGGCTTCTGGAATTGGCATCTAATTGGATTATTGAAATTACTCTACGGCTGGAGGGAAATGAATGACTCATTTTTTTTTAAAAAAAGCTACTCCATTATACCCCTCGAGGTAGTTTTTTGTCATGTTCATCACTTTACGTTATATAAAATCAAAATTTTAATGATGTTAAAACAATAAAAAATAATAACAGAACCATTTACAATTTACAAAAAAAAATATTATTTCATAAATATGGAGGCTCAGAATGTAATCCTGTAGTGTTTCCCACTGTATGTAGAAATTCATTTATTATGACTCTGGATAAGTCTTTTTGGTTTGAGAAAATTATGTTTATCCAGTGACTTTACATATTCTGCACTAATCATATGCATATAAATAGATACAGTTAAGGCACAGGAATATTTTTGTTGGACCTATCCCCTTTACATAGCCTTTATGACCCTAAAACCAATGTTATGACTTGCCCTCCATTTAGACATGATTACCAGATCATCTCCAACAATCTTTCTCATAGTTTCTAAAGGCAGGCATCATACTTGGATTTGACCTCTATGTTATACTCGCAGAGGATAGGGCACTCCACTTGTGATCTTTTGTAAGTGGATGTCACTTGAAATTGTTGCTGTAATACAGTATCTCTTTCTCTACATTAGTATTATTAATATTCATTATTCATTATCTGTTCTTCTCTTTTTCAATCCTCATCCTCCTCCACTACGGATGGACAACTTGTATCCTTCTAAGATATTATGTCTCTCTAGATTCCTATCATTGGTGATGCTGTTCATGGGGGATTAGGGTTGTGGAAGGCCAAACGTCTGTCCACCCCTCTTCTATGGAGATTGAGAAACAACAATTCTTGCTAGTAGGCACTTAATCTAAGTGGCATAATAAATACAAGAAGTAAGAGTGGAAAGGAAACCTGGGGGAAATAAGTCTTTTTTTTTTTTTTGAGGAAATGAAAACATATGAGAAAATTCAGGTTGTAGTCCTTCATAAAGCTGCACAAATGTTCAGTGATGGGAAACAAAGAAACTATAGAGAGAATAATAACCAGGAATCAAGAAAATTGGAATTGTCTCCTGGCCAAAGGATTGGGCTCTCTTGTCTCATTTCTAGGTGAAATAACTACCAATCCCGTAGTTTTTAGATATTTCATATCAAGTTCCATATCTTTTTTCTTTCCCTACAGGGCTGTGGTTGCCATTCGTAAGAGGCAAGCACAACTTGTGACTTAAAAAAAAGTTTGTGTGTATAGGGAAGTACTGTTGCTGTCTTTTTGTTGGATTGTTTTTTTATTTTGACAAGTTACATTGTTTCAATTGATCAAGAAACACCAGCTGGATAGATTTGTGTACACATATATGATCATATAGTGAAGAGTAGAGACATCACACTGGCAATGAAGATCCACATAGTTAAAGCAATGGTATTCCCCATAGTCACCTACGGATGTGAGAGCTGGACCATAGGAAAGGCTGAGTGAAGGAAGATAGATGCTTTTGAACTGTGGTGTTGGAGGAAAGTTCTGAGAGTGCCTTGGACTGCCAGAAGATCCAACCAGTCCATACTTCAGGAAATAAAGCCTGACTACTCATTGGAGGAAAGGATAGTAGAGGCAAAGATGAAGTACTTTGGCCACATCATGAGAAGAAAGGAAAGCTTAGAGAAGACAATGATGCTGGGGAAAATGGAAGGGAAAAGGAAGAGATGCCGATCAAGGGCAAGATGGATGGATGGCATCCTTGAAGTGACTGGATTGACCTTGAAGGAGCTGGGGGACGTGACGGCCAACAGGGAGCTCTGGCATGGGATGGTCCATGAGATCACGTAGAGTCGGAAATGACCAAAAGAATGAACAACAAATATGATCTACAATAACTCAGTGAATGATTAGCATTAGACATATACTTATATGGATGGGCTCTGTTATTCAACTTGTCTACCAGGCTTCTGTCTGACTGAGAAACTTTTGTCTCTTCTACCTACAGGCAGAAGAGACGGCACATGATTGCACCCAAAGATATTTAAGGACTAAGAACTCTGTCAGAACAGTTTACTGAAGACAGTAAAGGAAATACTAACCCAAATCGAAGTGACTCTCTTGTCGCATTTCCAGACAAAGCAACCCAGTGCAATTTGGCGCCTGTTATGCCCCTTAGCAATCTGTGACTCATGTCTTTTTGGATGGCAGAAATCTCTAACATAAGCCCTGAAGATAAGCAAAAAGCTACATACAGTTTGCTTGGCTCTTGCTGCTCTCTCAGTTTTAAGTCCTACTGTTGAAAATGGGACACACGTGCCCTTTACCCAGGATACAGTAGGGCACATATGCCAAGCTCAAGACCCGTGGGCTGAATTTCGCCTGCCATACCATTATATGTGGCTCTCCAGATGGTGGTCTACAACATCTGTATTTCTCATCATTAGACATCATGACTAGAGCTGATGGGAGTTGTGATACAGTAACATTTGGAAGGCTGGAGTTTGTTCTGTTTAGTTAGGATAGTGAAGTTTGACATTAGATACAAAGCTTGTGGATATGATGTCCAAATTTAAAATGTCCTTTAACCTTTCCCCAACCTCAGAGCCACAAGGGCTGTTGATTGCAATTT
The DNA here is from genome assembly GCF_025583915.1 of Anolis sagrei ordinatus. Classification (NCBI taxonomy): domain Eukaryota; kingdom Metazoa; phylum Chordata; class Lepidosauria; order Squamata; family Anolidae; genus Anolis; species Anolis sagrei. Next base: position 151,245,430 of record NW_026847438.1, read on the forward strand.
TCATTATCCACAATCTGCATGGGAAATAATCAAAAGTGATGGAAGTTGTCATGCAATAACATATGGGGACCCAAACTGGGTAAAAACTAAAGCATACCAACCACCACTGTGTAAAGCATTATAGATGATAATAATAATAATAATAATAACAACAACAACAACAACAACAACAACTTTATTTTTATACCCCGCCTCCATATCCCCAAAGGTACTCGAGGCAGCTTACATGGGACCAAGCCCAGTAACACAGAGTTAAAAACATAGCATATAACATATAACAATAATATAAAACAACATAAAAACAACATTATACCAATAATAAAACAACCTTCATAAGCAACAACCAAGAACATACTTCAAGTCTTATTGTGGGAGGTGGGCTGGAGTTGGCCCTCTGTATTCACGTATTCTGTGCCCATGGATTCAACACAACTTTGAAGACAATCATAAGGATGTGCCATGAGGTTGGGACACTGTGACTTCCTCAAGGTCACTCAATACATTTTTGTGGTCAAGTGAGTATTCAAACCTCATTCTCCAGAGTTGTAGTCCAACACTCAAACCAATACATAGCTAAAATACATGTAAAAGGCAAGTTCCTGTTCCCATGACAGGCAATTCAGCTTTAGCTCCTATGGGGATAGGGAATCATCATGCATCCTGAGGTATTAGCTAATTATTTGGTTTAAAATATAGTCACAATGTTTACTGCAGTGAAGCATCAGGTATGGAAAACAGTGAGAAATTTTGTATGATTAGGAACTCCCAGTGCTCGATTCCTTTATATCCTATCTTATAATATCTAATACAAACTACATGTGATGGAACATTGTACTCTCTGTCAGTACTTCCTTAACATGATGAGGTCACATTATGTGATAATTTTTGCTACAAAAAAGATTGATGGGGCAGCGATAGCTTTCCTTGAGTTCCTTGAAACACCCAAGAATCTAAAGGAGTTTAGGCAATCCCTGAGTTACAAACATTCAACTTACAAACAACTCGTAGCTAAGTACAGGAGTGAGACAACAGGAAGTTGTAAGAAATCTACTCATCGGAAGGGAAATTAACCCCTTGGAAGAGTTATCATGGGGAAAACATGTCCTCACTGAAGCTTTCTTACCAATCCTTGTTTCCACAACAAGGCATTTTTTTTTCAAAATTCTCTCAGGGACAGAAAGTGAGGTGAAATCTCCCGAACAAGGGTACTGACAGCAAAAAAACACCACAGTGGTGTTAAGCCTTCCCTACGTGACCCAAAGCTAAAAATTACATATTTTGCTGGAGTTACACTTAAAAATGTACCCGTTCTGACTTAATACAAATTGAACTTAGGAACTAACCTACAGAACCTATCTTGTCCGTAACTTGGGGACTGCCTGTATAGAGTTTTGAGTTCAAAAACAGACCATTTTGGTTAGTGTAGATGTGAATAAGTCCTGTGGAAGCTGCACATTATATAGAGCTGATGTGGGCTAACCCGGGGGAAAGCCACCTTAATGCAGCTTTGTCCTGGGTTACCCTGTCAGAGGAAAGCTCAAATCCTGCCCAAGGATTTGGGCTTTCCCTCAACTTACATGCAAAGAAGACAGTTGTGGCTGGTTCCCAACTGGAACAGGCTCTACTGTCCTGACTGCCATCTTGTGTTCCTATGGGCATGGGGAGCCTAGGGACACAAGATGGCAGTTGCCATCCTCCCTATTGTTACAGCAGTTTCCAGCAGCAACATGTTAGGTAAGGTAAAGGGTAAAGGTAGTCCCCTGACATTAAGTCCAGTCATGTATGACTCTGGGGTGTGGTGCTCATCTCCATTTCTAAGCTGAAGAGCCAGAGTTGTCCGTAGACACCTCCAAGGTCATGTGGCCGGCATGACTACATGGAGCGCTGTTACCTTCCCGCCGGAGCGGTACCTATTGATCTACTCACATTTGCATGTTTTCGAACTGCTAGGTTGGCAGAAGCTAGGGCTGACAGCGGAAGCTCACGCCGCTCCCCGGAATCGAACCTGCGACCTTTCAATCAACAAGCTCATGTTACCTACCATAGCAACATGTTACCTACCATTTTCCCAGCTCTTGCTTTGATATCATGCAAAGTATTCCCATAGACCAGTGGTTCTCAAACTGGGGTCCCCAGATGTTTTTGGCCTACAACTCCCAGAAATCCCAGCCAGTTTACCAGCTGTTAGGATTTCTGGGAGTTGAATGCCAAAAACATCTGGGGGCCCCAGGTTGAGAACCACTGCCATAGACTGAGGAGGTAGTGGAGAGAGGAGGGGGGCTTTTCTCATTTGCCCTCCCTTCTCAATCAAGAAGGGCAGAGGCATGTTGTGGCAGGGGACCTCTGTGATATAGGGGGCGAGGGGAGGACTTCTAGGGTGGCTTCCCAGTTGATTGTGTTTGGTGCTGACAAGTAGGAACACCTTCTTGTCTCTGCAGCAGCTGATGGAATCCTTAAGCAGACTCCAGTCACGCCCAGTCTGACACTTGGCATGTCAGGTTGGGCCCACATTTTGGGTCCATGTCGATAGCACCCAAGAGCCAGAACCTCTGGAAAGGATCTGTCCATATTGTCTCATTTATCATGAACTTTTAACCCAGTGGGACAATAAGGGCCAAAAGATGGATGGGTTTGTCTGATGGATTGGTTGATGGTTGTGAAAAAAAAATCATTCTTTTCTGGCAATTAAACAAAACTTTGGTTACACTAACTTGGAATTGTCCAGCAATACTTTAAAGAAGAACAGACAGGAAATAGTGTGGGTTGTCCAAATGTCTATATATATTTCTGAAAAGCCTTATTGTGAGGCTGTGATTTCAAAAGAAGCTTGGGGGCATTATGCTTTATGGGTTTTTTTTTGTTACGGGAAGACCAAAAATAGTAATTAGTTATTATCAGCTCCAGTGGTATAGTGGATTGAACTGAGGCTCTCTTTCAGACAGAAGTCTGCTAATCACAAATAGCTGGTTAAATGATTTCCCTTGAGAAATGTTTGACGTGGATAGAAAAATTCTCTATCATTTTAGGACTGCATTAATGCTCTTCGATATTTCTTCATGCCATCCCTTTAAATTTTGCACAGCGATTTATATATCCTGTTAGTTGCTCTAGGGAGCCACTTGCCATTTGGAGCCATTGTCTTGGGGAAAAACCATATTTCAGTTTATACTGACAAAGTCAGAGGCATGTGTGTCCCATCACTGCAGTATCCTTTCTTTCCATTAAATAGGCATTTGGCTTCTAAGATGTGATATGTACTGAAGTGTTATGGCACTTGATATCAATTGAACTGTCCTGGATTTATCCTATGTAAGAGAGATAGAGGCGAGATATAAGAATAAAATTATTATTATTATTATTATTATTATTATTATTATTATTATTATTATTATTTCTATTGATGCTAACAGAATGGTTTATTAGTCTTAGAAAGGAAATAAGTTCACATATTTGGAGATCATAGTGCTTTAGAGACTGATAAGAAGAAAAGTCCCCTGGGCATATCAGAACCTTGAAATAATAATAATAATAATAATAATAATAATAATAATAATAATAATATTTTTATATCCCACCTCCATCTCCCTGAAGGGACTCGGGACTTGAACCAGGACTGTGGTGCAGCAGGCTGGAGTCGGCTGCATTAAGATCACTACTGACCAAATGACCATGAGTTTGAAGCCAGCCCAGGTCGGAGTGAGCTTCCGACCAATTTGTGTAGCTTGTTGTTGGCCTTTGCAGCATAAAAGACAGTTGCATCTGTCAAGTAGGAAATTTAGGTACCATTTATGTGGGGAGGCTAATTTAACTAATTTACGAGGCCATAACAATCTCCAGCAAAGTATGCAAAGAATGAGGAAGTACTTCATCAGTGTCACAAATGGATAGTGAAGTGACAGCTCCCCTGGTGGCCAGAAGCTGGAATGTTAAATAGCCTCTGTGTGTCTGTCTATATATGTTGTGTGTCTATGGCATTGAATGTTTGCCATGTTTATGTACATTGTAATCTGCCCTTAGTCCCCTGTGGGGTGAGAAGGGCAGAATATAAATACTGTAAATAAATAAATAAATAAATAAATAATAATAATCTTTATTTATTCCCTGCCACCATCTCCCCAAAGGGAAGAATGGGGTTACCTGTTGAATTCCATAAGATGGCCCCATTCTCAGTATCTTTTATTGATTTGCATATGCCAATGATTCCCAAGTCAAGGGTGCCATGTATTGACTCTGTTATTTTTATTGCATGTGACGGCGCAAGTGGCACCACCTATGTGTAAAACTGTTAGTTGCAAGGTTTAAACTGTTGTATCATGCTTAATCCTGCCCCTTTTGCCCTGCTTATGTATAGTTGTATGGATTAGTTACTTATAGCTGTCAATCAGTACTGTTTGGCTCCACCTCTTCCTGCAGGAGGGGAGTGCTTCCCTTTTCTTTCTCATTCTGCCATCAGAGTTCATACCACATGGACGTAAGAGACTTGACTCTAAAAGACCCTAATTTAAGTTACCTCTTAGCATCAACTCTGAGGTTTTTACCCTTGGGACTCATGCTTTATTTCCAGATCGTCCTGGACAACATTGAGAAGACCCAAGCGCCTTCAAACCGGTTCTTTTGGTACCAAAGGAAGATCCTGAGTCTTCAAAACATATGCCATCTGAACTGGGGTTGTGGTTTGCTCTGGCATTCACAGCCATTAAGGAAAGAGGTGAGGCTTCTCAGCTTCAAACCCTTTGGACCCAGGACCAATTAAGACTGTAATGTATGTTTTCCTTCACCCCTCTGAAAATTTCCCACTCATTGCTTTAAAGAAATGACTTTGTGATAAATAAAACTTATTTTGAGTTATTTACAGCGTTTTGGGTTCTTGAAAGATCCAGTTTCCTATAGGAGGGCAAGAAGCAATCCCCTGGGGGAAAGATGCCACGTCCATCCCTCCTTTATTGAGAATAATAGCCCCCAGGCACCACGGCACATTGCAGATGTTAAAAGAACTATCCAAAGTGTTGAACCCAATATAGGTTTTGTGACTTGATACACTGGCAGTCCCATATGGGAAGCTGCATCCTCTCTTTCAATAGAGACACTCTGGGCACTGCTTTGAAATTAGAATTGAGCAGCAAATATTAGAAATAGATAAAAGTACATAGTGTAACAATAAACTCAAAATAAATTGAATGAAAATTACCAGCAGCTGTAGCATTGAATAGAACATTGCAATACTGACACTCTTTATATAGCTCTTAAATGTTATGAGTGGATGAACTGGGAGTCAATTTCTCTAGAGGAATGGCAACACCCAGTGGATAATATATAGTCGATATTTCCCTTTATTGCTTTCTTTGTTGTTCTGAAAAGCGCCAGTGAAAGGGAAATTGAGATTAGCTGCTGTGAATTAAGATTTTGAAAGGTTTGGTTAGCTTAGTCAAACAGTATGAAGGCATACATTAGGCCAAAGTTTGTTTTTCCTTATAAAGATATGTTTCTATGTACAATCTGTGTAACCCGACTCTAGTGCACTGTTTGGTTCAAAACAGAAACTAGACTGTATCGAGCAAACAGTGAACGGGCGAAAGACCAATAGGTCAAAGGAATTGATTAATTCCCCCACATAGTTTCACGCTCTTGTAATTTTCTTTTGAAAAGGCTTTAATTCTATGACTAGTAGTAACAAGATACACTGTTGAGGAAAGACTTTTTTTTTGCCTGGGATGGGATCTGAAGACAGCCAATGCAGTTCTGCTGCTGAAGCACAACATGTAAGTTACTTAAGGCTGCTCAGATGGGAGACCACTTGGGATATGTATGCTTTGATAATGCTCAATATAATAATAATAATAATAATAATAATAATAATAATAATAATAACAACAACAACAACAACAACAAAACTTTATATATATCCCGCTCCATCTCCTAATATGGGACTCGGAGTGGCCAATGACATAAAAGGCAAATATTCAATGCCAACAAATGCACATATAGACATCTATATAAAATGCTCTGTGTGTAATGAGTACCTTAAAAACAAAAGAACTAATGAACGAAATCACACCAAATTTGGCAACAAAATGTCTCACAACACAAGGAGTGACCATCAGTAAAAAAAATATGATTTTGTCATTTGGGAGTTGTAGTTGCTGGGATTTATAGTTCACCTACTATCAAAGAGCATTCTGAACTCCACCAATGATGGAATTGAACCAAACTTGGCACACAGGACTCCCATGACCACAGAAAATACTAGAAGCTTTTGGTGGGCATTGGCCTTGAGTTTTGGAGTTGTAGTTCACCTACATCTAGAGAGCACTGTGGACTCAAACAATGATGGATCTCGACCAAACTTGGTATGAATACTCAATATGCCCAAATATGAACACTGGTGGAATCTTGACGTTTGGGAGCTGTAGTTGCAGGGATTTATAGTTCACCTACAATCACAGAGCATTCTGAACCCCACCAACGATAGAATTGGGCCAAACCTCTCACACAGAACCCCCATGTGGGCCACAGCAACGTGTGGCAGGGGACGGCTAGTCTATATAAATAAAAATACAATGTTCATTTGTGGGATTAACATAACTCAAAAACCACTAGACGAATTGACACCAAATTTGGACACAATACACCTATCAGGCCAACCAGTGACCATCACTCATAAAAACACTGAAAAACACAGCAGAAGAGACTTGAAAAGCCAATAAATAAATAAATAAATACATTACAACACAAAACCACATATATATACATATACACAAATATATACACACACATACACGCATGCACACATATACTCTGACTGGGCCACAGCAACATGTGGCAGGGGATGGCTAGTAATAATAATAACAACAACAATAATAAAAAAACTTTATATATATCCTGCCCCATCTCCCTATATGGGACTCGGAGTGGCTAATGACATAAAAGGCAAATATTCAATGACAACAAGTGCATGTGCATACATACAGACATAATAAAAAGCATTTAACCGCATTTGATAATGAAAAATCATAATAAACAATATAACACTATACCATACCAACAGTGCCTATAGTGTTAAAGCACATATTCCTATTCCTACTCAAGGGACTAGGAGTCTGCAGCAAAATATGTCATTGGGTTGGAAATTCTGTGGTATAAATACCACTAGCCAGGCATGTAGCCGGGGGGGGGGGG
>NW_026847438.1:151255281-151373309 GCF_025583915.1 Anolis sagrei ordinatus
AGAGCGCCCCTGGGCAAAATCAACTATACTGCAAATGCTTACTTTGCGTAATGGGTTGAGCCGCCCCTGCACCCACCAACCACCAAGCTTGCTCAGGAACAGGCTGTATGGACTCCCACAGCACTAATCCAGAGAACCCAACTCCAGATCAGTGGCCAGTGTAGATGGACCTTAAGTCTATTTTATCAGATGCATTAGTGCATAGAATGGAGGTTTAGGATCTTAAATTTTAGAGGGATATTTAGGCCAGCTGAATAAAATCCCACATTTTCTGCTTTAAAGTGGAATATAGAGTAGTGTAGACTCAGATAACTCAGTTTAAAGCAGATATTGTGGGATTTTCTGTCTTGATATTCTCGGTTATATGGCTATGTGGAAGGGCCCTTAGCTACTAGATCAGAACACATATTACAAAATACTCTGAAATGCTGACTCAGCACAGGGTGGTTTTGAAACCTGATGCGTTCGTGTTGTCATCATCATTTATTTATATTTACTTTATTCAGGAAGATGCACATAAAAGCACACCAAGATCAACAGATTCCTACCCTGGGGGGCTTACTGTCTACTTTAGCAAAAATATATATTTCCAGCTTTATGGGGTTGGCTTATCCTAATTATTAATGCAAACAATGATATTTTGGTTATATCCAAGATTCAGGAGAAAGGCAGTAGTAGTTCAGAGAAAAAGCTCAAGAGGATTTCCTTCAAGGCAGTTCTGCAATGCATGTCTGTATTGAAAAAAAAAAAAGGACGCAGGAGAGCTTTTGTGCAGCCGTCTGTTCATTTCAAAGAAGCTTATGAAGGGAAGCATCCTAAAGGACTGGGCCCCAAAGGAACCACAGAGAGACAACCAGAAACAAACTGAAGGAAGGGAGTATTGTGATGTTTCATATATCTGATGCTCATCTCCCTTCCTCACCAGTGCAACCATCGTTAAATAATAAATAATGGAAAATTAGAATTTTACTTCAATTTCATCTCTAGCCCAAGGAGATAATTAAAACATGCTTTTCTCAGAGACACTAGGAACAAAAAGATTTAGCCTCAAAAGCTGATATACTGTTTGGTTGATCTGATTTTTATGTTTTGTCCAGAGTATTACAATTTTCTGTTTTAAAATAGGTCATCCTAGAATAGAATATAGCTGAAATAACACGGCATATTGTTGGTTAGGGAACCAAGAACTCAAAATCAGAGCAAAAGAATATCAGATTAAATTCCTCTCCCATTACTATATTTGTTTCCTAGTATAAGATAGAATCAAGAGTTCCCCAGTTCTAAATTCCAATCTGCACATTTTTCATGTGACATTAAAGTGCTTTCCATGAAAAAGGAAAGGCTCAGAATATTTCAAGTGACTGGTATGGAGCTTTGGGGTGACAAAATGGGGTTTAAGCATTATCTCCAGCCTGTGGGTTGCATTTTCTCCATGCCTGGATTAGGAGAAAGGAATTGAGGGTGGAGAATATGTTTTTCTTTTTTCTTCCAGTTCATTGGAACACCCCTACTTTAATCAGGGATAACTTTTGGATGAGAGCTCATCAACGCCAATGGTTACCGGATACAGCAGGCTATATTCAAAGGAATAAGCCAGTAAAGCTCTGAGGATGCATTGCCTAAGAAAACTCTGAAATTTATGGGTTCACCATAAGGTGAGAGGCAACTTGTAGCCACATGCTCAACATTTGTGTATCTGAGGATTCCTGCAGTCATAGGTCAAATTCCAAAATGCCATAATCATTGGCACTTTGGAATTTGGAATGGGTTTAACCCACTGCGGTGGTGCAATGGGTTAAACCCTTATGCTGTTGAACTGCTGTCCTGATAGTTGGCAGTTCAAATCTGTGAGATGGGTGAGCTCCCATTTATCAGCTTCAGTTCCTGCCAATTTAGCAATTCACAAACATGCAAATGTGAGTAGATAAATAGTTACCGCTCAGTGGGAAATGGCAAAGAGATGCTTCAAGCAATCTTGCCGACCACACAATCCAGAGGTCATAACGCAAGTGCCTTGGCTTGAAAATGGAGAAAGCACCTCCCCAGAGGCAGAGATGAGAACTGCCTCCAGAAGCAGGAAATGAAAGAAGTCTCTGCCTTTGTTTCTGCTTGTGTGTCATTGTATATGATTGTAAAGGCATTGAATATTTGCCTATGTAAGTAAATACTGTAATCGCCCATAATATTGAATATTTTCCCCAATTATATATTCTTTTAAAAATGTTTTCCTGATTTGAATCATTTAGCACAATAATTGTTTTGCTATATGAGTAGGCATTAATATGATTGCTTTTAAAGACTGCTTTAAAATAAGAATGTTAATTCTTTTAATTCTACATTTGGTTTTTAGATTTTCACCTAGCTCAGTTTTCAAAAACAATTAATATTTTTATTCTGGCACTACTGCATTTCTATTAATAGGAAACCTTCCAAAAAAAGAAATAAAGAGAAAACTCTTCTTTTGCTCAAGAAACAACATCTGCTACAGGAATTAAATGCGTTTCCCTAACTTATTTTAGACCAGCATTCTGGATGATTTTCTCTAGGCCAGAACTGCACAGTGATTGTACAGATGACATATTCACAGTGTCTAAACTACAGGCAGTCCTCAAGTTGCAAATGTGATGAAACATTGATTTTTAACTGTAAATTAAGCGTAGTTATGTATACGTGTCTCTATAGTTAAATATGATTGTATGTATGTGATTGTATGCATATATATATATATGCTTAGAAATAAATAAATAAAATAGATGTTGTTGTTCATTCGTTCAGTTGTCTCCGACTCTTCGTGACCTCATGGACCAGCCCACGCCAGAGCTCCCTGTCGGCCGTCACCACCCCCAGCTCCTTCAAGGTCAGTCCAGTCACTTCAAGGATGCCATCCATCCATCTTGCCCTTGGTCGGCCCCTCTTCCTTTTGCCTTCCACTTTCCCCAGCATCATTGTGTTCTCTAGGCTTTCCTGTCTCCTCATGATGTGGCCAAAGTACTTCAACTTTGTCTCTAATATCCTTCCCTCCAGTGAGCAGTTGGGCTTTATTTCCTGAAGAATGGACTGGTTGTATCTTCTCGTGGTCCAAGGCACTCTCAGAATTTTCCTCCAGCACCACAGTTCAATAGCATCAATCTTCCTTCACTCAGCTTTCTTTATGGTCCAGCTCTCACATCCATAGGTTACTATGGGGAATACCATTGCTTTAACTATGTGGATCTTCATTGCCAGTGTGATGTCTCCACTCTTCACTATTTTATTGAGATTGGTCATTGCTCTCCTCCCAAGAAGTAAGTGTCTTCTGATTTCCTGGCTGCAGTCTGCATCTGCAGTAATCTTTGCACCTAGAAATACAAAGTCTGTCACTGCCTCCACATTTTCTCCCTCTATTTTCCAGTTGTCAATCATTCTTGTTGCCATGATCTTGGTTTTTTTGATGTTTAGCTGCAACCCCGCTTTTGCACTTTCTTCTTTCACCTTGATTAGAAGGCTCCTCAGCTCCTCCTCGGTTTCGGCCATCAGTGGTGTCATCTGCATATCTGAGGTTGTTAATGTTTCTTCCAGCAATTTTCACCCCAGCTTTGCATTCATCAAGCCCCGCACATCCTCGCATGATGTGTTCTGCATACAAGTTAAAAAGGTTGGGTGAGAGTATGCAGCCTTGCTACGCCTTTCCCAATCTTGAACCAGTCTGTTGTTCCGTGGTCAGTTATTACTGTTGCTACTTGGTCCTTGTACAGATTCCTCAGGAGAGAGACAAGGTGGCTTGGGATGCCCATCCCACTAAGAACTTGCCACAATTTATTATGATCCACACAGTCAAAGGCTTTAGAATAGTCAATGAAACAGAAGTAGATGTTTTTCTGAAACTCCCTGCCTTTCTCCATTATCCAGCGGATATTGGCAATCTGGTCTCTCGTTCCTCTGCCTTTTCTAAACCCAGCTTGAACATCTGGCAACTCTCGCTCCATGTATTGCTGGAGTCTTCCTTGCAGGATCTTGAGCATTACCTTGGCATGAGAAATAAGGGCCACTGTACGAAAGTTTGAGCAGTCTTTAACATTTCCCTTTTTTGGTATGGGGATATAAGTTGATTTTTTCCAGTCTGATGGCCATTCTTGTGTTTTCCATATTTGCTGGCATATGCATGCATCACCTTGACAGCATCATCTTTTAAGATTTTAAACAGTTCAGCTGGGATCCCGTCGTCTCCTGCTGCCTTGTTGTTAGCAATGCTTCTTAAGGCCCATTCAACCTCACTCCTCAGGATGTCTGGTTCTAATTCATTCACCACACGGTCAAAACTCTCCTCGATATTATTATCCTTCCTATACAGATCTTCTGTATAGTCTCGCCACCTTCTCTTGATCTCTTCAGCTTCTGTTAGGTCCCTGCCATCTTTGTTTCTTATCATACCAATTTTTGCCTGAAATTTACCTCCAATGTTTCTAATTTTCTGGACGAGGTCTCTTGTCCTTCCTATTCTGTTGTCTTCTTCCACTTCCATGCATTGCTTATTTAAAAATAGTTCCTTATCTCTTCTGGCTAACCTCTGGAATTGCGCATTTAACTGGGCATATCTCCCCTTATTATCACTGTTTCCTTTTGCTTTCCTCCTTTCTTGGGCTACTTCCAGTGTCTCAGCAGACAACCATTTTGCCTTCTTGGTTTTCTTTTTCTTTGGGACGTACTTTGTTGCCGCCTCCTGAACAATGTCTCGGACTTCTGTCCATAGTTCTTCTGGGACTCTGTTTACTAAATCTAGTCCTTCAAATCTGTTCTTCACTTCCACTGTATATTCGCTAGGAAGGTTAGTGAGATCATATCTAACTGGTCTGTGTATTTTCCCTGATCTCTTTAGTTTTATTCTAAATTTTGCAATAAGAAGTTCGTGATCTGAGCTACAGTCAGCCCCAGGTCTTGTTTTCACCGACTGGATGGATGTCCGCCACCTTTGGCTGCAAAGGATGTAGTCAATCTGATTTCGGTGTTGACCATCTGGTGAGTTCCATGTATAAAGCCGTCTTTTAGGTTGTTGGCAGAGAGTGTTTGTTATACACAGCGAGTTTTCCTGGCAAAATTCTATCAGCCTGCGTCCCGCTTCATTTTGTTCTCCCAGACCATGCTTGCCTGTGATCCCAGTTGTCATTTGACTTCCCACCTTGGCATTCCAGTCTCCTGTAATGAAAATAATGTCTCTTTTTGGTGTATTATCCAGTAGGTCCTGCAGATCCTCATAGAATTGATCTACTTCTGCTTCTTCAGCAGCTGTGGTTGGGGCGTATATTTGGATCACTGTAATGTTGAAAGGCTTTCCTTGCACTCGAATTGAGATCATTCTGTCATTTTTTGGGTTGTATCCAAGCACCGCTTTAGCGAATTTCTTATTAATTATGAAGGCTACTCCATTTCTTCGATGTTCCTCTTGTCCGCAGTAGTAGATCTGGTGGTCATCTGATGTGAAGTGGCCCATTCCAGTCCATTTCAGTTCGCTGACCCCCAGAATGTCTAACTTTAGTCTTGACATCTCACCAATAATGACATCCAGTTTGCCCTAGCTCATAGATCTTACATTCCAGGTTCCTATGGTGTGTTGATCTAGCATCGGATTCGTCGTTCACCTCCAGTACCGTCGGCCGCTAGCCTTCCTTTCGGCTTTGAGCTAGCTGCGTCATCACATCTGGGGCTAGTTGAACTTATCCTCTGCTCCTCCCCAGTAGCATTTGGCCATCTTCCGACCTGGGAGTCCCATCTTCCAATGGCATACCGACATATCTCTGGTTGTACTGGTCCATTTAGTTTTCTTGGCAAGGATACTGGAGTGGTTTGCCATTGCCTTCCCCAGGGATCACGCTTGGTCTGACCTCTCTGCCATGACCATCCCGTCTTGGGTGGCCCTTCATGGTTTCGCTCATGACATCATTGAGGTGCTCAAGCTCCAGCGCCCCGACAAGGCAGCGATCCTTTGCTGGAGATATGCTTAGATGGTTGAATATTATTATATGTATGTGTTCAGGAGGTAAAAGACAGTTATGGATGTCGGAACAGGTAATTTTTTAAAGTGTCACCCCAGTCACACACACACACAGTTTGGATTGCATAGGGAAAGGATGACACCCCTGTGGTGTTTGTTTTGCTGTCTGTGCTCCTCTTCAGAAGATTCCACCTCACTTTCTGTCCCTGTGAGAATTGCTTTTGAAAAATTTGGCTTGTGGAAACAAGGATTGTTGCGAAAGCTTCAGCGGAGATCCCGTTTCCCCATGATAACTCTTTCAGGGGTGAATTTACCTTCTGAGGGGTAGATTTATCTCGCTTTCTGTTGTCTCATCCCATTTGTAACTATGAATTTTTTAATGTCAGATGTTTGTAACTTAAGGACTGACTGTATACATGTAAAGAGGCAGAGCTGTCTTCCAATAAGTCAAACTAACACTCTTAGTACCATTATAATCCCACTTGGTGAGACTCATCTGTTTTATTTATCATATGTTTCAGCTTCCTTATAGTTTAAGTTGAACATTATTGAAAAACTCTTTGCTAAATTATGCTGCAATAAAAAAAACCTGAAAGCAGGACCTGACAATTCTTAATGCTATAAAGATAATGTAATAAAGTCTAATATGATTACATGGTACTCTGTTAAAACAACGAAGATAAAAGTGTCCATGTTCAGAGCTGCTTATTTGGTCTCTTCAGTACATTTCTCTCTCTGTATGTGAAGTGGACAGAGAGACACAAAATGTAAAATGCAGCCACAGGCGGCAACAAAGTGCAATGGGAGAAATATATGTTTTGTATGCATCTCCCACAACTATATAAAGGAACTTAAATACAAGTGCCTCTAGTATTGGATTCTGTCCATGCACCTGAAACAGTGGATTGTAATCCACAAAAGGCCATGCTAAAATAAAAATATTCATTTTGGACTTCTGATAATAGTGTTTATATCAGAAGTCTCCTTGAGAAGCTCTCTAGAACAGTGGTTCTCAATCTGTGGGTCCACAGATGTTTTGGCCTTCAACTCCCAGAAATCCTAACACCTGGTAAAATGGCTGGGATTTCTGGGAGTTTTAGGCCAAAACACCTGGAAAAGTCACCATCTATGGAATACTTTGGTCCAGTTATAGTTTGGACTGGTGAAAAATTCCCTCCTGGTATTGGAAACACGAAAGTGGTTCAGAGGTTCAGTTTCTGTATTTGGCGTCCTAGTAAGGTTTTGTCTTTAATTCTAATTCCTAAATAAGACCATGATCTAAGGTCCAAAAAATTGTAGATCAATATTTCTGTTAACTTATGACAGTGAAATCTTTGATGCCATTTAAGCAATCTCCAGCCATGTTAGTATTATAATGATAATATGTATCACTAAACTCTATTTCAAAATTTGCTAGTGTACCTGCATCTAGGCCACATAATGTCACTTACTTACAGAGAGTTGAAATGCTACTTTAATGGACTGCAGCTCCGAAAGTCCCCAGCTAGCATAATCTCCAGGGGAGCTGTGGTTAAAAACTGTTTTCAAATCACTGGTCAATTTTAAACCTCAGGCATCTCTCTTATCAGTTTCAGATTGTGAAACTGTATAAGAACTTGTACATCTGGCATGCAGCTATACCTTGTAAAGTAGCCAGCCAAAACCTAACTCTTCTGAACATTGGGGGGGAGGGGGGGGATTGGAAACAAATCCAGTTTTTCTATAGCTGAATGTCATGAAACAAACTTCCTGATGAACTTCTAGGGGTCTTTAAGAGGTTTCGGCAGATGATGTTCTTGTAGAGAATTTCAGATTGGATTGGAGCAGGATTTTGGTCACTGCAAAAAAATCAAAATCAAAAATCCATCCTTTGTCAATAGCCAAAAAATGAGTTATAATATCATAAGTTGGCCTTACATTATCATAACTCACAAATAGGATGCCAACTTGTGTCATAAGTTTGTTTTTTGAATTCCTTGGTTTGGATTCTACCCCGCATAAAGGGAAGCAAGTCCTGAATGAATGCACTCAAAGAGGCATGCATTTTTTCTCTAAGTCTTCTGCTTGCATTTTAATGAACAATTTCAATTAATGGTTATGTGCCTTATCCGCTGTATTAAAAGCTTTGCTGTTTGGTTCTTTCTGAGCACAAACCTCACTGCTCAAGAAATGATCTTGCAAAATTGCTCCAAGCTCCCAGTTCCTATTTTTACCACCAAATTTGCCTGCAGCTGCCAGTTTGAATTACTTCCATTTACTTTATACTTAGAAAAAAATCCAAAAGCTACTTTAAATGGAAGAAAGTAAAAAAAAAAACTAGAAGAGACTTTCATGGGTTTTATTTACCCCAGTGTGTGGTGAAATTCTAGGGTTTTTAAAATATGAAATATATGCACCTAGAACTTTTAGTCTTCATGGTATTCTTTCTTTCAATTGTGCTTTAGAGAAAGAAAAGAAATCTAGCCGACTGTCATCCAATTATTAAAATCTAGCTCAGCAAAATGAGTTGTGACATATATAGATGTAAAGTCTAGCAGTGCTTTTCCTCGAATCTCATGCACTTCTTTTGGGCAGAGTTGAAAAGTTCATTTTAAGATTACTTGTAGACACCCCCCTGTCCTCCATCCCTCCAATTGCATAAAGTAAACATTGCAGTTCAAAAGGCTGCCTGTGATATAGCTGAAAAACAGCAAAATAAAACAGATTCAGAAGAGATTTGATTGAGAAAACATGAATA
Source organism: Anolis sagrei ordinatus (assembly GCF_025583915.1). NCBI lineage: Eukaryota > Metazoa > Chordata > Lepidosauria > Squamata > Anolidae > Anolis > Anolis sagrei. Next base: position 151,263,987 of record NW_026847438.1, read on the forward strand.
CTTAATCTCTTCTGGCTTCTGGCAAATGTGCAGTTGCCCCTGTCCTGCTAGAGGGATACCAGTGTTTATATCTAACTGAAAAGGGGACAAACTGGGTGTAGAATGAGATGCCATGTGAATTGAAAAGCACCATTAGAAGTTGCTGGGAGGAGAGGCAGGTTCAGCCAAAGGGAAATAGTTGCCCAGAGCTGAAGGAGTTTCCTTTTTGGGACAACCATTCCCTGAATATTGGCTATGTTGTTTTCCAGGAATTATAGTCCAAAACTGTATCCCACCCAAGCTTTCCCCCAAGATCTGTTCAGAGAGAGGCATTCCTGCAGAAGATCAATCCAACTCACTGCTCCTGGATGACCACCTTTGTTGAACATGACACCTCACCCATAAAATTTATAGTTCACCCAGGACACCTAAACATAATAAGATGAAATAATTTATTTTCCCATTTCCATGATATCTCTGTGACTCCCACAAGCAGTACCAAACATCTCTCAGAAGCTTATTTCTCATTTTAGATATTTTTATTAAGAATTTGTAGATATGCACTAATTTGTACTAGCGCATATACGGACCAAGTTTCCAGCAGCACAATTCTTGCAAAGGCAAAAGTTCCACAACCTTTTAATAAAATGCATCCCTCTTTACAACCTTTGCCTACATTGTAGCCCTTCTTTGCAGCCTTTACCCATATTATAGCCTTTCCTCCCTATTCTATGCTATGCTATACTATGCTATGCTATGCTATGCTATGCTATGCTATGCTATGCTATGTATATTAAATAGTATGATTTCTGCTAGAGATAGTCACGGGGGTCATTGCCTCCCTGCCAACCCCATGAAGGAATTTCATGAACATTTGGGTTGGACAAATCCCTAAGACAAAGGTGATCATCAAGGACTCATTGTGTGTGTGGGTACAGATAAGCAGGAGGTTTCCGTTCTTGATCTGATATCACTGGAATTGTGCTTACCCAATTTATTGTCTCAATTGAGCTGAGAGATGGCTGGCCATAGAAACTGAAACCCAAAGTATGTGTACATATTGAATTCCTTTATTTTATATCCAAGGCTTGACTGAAGAAGATCATCACCTTTTCTTCTGAAAGCTTACACCCTTGTTTTCCCCAAGAGATTTCCTCTTCACTGGATTCTAAGACAATCAAAACTAATCCAAAACCCATTTTTATTTCCTGATATGAACAATAGACTTTTCTGGGATTTGCCTCCTCGCTGGGAATCTGTCCCAGGCAGCTGATTGGCTCTCCCTGGATCAACCCCCCTTATCTCCTCCTCTCCACCAAGGAATCCTCACCTGGTGGTGGCAGTATCACTGAAGTGCTAGCTAAGAAAGGTGCTGCTTCAGGCCAGTTCTCCTGCTGGCCAATCAGGAAAGGGAGTGGGCAGAGCAGGAAACTTGAATAGTTGTCAACTGTATAAAACTTCATGTCTGTGTACTGTATGGTTATGCTTGTATATTTTGGTGTCATATTTGTACCCTTTCTAACTAGACTGTGAATAAATCTCTGTGACTACCTTCAGCTGGTGAGTGGTTTCTTCATTTGAGAACTTTCGGCTATAGAGTAAATGCTCGCCGGGCATAGGCAAACTCTTATCTGTGGTCCTGGTCTAAATTTGACCTCACAATGATTCTATATCCATGGTTTTACTTACCAAAAAAATATTCCTGCTAGAAGTGTTTGTGGGCCTCTATAGGTCCTCTAGTGCAATTCTATGGACTGCATCCAGTCCAATGTTAATAAAAACACAGAGTTCTCTATTATTTACAGTTTCAGGTATCCACAATGGGTCCTAGAACTTCTACCCCACATCCTGGAATCAGATTGTGTATTTAGTGCCATCAATATGTATGATGTTGCATACAAATAAGACAACACAAATAGAAATCCCTGTAACAGCTGTACAGTCTAAGGATTTTATTGCATGCTGCTGCTACATGCACCTTTTGCATGATCGGGAATAGTGCAACTTACTAGGACACTTTTGATTGCAACTGAAATGCCTCATCAGTGCAAGGTCCTGTAGCTGCACCTGTGGCTGAGAACTGCCACTCTCTTGCTGTTTAACGTTTCCCGTTTTCTAAAAAAATAAATAAAGATACTTTGCAATTTTTCAACTCTCTAAATGTATAATTAAAATAAAATAAAATCTTTCCTGTAACAGCCAGGTGAGAGTTTGGAAAGAAGGGTAATCCCACTGCCTGATGTCAACTGCATGCTGCCTCAGAAGCACCTTGGATTACTGCACCAGTAGATTGTTGCACCATGGTGCGATCAGGGGCTATTGATTAGTTCTGCCCATCAGTAGCAGGGGGTGACTTTGTCATGGGGAGGTGATGGGCCGACAACAGATATTTAATGCTATCATGTGATAGTGACTGTAATTTGGTGACAGTCCTGCTTCTATGCTGGTATGCCACCTCCATGCAATAAAGTCTTCATAAAAAGAGAATATGGGAAAGGAAACTAATAATGCAAAGACAGAAAAATGCAAATAGTCCAGGCAAACACAACATAAATATGCACAATTAAAGTAAGGGTGAAATTGTCCTGTAATTCCAAAAGCACTTGGTGTTGTTGCTGAGACTGGATTTTAAACCTTTTGGCGATCCTTATCTGGAACAGTGAGAATTCATCCTAAGAAGGTGGAGCCCCCGGTGGCGCAGTGGGTTAGAGCCCTGTGCCAGTAGGACTAAAGACTGACAGGTTGCAGGTTCGAATCCGGAGAGAGGCAGATGAGCTCCCTCTATCAGCTCCAGCTGATAGGGACATGAGAGAAGCCTCCCACAAGGATGATAAAACATCAAAAATCATCCGGGCATCCCCTGGGCAACGTCCTTGCAGATGGCCAATTCTCTCACAACATGACAAAAAAGAAATCCTAAGAAGGTATTTATATAATCTTTCTGTAGAAATCACTTTTAAAATGATTTCAATACTTTATACACAATTTTATTTGGGAAAATGGGAAAAGCAGTCTTGCTGTGATAGGAGAGTTATTCTTTCTTTCCCAACTTTTCTACCCCACGATATTGAAAAGGAAACTGATATGCAGTACTGAAGAAAAGCACTTGGCCTCTGTAGAATTAAACTGAAATCAAAGCAAAGTAAAGCATTGTCAAAATAGCTATGCTTTGCTGGTGGTATGTGTTGTTTTATGCTTTTAAAAATAAAATAGAACACTTTTCTTAACCTTTAAAAACAGCAAGCTGGTCACACTGGAAATGTCACTCGAGTAACTAACATATACCTGTTGTGTGTATGTCTGGATCCAGTCTTGTATATTCCTTTCCAGAGGTTGGATGATGATGATGATATAATTGTACATGCACTTCGCAACTAAAAATGCAACAAAACAATTCTCTGCCCTCAATTTTATAATCTAATTAAGACTGTAGTCTTTTGTGTGCCACAAGACTCTGCAAAGGCTAAAATACTTCTAAAGCAGAATGGGGAAACCTTGTGGCTGTTCATGTACTATTTGGTGCAATACTCTTCAGCCACCGCCAGCATTAGAGCAACACTTACCTGTTGTAGGGTTCATTTGGTCTGATGCATCTGACCAGTTTGCATCATCAGGAACAATTTTCCTTCAGCCTTCAAAGCTATGAGGTAGTGTTGTGAAACTGCCTCTATGAGGCAAGATCGTTTTGTGTGTTGTGCTGGGAAACCGTCATTTTCAAGCACATTTCCTGGATATGGTAGCAGATGACATTACTCACATGCATGTGATTTCACAAAATGTCAACATGTAAACTGACAAGAAGCAGATTATCACAAGGTGATTTGTATCCCAGACATAGTCACACAAATTAACCCTCAAGAGGAATTAAGATATGTAAAGCTTTGCAAGATTGTAGATGTTGGTAACTAGTGTGGACTTTGGCAGGCAAATATTGTGCTACACAGTTCTGATGTTTTCTGCTCCTGTGCCTTGGGAAGGTCTCTCAGTTGCTTTGTTTGAACCCTTATCTCCATTCTGCTCATGTTCAGTTGTATCCTGTCTTTTATGTTGGATAGTTTGTTTCTGCACACCTGAACCTTGAGGTGTGTTGCCTGAACTGTCCCCAGATCGTGCTCTTGTTCATGCTATGCAATTATTGCACTTTAATTATCTTATAGAATCCTATACTTGATTACTTTATGGTGTATTTAGAATTTTCTGCCAGAGACCTGCCACCAAACTATAAATTCCAGGATTATATAGAATCAGTCATGGTTGTGCCTCAATTGTGTCATGTGGAAGAGCTCATAGTTAGAAATAAGATGCAATTTTTTTTGGTGATAGAAAGGCAGGGAAAGTTTACAACATAGTTAATAAATGGCTTTATATTTCTTTTATTACACGCATAGAAAACTTCCTCTTGAATCTGTCAGTATGTTGGAAATGTTGAGAGATAAACCAAGAAAATGTGCTGTGCAATCATACACAACAGATGCATCACTGTGATTATGAAGTATTCACACTGGGGTTTTTTTGTATTTCCATGTTAAAAAAAGTGGCCCCTGGACCCACAGAACTGGTACCTGCAATTTTACTTGCCCACATCCCCAAAATATGTTTTTTTTAGTGTTCTCTAGGTCTTCACATGGTTTGCTTCTACCTGTTATTGACCATAGAGCAGTGGTTCTCAACCTGTGGGTCCCCAGATGTTTTGGCCTTCAACTCCCAGAAATCCTAACAGCTGGTAAACTGGCTGGGACTTCTGGGAGTTGTAGGCCAAAACACTTGGAGACCCAAAGATTGAGAAACACTACTGTAGAGTCATGCTAGAGGACATAGAAATGCTAGAGAGGTGTTCTCACTAGGTATCTTCTAGGTCCTTTAGCATGATTCTGTTGTGACCTTCCACCAAAGTTCATTCATTTCTCTCTCATCTGCAGTTTCACATTTCCATGAACCTATCTTTTGCAGATATGAAGCCACACCATACTTCTTCAAGAATGGATTTTCTGGAAGAGTAAGGCTTTGTAAACACCAGATAGACTTTGTGATTATGGTTTGTCTGATAGGAATAATTGTGAAGAATGCCTCTGCTATTCTTTAAGGGAGCAACTAGATCAGCTAGATGAGTTCTTCTGCAAGTGTATTTCAAGGTTAATAGTAGTAGAGACAGAAGGGAAGGAGAACCAGGACTGTAATTATAGTGCTTGGTGGAAAGTATTCAAGTTCTTCCCATCCATTCAGGCCCGTAGCCAGGATTTTGATTCGGAGGGGGGGATGAGTCTGAGTGAAAGAGGGTCTACTCTAGCAAACCTTTTGTATCGTTACCCCAATACCCCCATACATATAGGATATATTGAGCATGGTGATCAGATCATCATATGAATAAACATAACAGTTTAAATAATGTACCAGTAAGGCCTTCTCGCGGACCACCATGAGAATTTCGGGGGGCGGGGGGGGGGGAAGCCCCCCCTCCGGTTACATGCCTGCATCTATTTATTAGTGAAACATTTCTCTCTCTCTGAAGGTCTTGTGCAAGAAGAAATGTTGCAATTATACCAGTTTAACTGAACCAGTGTTGGTATGGTAGAATGTGGCTCAAGGTTGAAAGCACTCTGAGTCATGAAACTTATTTGATTGCCTTGGACCAGTCACACATTATTCAGCTTGATCATCCACAGAGGATAGGGGAAGGGGGCATGCTAGGTTCCACTCTGTGAGATTATTAGATGGGATCCAGAATAGTCATCAGATCAAATAAATCAGTCAACACTATGGAAACAACTCTGAGAGAAAGTGTTATTTGAACCGAGGGTCTCATCAGACGGGATAAATTTAACATTCTAGGATGCTTTTACCCTGTCTTGGGCATGGAGCTTACATTGGCCATCAAACGACATCGTGTGACTTCTGGCAGAGGCCCCACCCCCAATCAGGTTGGAAGCATTGACAGAAGCATCCCCCACAACATAGGAGGCTTCCCATGTTGTGCTGGCTTCAATGGAACCAGCACAGGTCCTCTGCAGAATGGCAATGCTTCCCCTGTCTGATGGGGAAAGTGTTGCCAAGAGGAAGCTGTGCACAGGGTGACATATTCACCCCATTGCTCATCGCTTTTCACCACAATGCCAGGTGAACCAGGGTCCTTCGCCTGGCTTTTCTGATGAGGTTTCTAATCTCTCAACCTTCCAAACAAATGGTTGTAGAAAGAGTGAGATGAGGAGATCAAGCAATAAGAGTAATTTCTGCCTTTATCTATGATCATATCTACATGCTTAAATTACCTAAAGGCACAATATCCCATTTAATCTTCAAAGCTAAGCAGAATACTAATGACTAGCAGGTGCTTCAGGCTATATTTCAGAGGAAGAAATAGGGAAAATCAGTGTTGAGTATTTTGTGTCTAAGAAATCCCTATGCAATTAATGGGGTTGTTAACTCTCTTTGCTTTTGTGACACATCTTTCATATTATAAGCTTAAGGAATTGTTACATTTCTGATATTTGTGTTCTGAGAGTCTTTGTGGGACAGAGTAGGTTGGAATGTAGGTTGGAATTCCAAAATCTGAAAGACTCCAGAATTATCCACAAAGATGGCTCAGATAGTGACATATTTGCTTTCTGATGGTTCATTGTGTACAACATTATTAAAATTATTGTGTATAAAGTTCCTTTTTGGTGATGTACATAACAAGGTGTATATGAAACCTAAATGAATTATATGTTTCGATTTGAGTCTCATCCTCAACATATCCCATTATGTATGCCCATGTAAGTATAAGTGTTCTAAAATATATAAAAACCTTTTTAATAATAATAATAATAATAATAATAAGAAGAAGAAGAAGAAGAAGAAGAAGAAGAAGAAGAAGAAGAAGAAGAGGAAGAAGAAGAAGTTTAATTTGTTTCCTAGCTTTCCTCATTGCTCTAGGCGAGGTGCAAAATAAATTTATTATTTATTTAGAACTTTTATAACCCGGTCTTCTCAACCTCCAAAGAGGGACTCAGGCCGGCTAACATCAGAAAATTCATACACCAAATAACTAATAACATAGTAACATCACAATACATTAAAATACATTAAAATACAGATCAAATAAATACATAAAGCCAAATTGTCAAGATAAAATCACAATTCATCACCATCTGCAAGTGTGGTCAGCAGTTATTGACTCGCTCATCATTCTGAGAATGCTGTGTCCCAGAGCCAGGATTTACTAGCTTTCTAAAAGTCAGGAGGGAAGGGGCAGATCTAATCTCCATCGGGAGAGAGTTCCACAGCAGGGGGCCACCACTGAGAAGGCCCTGTTCCTCATCCCCACCAGACGCGGTTGCGAAGGTGGTGGGACCGAGAGCAGGGCTCCTCCAGAAGATCTTAACAACCTTGATGGTTCGTAGGGGAGAATCCATTCGGACAGGTAAACTGGGTCACAGTTTACCTGTCCAAAGTACGCAGATAAAACACAATACAGTTATATACACACACATACATAGTACAATGACTGAGGCACGATACCAATAGAATGTATATTTAAAATTCATAATTTTAAGTTCTTTGATTCAAATAACTAACATTTAGTGGTATGTTTCCTCTAAAGTAAGAGGTTTCATTTAATTATCATGGACACGGACCCTCTCCTCCTCTTCCTTGGATTTTTCTAATCCATTTATCAAGGTTTTAAATAGCTACTTTATAGTTGTACTTAGGGCTGTCCAAACACGGAAAAATTTGTTTCTAAACTCGATTCGTTTTTAGGGGGTTTTGCGTTTCTTTATTTAAAATAATTACAAAATTTTCCTTTAAAAAAGTTCGATATTTACGAAATTTCGTAAATGGTAAAAAAATTACAAAACAATAATGAAACAATAACGAATCAATTCGTTAATGGCGGCTGCGATCGCGCAATACGCTAAAATATTCTGAAGCTTCCCTCTCCCTCTGTTGTTGACTGTTGGTGTGATAATTATATTTTTTTTCACTGAGAAAACAAACAGCAACCCTAAAACTTGCACCAGACATGCGGAAATAATAACGAAACATTTACGAATCAATAACGAATCAATAACGAAACAATTACGAAACAATTACGAAACGAATTGGAAAAATTCGTTTCGTTTTTTAGTTGCTCCTGAATGGTTCAATATCGCTTCGTTATAAAAAAAAAATAACGAATTTTTAACGAATTACGAAATTACGAAACGAAACCGCCCAGCCCTAGTTGTACTTTCTATAGTTGGTGTATTGAAAAATCAATAAAGAATGGCAGGAATACCTGGTGAAACCAGGACTGATGAAACAATAGCACTCTCTTTCAACAATATTCACCTGTTGACCATCAGCTGTCAACATGTTCAGACAGTGTTGCTGTAGAATCAAAGTGTGTGTCTGGGATCTTAGAAAGTTAATTACCACATCTCTGGGCAGGTTCCTTTCTCCAACCATATAAGAATCCTGCCCATAAAACTTGTCAATATAACAACTGACATCTTTATGTGAAATTGCGAAGACTTCAATCATTTTAGTGTGAAAATCCTCTACCTGCTGCTTATGTTTTTCACCCTCTTTTTATTTGTTTAGCTTGCAAGAGCTTCTATGAAGGTCTACTTTAAACCTTATGTAGGATAAATAGAGTTTAAAGGCACAACCTGTGGCTCTTCAGGTGTTTGGGATTTAGTTTCCCAGACACCTTAAGAGCCATAGTTGTCAGGAATTCTGGGAACTCAAGCTCAAAACCCCTGGAGGGTAGTAGGTTGTGCAGGCCTGGCACTAGTTACTATTTAGGAATACATGAGAATATATTTTTTTTCATTTTACTGGGAGTGGTAATCACAAGGTTTCAGAGCTTGTAACCTGGATTAAAATGCTTTCCATCAGTCTCCAGGTTTTGTGTGATTCTTAAAAAAAGTGTATTCTTTTCATTTCCCCCCCAATAAAATAACATTCTGAATACATGGAAGAAGACCAACAATGGTAACAAACGGTATACTTGGTAAAGAGGTGTATTAGATTGGACTGAGAACTGAATACAGTGTGTCCAAACTAGTCAAGAGAATCTATTAATGCATTTTACTTGGATGTTAAGAAGTCAATTCCAGACACATGCTAACAGCCAGCATATCCTAAAAACTGGCCAGGCTCACAGGATATCTACATGAGAAATGAGAAAGTTGGATCATGAATTCAGATGAGATTTCCCTTTAAAAGAAAGACCGTGGGATTACCCAATGCCATATCAGCACATTCATTCATGTGAGCAAGTTTGTTGTCAGTCAGAAACCTTTTTATAGGAACATGTCTCTGGAACCATCAAGAACTCTTTTTATTTTTTTAAATTGTTTACCCCACTCCCACCCTGAACACAATTTATACAATAAACTACAGAAATTACATTTGAAATACCAATCTTAGTCTCAGTTTTTCCACTCCACGTCTTAATACATTCTCTAAATAATTCCTAGCTGGATCCCCCATGTTTTAAATTATTATAACATTTTCTATTTTTTCTATATTGCGGAACTCAGCTGCCTTGAAGCAAGTGGTATGCTAGAATAATATCTTCAACCAGTGGGGCACAAACAGGGGCGGTTCAACCCATTACGCAAAGTAAGCATTTGCAGTATAGTTGATTTTGCCCAGGGCGCTCTTGAGGCACTCTTGGGGGAAAATAGACCTTGACATATGCGAGTTGTAGTTACTGGGATGTATAGTTCACCTACAATCAAAGAGCATTCTGAACTCCACCAATGATGGAATTGAACCAAATATGGCACACAGAACTCCCAAGACGAACAGAAAATATATATCAATTATTGGTTGGGTGTGTGTGTGTGTGTGTGTGTGTGTGTGCCAAAATACTGTTTGCTTACCGTTGAAAATTACATAGGGCCGCCTCTGGGTACAAAGTTTCTAACCCATGGATATTGCAGAAAGAGAATACATCATGCAAACACTCAGTCTGCATTTGAGAGAAGTCAAGAGTCTGTGGTATAAAATTTGGCCAGTTTGGTGAAATTTCCCCCAGCATTTGTTCCAGAGGTCAGAGAGGGAGGATGGAGGCTGCTCGGTGGTCAGATATCTTCCATAAGAAACCACCAAGCCCTTCCTTACATGATATTGTAAAAATAAGGACTGTTAGTATAATTCTTAGTTAAGCCCCAGGATTTGGCCCCATGAATGACTTTGATGCAGGATTCTCTTTCTTTGTGCTGTCGCGCTGGGACTGTGGCAATGTCAATTCACAGGATGTGCTTTTAGAATGCCCAACGGGATGCCTGGGGTGCCTCGGCTGAGAGGCCCTTTAGATTTCCCCACACAAAGTTCTATAGAGGCTCAAAATAAGTCCAACAAAGTTCTTTATTATGACTAAAATCTTCAAAGACATGGATTAAACACTTTATAACTTTAGAAATCTGGTAGCTTCCTTGATCTGCTGACAAGGGGCAGGCAAGTGAGGACAAACTGCTTCTTTCTTCTTTAAGGGAAATCTTTAGACCCCTCCCTGGGCAATCTTTACCTTTACTGGCATGAGGCCCCCACTCCCGGCTCCAATCTGCGTTATGGATAACCCGAGTGGTCCCTACCAGGCAAAGTTTCTGTAGACTTTCCAAGCTGAAAGGGAGTCCTCTACTTTCCAGCGAAGCTGACTGTAAGAGCTGTAACTTTTCTCCCCAGAGCTTTGTGAAAATTGAAGCCTTTTAGAGGTGGGAGAGAGAGAAGCCCACAACATCCTGTCTGTAAGGCTTCACTGTAAAAACTGAACTGAAAGTTCCCCTTTCCCTCCAAAACCTGGGGGAAGGGGCAGATCTAAAGGCTCTAATGATGATTGATAGGTTGTTGGCCCTATGATTGCAACCTGGGGAAGCTACCTTATTGCAAAATGCATGGTCCAAATAAAGCTTAAACAAACTAGCCATGCAAGAAAAAAAATTCAAACTCCTGGCACAGCCGTGCCAGCACATTCTTTATCTTTCTTTCTTTCTTTCTTTCTTTCTTTCTTTCTTTCTTTCTTTTCTTTCTTTCTTTCTTTTTAATGCAAGAACCCATATTGTGTTGCAAGAGTGAAACTTGGAGAGAGAGTTCCAGTCCCTTTAATGGTTGTTCTGAAAAGGCAATTTCGGTAGGTGTTGCTTGTTACCTGATTGTGTGTCTGGGGAAAGTCTGCCAGGGACTCATTTGCTATTTTTTATTATCATTGTTGACTGGGGATTCTTGCCTTTAAGGTCTCAGATATATGGGAGACCACATGTTACTCACCAAGGCTTATACCTTTCATTTTGCATCTCATTGAACAGTAGTCATTTCAAGTAGAATGAATGCCTCGAATATCCAAGATCAAATATGCCTAGTTGCTCCTTTAATGCTCTTGGTTCTATGCAATGATAAGGCCACCCATATCACTCTCACTTGGTGACTTCAAGTGAGGAAAATAGTAAGTTTTATTTCTTGAAAATGATAAGACATGGAATGCCTTTTCTTTTTTGCTGACTTGCTTCCATTTGGTGTCCTTGTCTCTCATCGACTTATACTATGAGGTGACATAATGTATTACAGCAAAATTGCAATGCCTTGTCTAGTTTACCATCAAAAGCAAAATATTTTTTCAAGCTAGTGTTCTGCTTTTCGTTTCTCATGTAGAAACTTGATCTGATCTGACTTCTTAAGCAGGAACACTCCCAACTCCTATCTTTCTGAATCAGCATGTATTCTGACTTTCTAACATTTTTCAATTACTTTTCTTAAGCTTTGTCCAAATCTATTAAAATCAAGCTTTCTTTCTAAGCGCACTATTTATTAAAACAACATCTGGCATATGAAGCAATGAAAGTATAATTTTTCAAAAGTTTTTGGGGTGCAAGTTTGAAATGTAAAAAGACCACCCTTGCAAAAGAAACAGACGTGAGATGGAAAATAAAGAAATGGCCTATCTAGTTTTAAAGAGAGAAAGAAATACCACGACATAAACCCAAACTGGCTAGATTATTATGATTTAATTACATTATCCCTTAAGGACTCAAAGGAGATCAAGTTCCTACTGTGTTGAAATGATAATTTAGCTGTTACTTTTAGAGACTTAGCTGAACAGTACTTTCCTAAAGTTTAATAATGTCCCCGCGTTTGTGTTGATAGAAATGTTTAAATATGATCCAGCATACCATCTCCAATCCCAGGGTCTTTTGATGTTAATAGATGACCCCCGGATTTCTACCAAAGCAATTTAGAACAGCATACTCCAAATTCAAACCAGGTGTGTAACAGCTAGCACTACTGACTTCATGCTGATACCATATGTTGTGAATGTGAGTACTACAGGGTTTATTGTGTGGCCTTACTGTGTTGCTGTTGGGTCCCCATGTCAAAAAGATTTTAGTAAATTTTAGAAATAGCCAATTTGTGTGGAAGTTGTCAGATTTCTACCTTAGTGATAGATTCGGTTGAATTTAGACTGGATTATATTGAAAATGGACTCCCCTTGCAAATAGCCTGCTCCTCCTTTTATCTCACCCGAGTTTTTAATTATTTTTTAATCATTTTATTCTGCACATGTGGCCCGTCTATTGTCACTGTGATTGTAATTTTATATTGCTAATGTATTTATATGTTTTTTTATTATGGAACACCCTCCCCAAACACCCTCCCCAAAGATCTTAGACAGGACCCTACATTGGCAGTCTTCAGAAAGAACTTGAAGACCTGGCTGTTCCGATGTGCCTTTCCAGAATAGGAAAACTCCAATACATAGTCCCAGAAGCACTTTATTAGAATTAAGATTGCTGCACACTGCACACTGCACTTACCCTATAATCCTTACATATCACCTGTCACATCAGCACTTTTAATTCTGTACCCATTACTCTGGCCCGGCCCAGTTTTATTGCGTCTTGGTGTATTGTTTATTGCTTGTTGTTTAATATTGCTTTAATTATTTTTAATTTGCTTTAGGTTTTGTATTGTTATGTTGTGTTTTGAAGCCTTGGCCTTTGTAAGCCGCATCGAGTCCTTCGGGAGGTGCTAGCGGATGGCCTTCGAGGACTCTTCCAACTCTATGATTCTAATGGAGCCACAGCCCTGAGTTTTGTAAGACAGAGTTTTGTAAGACAAAGATTATTATTATTATTATTATTATTATTATTATTATTATTATTATTATTATTATTATGTAATTATGATGCTGTTGCTTGTTGTTTGTGTTCCTGGTTTTACTTTGTTGTAATTTGTTTTTTGGGCTTGGCCTCATCTAAGCCATCTGAGTCCCCGTTGGGGGAGATGGTGGTGGGGTATAAATAAAGATGATGATGATTATTATTATTATTAAATGAGTGGATGGTGATGCCCCTCTTGCCACAACAAAGTTTTTGCCATGTAATCAACACATTGATATAAGCAAATTAGATTTTCAAGTTTCCCTAACAATATGGTTTCTGTTACTAATATTCTATACTCTTATTTGAAATCATACAGAATAGCACATTCAGACAAATCAATATTTGTTTTTAGGCCTCTTGATATCCAAAGGAATGTTCAAGGAAGATGTGTTTGCATGAGGTTCCACCCAAGTTCAAGGTTTTGAATTTCCTTCCTGACCTCGCTCTGTTGAGTTAAAACTTTATCTGCTGAGTTTGTTGTTCATTCGTTCAGTCGTTTCCAATTCTTTGTGACCTCATGGACCAGCCCATGCCAGGGCTCCCTGTAGGCTGTCACCTCCCCCAGCTCCTTCAGAGTCAAACCAGTCACTTCAAGGATCCCATCCATCCATTTTGCCCTTGGTTGGCCCCTCTTACTTTTTCCTTCCATTTCCCCTAGCATCATTGTCTTCTCTAAGCTTTCCTGTCTCCTCATGATGTGGTCAAAGTACTTCAACTTTGTCTCTAATATCCTTCCCTCCAATGAGCAGTCGGGCTTTATTTCCTGAAGTATGGACTGGTTGGATCTTCTCATGGTCCAAGGCACTCTCAGAACTTTCCTCCAGCACCACAGTTCAAAAGCATCTATCTTCCTTCACTCAGCCTTCCCTATGATCCAGCTCTCACATCTGTAGGTTACTACGGGGAATACCATTGCTTTAACTATGCAGATCTTCAGCTTTCTATGTCAGTCCCTTCATTCATTTTTTACCATAACCCTTCTTTTTGGACACCATGGTTTCATTTGCGTATTTTGCAATGGTGACTGGTAGAGTGCATGTGAGCATTAATAATGTATGTTTGTGGGATTTGGGTGTTATCTGTAGGAAACTGGGAAAGAAAAGGGTTGGCATCTGTTGATACTTGCAGAGCAAGCGGGCCATGTATTTAATGTCTTTTGATGCCCTCGACAGCATGATGCTTGAACAATTTCCTGGGGATTTGCTGTAATATTCATCAGCCACTCTATGACACATTTTCTCTTGCAGCAATGTCAGAGAAGGATGTCTTGAAAGGAAATCCAAGTGCAGTGATTAAAAGAATCATTCACACTAACATAAAAGCAGGTATCTGGAGATTTAGCAGAGTACTAAAATTTACAAAAGAAAAAGACATATAAAAAAGCAGGGAGTTTTGCCTTCAATCTATAATTAAACATGCACTTTCCAAAAGCTTATTTGTGACCCATTCTGGGCTGTAAAAAAAAAAAGGCAGGCTATAAAAATGAATTATGAATGTGCTGCCTTTCTCCATATTCATATCAACTACTGGTATTTTTGGAAAGTGGAAAAAAAAAGAATCCTTGTAATGGAAGAGTCAACTGGAATACTTTGGGCAGTAAAATGCCTTCGAGGATAATTGTGTAGTATCCAGATAGGATCTTTCAGAGATAGATACGATGATTTAGGAGAGGGAGCATTTGTGGTTCTATGAATGAGAGAAACTAGACGCCTGGAACTATAGATTTTAAATGATTAGTTTACAGCAATAACTGAACTTCAGTCTTCACCTCTGGCCATATATACCTCTTTTTCTTAACTTTTGTCTCAGGGGGCCTTTCACATTACAGTACAATGTGAAAAGAATCCTGGTCTTTCTATCTTTTTTTTCAGGCACCTTCTTTTTTCTTTGTAGCTCTGGCCCACTGATCCACCTAAACACAATTTCTTATCTCTCCTCCCCATGTTTTTATTATTAACCCTAGTTTTATTGGATCTTATTCTCTTTCTTTTCTAGGTCCCTTTGTTAGGCTGCATCTACACAGTATTTATTTTTTAACTATTTATATCCTGCCCTTCTCACCCCAAAGGGGACTCAGGATGGCTCACAACAGAGGCACAATTTGATGCCTTGATACATATAAAAATAAAATAACATAAACTTAATTAAACATATCACGTAAAAGAACTTGTGCTGTCATGCGCTGGGCCTATAGCAATTGGCTTTTGAACAGGACATGCTCTTTGTGCCCAGCGGGAAGCCGGGGTGCCTCGAGTGAGAGGCCCTAAGGATTTTCCTATACAGAGTCTTTAAAAGCTTGAAAAGTTTAACAAAGTCCTTTATTATTGCTTAGGTCTTCAACAAAACAATCAAATACTTCACAGATCTTCAACAGGTCAAACAAATACTTCAAGGCTTTGAATCAACTGGTGGCTTTCTTAATGTTGTCCACAAGGGACAGGCAACTGGCTTCATGAACTGTTTCTTTTCTTTAAGAGGAAAGCCCTTTTTAACCCTTCCTTGGGTGATCTACTTTCTAAACTTTGCTGGTGTGGGCTCTACTCCCGGCTCCAAACTGCTTCTTGGGTCCCGAGTAGACCTACCAGTCAAAGCTTTGTAGATTCTCCAACTGGAGTCCTTTGGAACTGTTTTCCCCCGGAATTTCTTAAGAAACAAAGCTTCTCTACAGGTGGAGCTGATTCACGTCCTGTAGCTAAGCTTTCAACTGTAAGACTGAGCTAAAATGGCTCCCTTTCCTTCCTGAACCCTGCGGAAAGGGGTGGAACTAAAAACCCAACGATGATAGGCAGGTGGCTGCAAACCAAGGGAAGCCACCTTATTACAAAATGCATGGAACTTTGGAATACATGCAAATACTCAAAGAAAAAAAATGAAGTAGGAGCTCCTGGTACAGCCGTACCAGCACAGAACTACTTAAAAGCACACAGTCCAAAGGCATATTTCAGGAGCCATTTAAATTGTCATTGTTCTTTATTGCACTGAGAAATTGTTGTTGCAGTGGGAATCATTGTGTAAATGCTTGGTCCAACATCAAGGATGTAACTTTATTTCTGAAAGTCAGGAGGGAGGGAGCTGATACAATTTCCCTGGGGAGGGAGTTCCAAAACAGAGGGGCCACCACCAAGAAGTCCTTGTCTCTCATTCCCACCAGTCGCGCCTGTGAGGGGGTGGGATCGAGAGCAGGGCCTCCCCGGACAATCTTAAACTCATAGGGGGAGATACGTTCTGTATTAATTCACTGTAGATTTAATACGGTTTGATACCATTTTAACTTTAGTTAAACTTCCATGGCACAAGACTATGGGATTTCTGGTTTGATGAGGCACCAGCATGCTTTTGAACAGCTTAAAGACCTTGTAAAACTGCAACTTCCATTATTCCATAGCACTGAGCCATGACAGGTAAAGTGGGGCCAGACTGCATTAATTCTATTGTAGTTTGTCCTAAGTTAAATCTGTACCCCCTATACACATTGCAGAATTATAAAAGCTTGAAATCAATTTAACTGCCATAGCTTCATACTACAGAAAATCTATTTGAAGGTAATAATACTAATACTAATAATAATAATAATAATAATAATAATAATAATCATCATCATCATCATCATCATCTATTTGCCATTATAGGGATGATGTATTTGGAATCACAATCCTTAAAAACTAGTCCGGAAATCAGAATGCCAATCAAGAATATATTTGGCCCTTTTTATCCACTGGGATTTGGTTCCCGAACCCCTATGGATACAAAAACCAATGGCTGCTGAAGTCCCATGATACACAATGACATGGGAAAATTGTGTCCCTTATATAAAACTAGCTGTCCCTTGCCATGCGTTGCTGTGGCCCAGTCTGGTGATCTGGAAAATAAGAAAGTGTTGGTTTCTAATATATGTAATTTCTTTATGCTTGTGGGTAAACAGTATTCCTTGCTGTTTCTTTGTCAGTGTTGATATGGAGATATCTGGTTTGCCTACTCTGGAACATGCAACATATCATTGTCCTTCTTTAGGGTCCTTTTCAAATCTATGATGCTATATCTCTCTGTGTGTGAATCATATCTATATCTATCTATCTATTTATCTATCTATCTATCTATCTATCTATCTATCTATCTATCTATCTATCTATCTATCTATGGCTGGATGGCTCTTTGTCAGGAGGACTTTGATTACGTTTTCTTGCCCTGATGAAGGGAGTTGAATTGGATGGCCTTAAGTATTTTCTGTTGGTCATGGGGGTTGTGTGCGAGAAGTTTGCCCTTATTCTGTTGTTTGTGGGGTTCAGAATGCTCTTTGATTGTAGGTGAACTATAAATCCCAGTGACTACAACTCCCAAATGTCAAGGTCTATTTTCCCCAAACTCCATCTGTGTTCATATTTGGGCATATGGAATATTCGTGCCAAGTTTGGTCCAGATCCATCATTGTTTGAGTCCACAGTGCTCTCTGGATGTAGAGGAACTACAACTCCCAAACTCAAGGTCAATGCCCACCACACCCTTCCAGTATTTCTGTTGGTCATGGGAGTTCTGTGTGCCAAGTTTGGTTCAATTCCATCATTGATAGTTCAGAATGCTCTTTGATTGTAGGTGAACTATAAATCCCAGCAACTACAACTCCCAAATGACAAAATCATAATTTTTTGAGTGATGGTCACTCCTTGTGTTGTGAGACTTTTGTTGCCAAATTTGGTGTGATTTCGTTCATTGGTTCTTTTGTTTTTAAGGTACTCATTATGCACAGAACATTTATATATATATATATATAGATGACAAAAATCAAGGTTTGCTTTTTGGATTTGTTAAAAATGCTTTCAGGCCAGGGATTATTAAATCTGAGAATGTGGAGGGCTGACTGTACTTTCAATACATAAGACAGATGTTAGTGTTCTGGAGACCTGTTTCTTAAAAACGTTTTAATAAAGCAAATACCACAATGTTTGCCAAATTACCAGGTGCAAACACAGAACAAACAAAATGAAACTCAATTTAACACTGAAAAAAATGTAAGTAATAAAAAGTAACTCCTTTGCTGAGAGATTGAGAAAGAGAGAACACATCTCTTGATTCACTTCCTCTAAACTTTTACTTGCACTATTATATGATGTCTCTCTGATCTCTGGCCTCAGATAAGGTTTGATGTTTGAACTTTGCTCGTTTCAGATGATCTCATTAAAATGACCAGAGTTGCTAAATTTGTCTGCAGACGGCGTAAACATTGGAGTGAAAATACAGTATGAATTGCAAAACTGTACTATACTTTGCAAAATACATATTCTTGTGAGCTGACTCATAGGTGCATTTTCTCCCAGAAAAGACACCATGGAAATGGGTTAGATGGGGAAATTAAAACACACATATATTTGTATTATGCAATACCCTTATTATAAGACTCCTTTGGATTCAGAAGAAATCTACATATCCCACAATCGTTCCATGTTTAACGTTGTTCTGAACTGATTCAAAGGGACAAAAATAAAACGATGCAAACTTGTTACTAAACTTGTTACTAGATCAAAAACAGCAAACGCTTTTTAAAATGAGCAAACATTTTGAATATGCCTGACGAAGAATTAGAAAGAAAATTTGTAAAAAAATTTGTTTTACATGACAATAGCAGCTCGAATAGTATATGCCAGATATTGGAAAACCCTAGAGATGCCTCCTTTAGACAAATGGGAAAAATATATTGCAGATATGCTGATAATGGATAAAATAACTGTATTATCAACTTTGTTAATGAATGGCAACCAATGATTCAACATCTCAATGTAAAATTAAACTAAAAATGTATATAGAGGATCCTATAAGACTATAGACAAGGAGGAAGCGGATGTTAAGCAAGAGTCTATGATGCTTTTATTACTTACTTAGGCGATCCCTCGCTTTCCGAGGATGATTGTCTTCCAATATCAATGTACTGGTGTGGGTCCGTAGGTGACTGTGGAGCCCTATTCTTGTAGCTGCATGTTCTCCCAGTGAGGGCATTGGTTTCCAGGTGGAAGGCGGTCCCGGGGTTGGCTTGATGTGCCTTCCTCTTGGAACATTTCTCTTTCGCCCTCCACTCGTGCCTCTCCAAATTCTGCAGCACTGCTGGTCACAGCTGACTTCCAGCTGGAGGAGTCAAGGGCCAGGGCTTCCCAGTTCTCAGTGTCTATGCCAGAGTTTTTAAGGTTGGCTTTGAGCCCATCTTTAACTCTCTTTTCCTGTCCTCCAACATTCCGTTTTCCGTTCTTGAGTTCGGAGTAGAGCAACTGCTTTGGGAGACGGTGGTAGGGCATCGCAACGTGGCCAGTCCAGCGGAGTTGATGTTGGAGGACCATCCCTTCCATGCTGGTGGTCTTTGCTTCTTCCAGCACGCTGACGTTTGTCCGCCTGTCTTCCCAAGAGATTTGCAGGATTTTCCGGGGGCAGTGCTGATGGAATTTGCATGTGATGTCTGTAGACAGTCCACATCTCACAGGCATAGAGCAGGTTGGGAGGGGAATAGCTTTATAAACAAGCACCTTGGTCTCCCTACGGATGTCCCGGTCCTCAAACACTCTCTGCTTCATTCGGAAAAATGCTGCAGAGCTCAGGCGGTGTTGTATTTCGGTGTCGATGTTGACGTTGGTGGAGAGGTGGCTGCCAAGGTAGCGGAAATGATCAACATTTTCTAATGTTACACATTAAGCTGTATCACTGGCATTGGAGAGGGGTTGGCTGGTGACTGCTGGAAAAGCACCTTGGTTTTTTCAATGTTCAATGACAAGCTGAGCTTCTCGTATGCTTCTGCAAAGGTGTTTAGAGTGGCTTGTAGATCTTCTTCTGAATGCGCACAGAAGACGTTGTCATCAGCATACTGGAGTTCTATAACAGATGTTGTTGTGACCTTGGTTTTGGCTTTCAGTCTGCTGAGGTTGAATAGCTTGCCATCTGTCCGATAGATGATTTCCACTCCGGTGGGAAGCTTCCCATCAACAAGGTGAAGTATCATAGCAATGAAGATGGAGAATAAAGTTGGGGCAATAACACATCCCTGTTTGACACCTGATTCCACCTTAAATGGGTCACTTTGGGAGCCATTGCTGTCCAAGACTGTTGCCATCATGTCATCATGGAGGAGCCGCAGGATGTTCACAAATTTGCTTGGGCACCCGATTTTTTGGAGGATGGTCCAGAGAGTGCTGCGGTTCACTGTGTCGAATGCCTTTGCAAGGTCGATGAATGCCATGTACAGAGGTTGATTTTGTTCTCTGCATTTTCTTGGAGCTGTCGTGCAGTGAAGATCATGTCCACGGTTCCTCTGGAGGGGCGGAAGCCGTTCTGGGATTCTGGGAGGGTGTCTTCTGAGAGGGGCAGAAGGCGGTTTGCAAGGATTCTTGCGAGGATTTTCCCAGCAGAGGTTAGAAGGGAGATACCTCGATAGTTTCCGCAGTCTGTTCTTTCCCCTTTTTTGAAGAGGGTGATGATGGTGGCATCCTTGAAGTCTGCTGGGATTTTCTCGGTCACCCACACTTTTTCTATGAGCTGGTGGAGTTGGTGTGTCAGCTCGGGTCCTCCCTCTTTAAAGATTTCAGCAGGGATCCCATCCGGTCCGCTGGCTTTGTTATTCTTTTGTTGGCTGATGGCATTGCTGACTTCTTCCAGACTAGGCAGTGCTGCAAGCTCATCCCTGGTTTGTTGTTGCGGGATTTGTGAGAGGACCTCTTCGGCCACATTGGAGCTGCGGTTCAGGAGTCTTTGGTAGTGTTATATGTGTTATTTAAATAGTAGACTTAAAGGAAATATATTATCTGCTAAATGATTATGGAACACGAATAGACAGAAAGTATTACACTGTATGCAATAAACACTTGCAAATGTATGTGTATTTGAATAAATAAACATAGCATTTTAGTTAGCATTTGATTAGCCATCAAATGCTAATCAAGGTGGCCAATTGTAACAATCACATGTAGCTCCAACAGACACGAATTTTTTCTCCCACCCTGGACTTTCCACAGCTATATAAACCCAATTTTACTAGTTTTCAACAAACCTTATGTTCTGTCATGCGTTGGGCCTGTAATAATTGACCTTTGAAATAGGACGTGCACCTTGTGCCCAGTGGGAAGCCAGGGGCGCCTCAAAAATGCCTTTAAGGATTTTCTTGTAGAGATAGTCTTTAGAGTCTTTATTGATGTAACAAAGTCCTTTATTATTGAACAAATCCAACAGATATTTCTCAAATCTTCAATAGGTCAAACAAATGCTTCAATGCTTTGAATTAACTGGTGGCTTCCTTAATCTTGTCCACGAGGGACAGGCAATTGTCTTCATTAACTGTTCCTTTACTTTAGAGGAAAACCTTTTTTTAACGTCTTCCAAGCTGACTATAATCTAATCCTTACTGATGTGGGTCCTACTACTGGATTCAAACTGCGTCTTGAGCACTGAGTAGACCTGCCAGTAAAGGCTTGCAGATTCTCCAGCTGGAGTTATATGGGTCTGTAAAGCTGTTTTCCCTCCGGAATTTACGTGGAATTTCCTGGACTTCAGTTTCCCTGGATGGTCCTGAGAAATGAAGCTTTTCTGCAGGTGAAGCGTGTCCACGTCCTCTAACTTAGCTTTCCTCACTAAGACTAACTAAAAATGGCTCCCCTTTCCCTTCCCATCTCCCTGGGAAAAGGGGCGGATCCAAACTTAACAATGATAGACAAGTGGCTTGCCCTATGACTGCAAATCAAAGAAGCCACCTTTTTGCAGCATCCCTGCATGCAAACACTTAATAGAAAGAAAATAAAGTTGGAGCTTCTGTACCAGCACACCTTACAACCTCTGAGGATGCTTACCATAGATGCAGGCGAAATGTCAGGAGAGAATGCTTCTAGAACATGGCCATACAACCTGAAAAACCTACAGCAACCCAGAACCTAATGTAACAATACCTGTATGCATATATTAATCCTTGTCAATCCATCCTTCTCTCTTATTCTGGCTTTTACTTCATTTCACTGGGAAAAAAAGCAGAAATAAGAATTGCCAAGCTCTACTTGACTGCATAATATAACACCAACTTAGTTTTACTTCTGCTTTCAAGGTTATTTGTAGCTGTTTCCTTCTTTTGCATTGTAGAAACTTGCATTTAGGAGTTTTGGTATCATTTTTCTCTTGGCCAGTTCCTCTTTGTATGGTGATGGAGCCAGTTCCATGTGTATGAGCATGTCTGTATGCTTGGGAGAGGTGCCCTCTCCCTCCCAAGTGAAAAGTTCATTCTATTTTTGATGCAGCGGAAAGTTGTCTCTTCCTTCTGCAATTTGGACCCTTAAGCAGCACTTTTCATGTTCAAGACGAAGCAGCAAGTAGTGATTATATTCCTGCATTACATGTACTGTGGTTAAATGGGGAAAAGTGATTTCCAAATATGGAAATTAATAGCCTGACGTTGCTGCCAGTGGAATGTGTGGTGATAGCACAACTCAGCTGTCAGCAAGAATCAGTCTGCTTTGCTTGATTTTGTTCCCGAACTCTGAAGGACTTCTGCTCTCTTGCAAAGGAAATGGCTTTGCTTGCATGTAAATCTTTCAGATGGGGTAACTGATCAGCAGCCCTCAGCCTAATTTTGTGTGTCTTCTTGGTCAAATTTCAAAAGCCCTCTGCAAGCGACCAGTTCAGGCCTATGGCAAGAACAAGCTGTTCCCTCTCACAGCAGTACGCTGGGTGAAACAGGCAGAGAAAGAGGGGGAAGTTGGAGAGGACAGCAACAAGAGAGTACGAGAAGGGAGAGGGATTTCTCACTTTCGTCTGTGGCCTTGTCCACTACATATTTCAGTCACATCCTCCACCGTCATGAGATCCACAACACAACTGAAATATGCATTTATTTATTTATTTATTTATCGTGTCAGGGGCAACCAGACAATTGCATTACATTTCTAACAGAACAAAACAAACAAACCGACAAAACACAAAGTTTGCAAGCTTGGTAGTTGATTAAATGTCCTTTGACCAGTAGCTGGCCACTTGGAGTGCCTCTGGTGTTGCCGCAAGAAGGTCCTCCATTGTGCATGTAGCAGGGCTCAGGTTGCATTGCAGCAGGTGGTCAATGGTTTGCTCTTCTCCACACTCGCATGTCGTGGATTCCACTTTGTGGCCCCATTTCTTGAGGTTGGCTCTGCATCTCGAGGTGCCAGAGCGCAGTCTGTTCAGCACCTTCCAAGTCGCCCAGTCTTCTGTGTACCCAGGGGGGAGTATCTCATTTGGTATCAGCCATTGGTTGAGGTTCTGGGTTTGAGCCTGCCACTTTAGGACTCTCGCTTGCTGGGATGTTCCAGCGAGTGTCTCTGTAGATCTTAGAAAACTATGTCTTGATTTAAGTCATTGATGTGCTGGCTGATACTCAAACAAGGGATGAGCTGGAGAAGTCACTGCCTTGGTCCTTTCACTATTGGCTGCTACTTCCCAGCGGATGTCAGGTGGTGCAGTACCAGCTAAACAGTGTAATTTCTCCAGTGATGTAGGGTGCAGACACCCCATGATAATGTGGCATGTCTCATTAAGAGCCACATGGTGAGATGTGTTCCATACTGGGCATGCATACTCAGCAGCAGAGTAGCATAGCGCAAGGGCAGATGTCTTCACTGTGTCTGGTTGTGATCCCCAGCTTGTGCCAGTCAGCTTTCGTATGATATTGTTTCTAGCACCCATTTTTTGCTTGATATTCAGGCAGTGCTTCTTGTAGGTCAGAGCACGGGTCCAGGGTGACTCCCAGGCATTTGGGTGTGCTGCAATGCTCCAGTGGGATTCCTTCCCAGGTAGTCCTCAGAGCTCAGGATGCTTGTCTGTTTTTAAGGTGAAAGGCATATGTCTGTGTTTTAGATGGATTAAGGATAGGCTGGTTTTCCCTGTAGTAGGCGGTAAGAGCACCTAGAGCTTCGGAGACCTTCTGTTCTACCATCTCAAAGCTCCCTGCTTGAGCAGTAATGGCATGATCATCAGCATAGATGAAACTCTCTGCCCTTTCTGGCAGTGGCTGGTTATTTGTGTAGATGTTGAACATGGATGCTCCTCTGAGGCAGGCCGTTCTTCTGTTACATTATAGACATAATGTAAATATACGTTATGCTGATACCATTATTACGTCAACCAAAAGGCATTATTCTGTTTGGAAGCTCACTGACTTCTTCACCAAGCAAGGTTGTATCCAGGAAGCGGTGATGCAGACAGAGGCCAGAGCTCTCCTTGGCCATGAAGGGACTGAGGACAAAGGGCAGCGAAAGCCAGGCAATAAACTGTTGATTCCCTGAACACAAACCAAGTTACATCCTTTGAGATCCAGGCTATTTCTGACCTATGTGAGGCTACAAGGAAGTGAAAATAAAATAGTAGGTTTCTCTAGATTGTCAGATCTGTAGATAAGGATCTGGAGTCTTTAGGGTATTTCCAGCCTATTATTCATCCTCATGATTCTCAGGAAAACAGTTTTTTTTAAAAAAACTAGGAAGAATTCATTAAAATTCGTATTTTCACCTCTGATATGTGGAACTTGGAGGCAAACTTCTGTTTTCCTCTCTCAGCCTATATTAGAAGTATGCAGGCCTGTAGCCAGGATTTCGTTTGGGGGGGGGGGCTGAATTTTTTTCAGGGGGGGTTCGGGGGGGGCTGAGTTTCAGGGGGGGGGGGCTGAGTCTGAGTGAAAGAGGGTCTAGCCTAGCAAACCTTTTGTATCATTACCCCAATACCCCCATGCATATGGGATATATTGAGTATGGTGATCAGATCATGATATGAATAAACATAACAGTTTAAATAATGCACCAGTAAGGCCTTTTCGTGAACCACCATGAGAATTTTGGGGGGGGGGGCTGAAGCCCCTCAAGCCCCCCGCCCCTGGCTACATGCCTGGAAGTATGGTTAGGTTTTATGCCACTTTGACTGCTTATGTCTTTCCTCACTGAATGCAGAGAATAGTGGTTTTGGTTGTGTGACACCACGAAACCTCGAGGGATGGAATGCCTGTTAAACCAGTTTAGGTCTGCAGTGTTGATTTACTCCTATATCACACTGGGGCTTTAACATGGACAGCCCCATTCTTCTGTCATGTGAAGAATTTGGGGAAATGTAGTTTGGGAAGGTAAGGACCTCTGTAGCAGAGTATTCAAAAAGCCCTGCCCTAAACTATATTTCCCAGATTTTTGCACATGTCAGAAGAATGGAGTTGCCCGCCTTAAAGCCTCAGTGTGATAACGTACATATTCTTTGAATAGCATTGGTCTGAGTCAAAAGATTCCCAGCAGTGTAGGAAAAACATCCCTGGCTGTTTGTTTAGTTTTGGAGGAAATTGTGTGTATTCATGGATATCTTTGCTTTGGGGTCAGGTGCTAGAAAAGCAAGGGTCACGACTGGCATGTTTTTATTGATATTGATTGTTTTACTTGGTTTTATATTTAAATTGATTGTTTTTAAATTGTATTTTATGTCTTTGATATTGACTGTAAACCGCTCCGAGTCGCCTGGGGGCTGAGAGGGGCAGTATGTAAATGTAGTAAATAAAACAAATAAATACATTTTCCCTTACCCTTAGTTAACAATCTCTCTGTTTTGCTCCTCTGTTTATCTTTCTTACTACAACAAAAAATGACAATGACATTGAGACTGGGTTATGATATACCTAAGGATTGACTTGTGCAAAAACAGCCACATGAGGTGATCTGTTCAGTTGAATAAAGTCAGATCAAAATAATCACAAATTGTCATGAATGAATTGGGGGCAAAATGGCAACACTTGGGTAAGCCACTGCTTTGGAATCCATCGATCCAGCAGTTGTAAGAGAGTGCTGTATGCCACTTACACACAGCTTCAGTTTTTTTCAATGTGTTGTAATGTTTTGACTATATTGTAATTGCCCCGCTTTTGCAATTTATCATCCCCCCGAGTCTGCATCTATCTATCTTTGACTAAATTTAGATACTGTTATGTCTCATTTGTTTCTCCTAAATGTCTGTCTTGTTCAGATTTTTTCTTGAGCAAGAATGCTGTAATATTTTGCTACGGGGATGTCAGAAGCTCTGACCTTAACCCAAATACATCCAAATAAGTTTAGTTCCATTCTATAGGATGAGTGCAGTTGGCTAGGGGAACTAGGTTATGGCCCTCAAATGGGAATTTTGCCTCTTCCATGAAAATTTCCTTTTGTTCTGAAATAAGAGTGAGATACTGAAAATTGTTCACATTTAGAATTCTTATGTTTGATGCATTTTCATCCCTGGTAACTGAGGATCTATCCAAACAATGAAAAAAAATCCCTGGAAGTATAGACATTTTTCTGACTTTTTCTTGTTTTGTTTTACTTGCATATTCATTGTTTGAAAAACCCTGGGTTTCCCTCATTCCTCTTTCTTCCCCTCCCAATGATAATATTTCATTTGTAGGATCAGGCAATGTTTCAGAAATTTACTTTCACCCCTTCTGCTGCTATTTGGGAGTTTTTGGACATTATTGCATGGCGGTGGCAAGCCAGCACAGAAACACAACTGTCACCTTTGGGGATCATCCTGTGATGAAATGTGAACTCCAACCCCAGTCCATATCTTCTCAATGAAAACCCTTCTTTGATTATTGACTCACAAAACCCATCAACAGATTGTCCTTCTCTACCATTTTTCCCTTGTAGCAATTAAAGATTTGTTTCTCTAAGTTTTGGTGTTTAGTTACTTTTCTTTACTGGGCAAATTGATAAATGTAAATGTTGGCATAAAATAATTGATTTGTATTAAAAAACCACCATGGGATGGTGTTGGCACTGAATGGGAAAAACATAATGATTCCTATATTTCCCAAGAATCTTGAGAGTATTTCTTAGTTTCTCAATTTTAAGTCCCCTTTAGACACATTTTTCCATTTTAGTATCAACAAGGATACTGGGAAAAGATTGTTTATTACAAAAATGTGTGTTGCTGCTTATTCTTTATGTGTTTTCTGTGTCAGGTTGACCTGGGACAACACATGGTGATATAATAAATAGCTCTTAAATAACTACAAAATTAACAAGTATTTTTTTGGAAGGAAATAAAACGTTGTATAGCTAAACACATTTTAATACATTTAGTTTGTCAAAATATTTTGAATATATGGCAATTTTTCCAGGATTTTTACACAATGAAAACTTTACAAGATTTTATATTTAGAATTTACTATGCATCTACTTAAAAGGAAAGCCTAGAACACAAAATAGGCAGTTTGAGGATTTTGCTTACAACTTCTTTTTAGATGAGATAACTCATGAACATTAATTATGATATTACTGGCAACTGTTCCTAACCTCTGAGATGTAACATGCCTCCTAAGAAATGTCATTGTTGTTATTATTTGCTGACGTTGATTTCAGCTTGTGATGGGCCTATGAAGAAAAGACCTTCCAGAGTCCTGGTCATCAGCTACCTTCAGATATTGCAAAGTCAGGGCAATGGTTTTTCAATCTAAATGTAATATGATCTTCTCACTTTACTACTGTATTTCCCTTTATAGAGAATTGTTGTCTTTTTTAAATTCGCCATGTCATCTTATGATAAGTTCAAAGTACGACAGTCTCAGTTTAATCATATTAACTTCTAGGGAGAGTTGAGGACTCATCCATTTATTTCTGAGCAAAGTCTTTTGTATTCACAGAATCCTGCTTGAGCACCACATTTCAAAGGTGGTTTTCTTCCAGTTTTCTTCATTGTCCAGCTGCAAGAGCTTTAACAGCTGTGTGTATGCCTTCGTGTAAGTATGTGTCCTCAAGTCATCTGTTGACTTCCTATATGTCAACTCCATGAATCACATATTTCTTTTTTTAGATAAGAAATACTAAGAGATGGTTTTCTCCATTTCATATTATGAAATTTAGTCTACAGTACCTAATATTTGTTGTTGGCCTCTCATCCAAGTACTAATCATGTCTGATCCTGCTTGACTACCAAGGTCAGATGGGATCCTGGTGCCTTCAGATATTTAGGCAGTTGTAGCACTTGGAATGGACTTATAATCCAACAGGAAAGTGTTCCGTTGTCTTGAACCGCTTGTCATAATCTGCTTTTCCACATGATTAAAAAATTAAGTATTTAACACTTATGATTATTTAAAACTATCTAGAGAAGGTCATGAAAAGGAGTTCAAGAAGAGGCACCTTTTCCTGTTTAATCCAAGTGATTACTCCAGTAGCATACTTCCCCTGGTGTGAATTCAAAAAGATTCTCATCCATCTGTGCTGTTGTATTGCTGCCTTTCCGAAGCTGTAGTCAAAAGGGAAATGATATAGAAAATCTCTCTTGAGTGACATGTAACAGGAAAAGCTGAGACAGTGAGTAGCCTAGCATTCAGTTGCCTTAGCAACACATTTTCTTATTGCAGAAAAAGAAAGATGCTCTCATGCAGCCATGTGATCTTAGAGGTGAAACAAGGTTATTCTCTGATAAAAGAACCACCCCTAATATCAACATTTGCTTGGATGTCATGTTGAGTTTAACCCACATCTTAATGAAGCTGTGCTTGAATAAAAATGATCTTACTCAATGACAGAGGCGGCTCAACCCATTACGCAAAGTAAGCATTTGCAGTATAGTTGATTTTGCCCAGGGGTGCTCTTGAGGCGCTCTTGGGGAAAAATAGACCTTGACATATGCGAGTTGTAGATACTGGGATGTATAGTTCACCTACAATCAAAGAGCATTCTGAGCTCCACCAATGATGGAATTGAACCAAATATGGCACACAGAACTCCCACGACAAACAGAAAATATATATCAGTGATTGGTTGGGGGGGAGGGGGGCGGGCGCCAAAATACTGTTTGCTTCCCGTTGAAAATTACCTAGGGCCGCCTCTGCTCAATAAACAAGTAGAGTAGATTTATATGTCTTGCTCAGAGCTTGGGAAGGTTACATTTTAAACAGCAACGCCAATGAGCCTTCACTCCTCTATTGCACTGTGGAGACTGTTTGTCCCACACATTACCTAGATTGCACATCTAGACTTTCATGGGCTTTTGCCAAAAAGAAAGTAAGTCAAGGAGACTATCCCATCCGAGTACATGAGAGTTAAGCATCATAGATTTGAGCGTGCCTGTTCTGTATATGAAAATGTCCTGCTATGATCCACTAAGTAATTGATATACTGAGAAACAAACAAACACGCACACACATACACACTCGGTAGAGAAGTTAACCATAATTATTCTCCTATTAATGACATGTATTTTATCCTATAAATGGTCTAGACATTAATTACACTTCTCCAACATGTTGTCATTACATTCCTTTAACGATAAAATCCATAACAGCAGGTACAAATGACATGCAATAAATTTTAATATGTTGTTACTTTCTAGATTTTCAGGAATTAATAAAATGGAACATTAAATACTTGTTTCATCAGTACAGACAAGAACTTTGATTAGTTCCACTATGAGATGCTTTGAAAGCTTTTTATCAAAGGAGTAATCATAAAATGCACCACTCAAAAAAAGTGTAAGAGTTCTAAGAATGCTTGGCTGTTACTTTGGAAGAAGGAAATACAATTTATATTCAAAGCTTACATGCATGTTCACAAAAGAAATGGATAGATCAAACTTGTTAGATGGTCGAACTCTCGTAAAACAATGGGTGTATTGCCTGCTGGTAAAGAATCCCTGCTTGGCCATGAAAACCCACTGAGTGACCTTGGGTAAGTCACAATGTCATAGTCTCAGAGGAAGGCAAGGGCACATCTCCAAGAAAACCAACAAAACCTTATTATAGTTTTGCCTTAGAATTGCCATAAGTCAGCAATGACTTTTTTATCATGTCAGAAGTGACTAGAGAAACTGCAAGTCAATTTTGGTGTGAGAAAATTGACCATTTTCAGAGACATTGCCCAGGGGATGCCCTAATGTGTTATCATCCTGTGGGAGTCTTCTTTCATGCCACCCCATGGGAAGCTGGAGCTGACAGACAAGAGCTCACTTGAACTGCCGACCTTCAGGTCAGCAGTTCAGCTGGCACAAGGGTTTAACCCATTGAGCCACTGTGGCTCCAGCAATGATGCAAAAGTCCACAACAATAAAAACAAAGAAGTAGCAAAGAAATTGGGATCACACAAAGAAGAATTTGGAAAAAATAAAATTGACTTGGAATTTTTAAAAACAAATTAACAATATTCAATAGTGTTTATAGCATATGTGAAGAAAATGACTGATTCATAGAAAATGCAGAGTCTGTAAAAATAATATATTTCATTTCAATTTATATTTTAGAATGCTCAGTAGATTATTTCTGACTCATCTTCTTCTCCATCTCAGGTATTCTCACTTCCAGTCTTCCAGGTGTTGTTCAATGGAGTTTTGGCCAAAATTATCAATTATTTTGATTTTAAGAATAGTGTCACCATTATGAATACTATTACTACTATCTTCTTCTCCGCCTTCCATACACTCAATGATATAGGAAACTTCTAAACCTTTGTTGTTGTTGTTCATTCATTCAGTCTGACTCTTCGTGATCTCATGGACCAGCCCATGCCAGAGCTCCCTGTCAGCCGTCACCATCCCCAGCTCCTTAAAGGTCAATCCAGTCACTTCAAGGATCCCATCCATCCATCTTGCCCTTGGTCGGCCCCTCTTCCTTTTTCCTTCAATTTCCCACAGCATCATTGTCTTCTCTAAGCTTTCCTTTCTTCTCATGATGTGGCCAAAGTACTTCATCTTTGCCTCTACTATCCTTCCCTCCAATGAGCAGTCGGGCTTTATTTCCTGAAGTATGGACTGGTTGGATCTTCTTGCAGTCCAAGGCACTCTCAGAACTTTCCTCCAACTCCACAGTTCAAAAGCATCTATCTTCCTTTGCTCAGCCTTCCCTAAGGTCTCACATCCGTAGGTGACTGTGGGGGATACTATTGCTTTAACTATGTGGATCTTTGTTGCCAGTGTGATGTCTCTACTCTTCACTATTTTATCGAGATTGGACATTGCTCTCCTCCCAAGAAGTAAGCGTCTCCTGATTTCCTGGCTGCAGTCTGCATCCGCAATAATCTTTGCACCTAGAAATACAAAGTCTGTCACGGCCTCCACTTTTTCTCCCTCTATTTCCCAGTTGTCAATCATTCTTGTTGCCATAATCTTGGGGTTTTT
Source organism: Anolis sagrei ordinatus (assembly GCF_025583915.1). Lineage (NCBI taxonomy): Eukaryota > Metazoa > Chordata > Lepidosauria > Squamata > Anolidae > Anolis > Anolis sagrei. Next base: position 151,295,192 of record NW_026847438.1, read on the forward strand.
TTTTTATGTTTAGCTGCAATCCAGCTTTTGCACTTTCCTCTTTCAACTTGGTCCTGGTTGTTTTCTGATTGGATTCTCAAATTGTTTTCAGACCTCTAGCGTAATAGAGTCGTGTGCAGAATTCATTCCTAACATATCTACCCTTTCTTTCATATCTTCCAGGAAGCCCCTTACCAACATGAAAATCTGCTTGACATGAAAGCCTGCTTTTGTCTGCTGCTGAACTTGCCCCCTTGCCCTGGAAAGAGAGCGCATATGTGGAGAAACATGCAGGCAGGTCCGGACCTCGGCTGTACTGAGCATCTCTTACTCTAGAGTAAGAGGTGCATGTTTTCAGGCACTGACAGGCGCACATGCTTTCTGGGCCTGCCTGCATGTCCCGCCACACACACAGTCTCCGAGAGTGTGTGTGTGGTGGGGGCTGCCAGCAGGCCCAGAACACTCCTGCAGCTGAGCACCTCTTACTCTAGAGTAGAAACAGAAGGTGCCAGGTAAGAAGAAAGAAGCACATGCTGGGAAGGGGAGCCAGTGGGTGGGAAGCCCCCCTTCCATAATGGTCTGATTTTTGGGCCCCCAAAAAAACAACCCTCCTGATTTCGGGAGGCTCCCAAAAATGAATCAAGCCCCCCAATGAAAGCCGGAACACAAAACGGGGAGAAGGTTAATCCCGAAAGCTCTACTCTAATTTCTACCCTGCCTTTCTCCCCATGGGGACTGAAGATAGCTCACAATTACATGACACTATTAAACTCTTCTGTTGTTAGATTTGAAAATGTTATATTCCTTTAAGTTCACTGATCATTTTATTTTACATAGGCAGGATGAATAATAACACACACACACATACACACAAAACCTTTAGGGGAAACCCATTGCATTTCCATTGTTCCACTGTGGATAAGTCAAACCCATTATGGCCATGCTTAAAATAACATGACAAAGTAAATAAAATGCATTGTACTATGTCTCTTCATTATTTGAAGAAGATCTGAACATCAATTTATATTTTGAAAGTGTTTGATGTAAGTTTCAAAATATTTGCTCTGATGGGTATGTACGCTAGTTTATTTTTCACATTCCCTCTCAATCCACATATTCTCAAGGAGATATGAGGCATCATTCTTAAGGCAGATACCATTTCTCTCCATCGGCTCTTCTGTTCCTCCTCCCAATCTGCTTACCCAAGGCACCGTGCTTATATCATACACCACTCCTGAGCTCCTTTACATCCCCTCCCAATCCACTTACTCTTTACAAGGTTGTTAGCCTTCGGTGCCTCACCAAATGGCCTCCTAGGATTCCAAAGCGTGTTGCCATGGTAGTTCAAATGTTGTAAAATTATATTAATTTTACAGTGTAGATGTGCCCAAGGTCTTCCAATGCAAACCATATAGTATCCTGTGAACAGAAGTCAGATAATGGAAAATGCAATGAAGTTCCACAGTTTCAGAAAACCATGTTGCAACTGGGAATTTATCTCCTGTGGAGCGGGGTTCTTATATATTCTTCTCCCATCTCATTGAAATCAATAAGATCTAGAATTAATATATCTGATTAACCTTGGGATTTTTGTGGGCTGTATTTGAGTAGGAAGGGGATTGAAGCTGCTTCTACCTATTCTGAAAATATTCCACAAACACCTTCCTTCTGCTTTTCCTCCCAGCACAGTTGTCAAAGATGGGAAGCGGACACCTAGTTAAATATGCCAACCTATTGATGGTGCCTCTCCCCAATAGAATATATAAGAACAACAAAAACAACAACAACAACAACAAAAAGCACTTCCCCTCTGCTGGCTTTCAGTAGGGTTTAGGATTGCTTTGCTCAGAACCCTACATAGATCATAGATTCATAGAATCAATGAGCTGGAAAAGACCTCATGGGCCATCCAGTCCAAGAAGCAGGAAAATTGCATTCAAAGCACCCTTGACAGGTGGCCATCCAGCCTCTGCTTAAAAGCCTCCAAAGGAGGAGCCTCCACCACACTCCAGGACATGCCATGGAAGAAAGCAGCAGTTTTATTTGAAAAAAAAAAGTTAAATTAGTTTTTAGTATAATAGTGTTAAAAAATCTGGATGGCAGCAGGTACCATCTTAGAAGACGTATTTCCTTGATCTCTCAAATAGAAAGGGATGCTTGTTCTGACACTGCTTTCCATGTCATGTGAACTAATTGTCTATGTATTAATCTCTAAAAGAAAGCAAGGAAAGCTCTTATTGTTCAGGACTACTGTTTTATTTACATGCAACTATGTGATGGTTGAATCGATTAATGAAATCCCAATTCCTGCCAGATGATCCCCCAATGATGCTGAAACCTAACAGACTTTTAAAGCTTACATATGATTTATCAAGGTCAGGACTGAGTGCATTCAGACAAAGGAGAGAAGTACTTTCACTGCAGTTGCTGTGGTTGAATAAAGGACTTCCATTTCCTGTTCTCTCAGACTGGTTGATCTCATCAGCAATAACTTAATTTAACAGTAGGGACAAAGGAAAGAAAAAGAAAGGAAATTTTAAAGGTAATTACATGTTCAGATTCCTTTGGGAACCAATACTGTCCACTCCTCTTGGAAACTGTGTATTGTGGTAGGTTTTCTTTATTTTATTTTTCTTGTTGTTACTCTTGATAAAGAATGAAATATCAGAATAGTAGAAATAATAAAGCAAAAATATACTGATTATGATTAATGTAGTATATTTCCATTCCTTGTAATATAGGCTGAGTATGTTTTTGATCCTATTTCTGATCTGCCATGCACACATATGTCAAATATAGAAAGTTCTTTGGAAGTGGTGGCAGGAGGAGGGATTTCTTCTTTTGGGGAACTGTAGCTACCAAGATCCCACAGCCAGCAATATCAATTGACTGGGAGATGCTGGGAACTGGAGACAAGAAAATTACTCTTCCAAGATTTCCAGTTACTGCATGTTAATTTTTTGCTCTGCATTTGGTCAATTTATTTTTACCCTTATGTGTATGTCAATATCTTTTTTTAAAACTTGATTCTTATGAAAACAACATTATTTATTCTGTTTCTTATCAAGTTTTGTGTCTTAGCATTTGTAAATTTTTTTTTACAACTTTTGGCATTTTATGGTGAAATTTTTAAGATGGAAGCTACCATACAGAACATTATATAGACTTAAGAGATCCTAGTGGGAGACAGAGGAGAGAGAACCAGCAGTGGCTGTGAAAAGGCTGGTGGGAAGGCCAAACAGAGGGGCATGGCTTCTCATCAGCCTTTTCATAGCCAGTGCTGTCTTGCATTACATTTGACAGAAAATCCTTATTTGTCATGCATGAATTCAAAATGGAGGTGAGAATTACATTCGATGGCACATTATATTCAAGTAAATGCATTCTTGTATATTTAGATACCTTTGGTGTTTTTCATGTGGTGGCAAATCTCTGTCACACAACTATCCCCCCCCCCCCAATTTTTCCCTTTCAATATTAACAAAAAATATAGAGAAGCATCCTTCAGCCTCATCAGACAGGCTGATTTTCCCATCATACACTGTTTCACCTCCCTTCTCAACCTGGAGCCCTTCACACAATGTAAAGGGACTTCTGGTTGGACTCTGTGCCAAAAAGGTGAAGCAGTGACCGCCACTGCCAAGGCAACACGAGAGCCTTCCCGTGCTGTCCTCCCTTCAATGGGGGGTAAGCTGGGTAGTGACACTTCCTCCCAAGGAATGAGGGGGAAGGTAAGATGGACAATGAAGGGCATGGAGTGGCAGCTTATCCATGCCCCCCGCCAGGAGCCCATGGATTCACCCCAATGCCTTTCTGATAAGGTCCTATGTCTATCTAATATGAAGATCTTTCACAACATACAATTATAGGTCTATAATTCTAATCTGAATTGCTCTGGCTGCATCCTATAGACTCCTGGCTTCTGTACAGTAGTAACACCCTAGAGCAGAAGTTCCCAATCTTCAGTTTCCAGAATTCCTGACTCTTGTGGCCAAGCTGACCAGTGTTTCTGGGAGTTGAAGTTCCAACATTTGGAGAACTAAAAGTTGGGAAACACTACCCTAGAGAACCTCTTTGCTGGGAACTCTAATAACTCTCCTACTGGGTGACGTTAGGCAAGTCACATTAGCTCAGCCTCAAGGAAAGTCAAGAGCAACCCCTCTGTGAACACATTCTGTCCCCATGGTAAGTTCACCTTAGGATTCCCACAATCAGACATGACTTGAAACTCCACAACAAAACTACAGACCCAGGATTCCATTGGATGGAATCATGACAGATAAAGGGGAGTCATAATAATATAACTGTGCTGTGTGAAAGGACTTTAGAATAGGATAACCTTCTCTCATCCTCCTTAGGTTGTCAGATGCTCTGGAAAGTAGCTAAAAAGCAGATTGCAAAGGAGATTGCAATCTGCTTTGCAATCTTCTTTGCAAAGCATATTGATTTTCCTAGGACAGCAGGATATTCACACCTTAAGTCTAAAGTGAACATGAGAATATTTTTTAATATTATAAGTATAATCAGCAAAGAAGGCTTATATAATGACAAGAGAAAAAGGTGGAGAGGATGTTTTTGTGAAAACTCCAGCTTCCCTCTGAGACCCTGGAACAGGTTAGCTTGTTCTCGGATGCCAAAGCAGCCTCAGTCAGCATGGATAGATGATGCCCTTGAGAGATGGCAGTGCTTCAGTTCAAATATGGATTCAGATAATAGCTGCAGCATGTGGCAATGAATCTTGAAAGTCTCTAAATAGCCTTTAGTGGAGGCAGGGGACCTTCCTTTGGGAGACAGGAAGAGGAAGGGAATTTGCATTGAAGAATCATTTCCAGATATATTTGTTTTTCAAGGAAGCAGCTTTATGTATGGCATACTAAGAAATTCCATTGAAAAGCTTCCATGAGACGTTTTAAAACTCAAGATGATCATCCCACATCAGGCCCGTAGCCAGGATTTCGTTTCGGGGGGGGGGGGGGCTAAAAAATTTTCAGGGGGGGGTTTTCGGGGGGGGGGTGAGTCTGAGTGAAAGAGGGTCTAGCCTAGCAAACCTTTTGTATCATTACCCCCATACATATGGGATATATTGAGAATGGTGATCAAATCATGATATTAATAAACATAACAGTTTAAATAATGCACCAGTAAGGCCTTTTCGCGAACCACCATGAGAATTTGGGGGGGGGGAGGCTGCTCAAGCCCCCCCCCTGGCTACATGCCTGTCCCACATCAATCTCAAATTATATTAAACAGCATGAGAAGCTGTTAGGAAGGAAGAAGAAAGGCAGAAGGAAAAACATTTAAATCGAAAGAAGGACTTGTATGCTCAAAGTCACCTTGCTACTGTAGCAGCAAGGTGCCAACAGATTACAGGTATTTATTCTCCACCACTTCACAGTATATTTCTCCAGGATGTCAGAGCTTAATGTTCCTGTGCTGTTGGAATCCCATTGATCCACTTTTCAGAGGATGCACTTAGGGCACTGTGCAATGAGAAACTGCCTTATCTTTTTTCCTGCTCCATCGCCACCATTTCGATGATCTTAAAATAATAGATGTTTTGATTTTTTTTCTTTTCTGTTTCCAGTTTCTAAATTGCCATGACTCCACGTACAAATGACTTTTTATAACAAACACAAATCCACATGGCTAATAAAGGAACTAAAGTAAAAGCAGGAGGCAACAAACAAACGTTACAGGCAACTTTGAAATACAAAGGTAAATCAACAGTTTTTCAGGGTCATCTGAAGCTCAGCTTCACTGGTCGGTTGGTTGTGTATGACTTAAAACACATTGTCTGAGAGCCTATATTTCTGACTTATCTTATATATGAATGTATAAACAATCCCTCAAAAATTGGGTTGACTTTATAGAATCATAGAATAATAGATCTGGAAAAGACCACATGGACCATCCTTTCCAACCTCCTGCCAAGCAGGAAAAGCACAAAGTACCTCTGAAAGATGGCCATTCAGCCTCTGTTTTAAAGCTTCCTAGGAAGAAGCTTCCACCACTCTCCGAGGCAGAGAGTGCCACTGCTGAACAGCTCTCACAGTCAGAAAGTTCTTCCTAATATTCAGGTGGAATCTCCTTTCCTGTAATTTGAATCTATTGTTCTAAGTTTTCATGGGTATATGTGAGTACTGTACCTTAATTCTTTTATAAACAGTTTCGGTTCAACTTGCCAATCTGACCGTATCTCTCTCCTTATGAACCATCTAGGATGTTAAGATCTTCTGGGGAGGCCCTGCTCTCGGTCCTGCCTTCCTAGCAGATGCATCTGGTGGGGATGAGAGACAGGGCCTTCTCAGCGGTGGCCCCTCGACTGTGAAATGCCCTGCTTAGAGATATAAGATCGCCTCCCTCCCTCCTGACTTTTCAAAAAAAAGGTGAAAGCCTGGTTTTTTGAGCAGGCCTTCCAAAATACGGCATAGCTATACGGAATCACGGAACTACTTGATAATGCAATGGAATGATGACTTGACATGGAAATGCTCATGATAATGTTTTAAGGCTTTGTATGGTTTTTATATTTTTATATATTATGCTATTGTTGTTAACATATTTTTTTATTGTTTTACTTGTTATAATTGCTGAGGCATCAAATTGTTGCCAATTTGTGAACCGCTCCAAGTTGCCTCTGGGCTGAGAGGGGCGATATATAAATATGGTAAATAAATAAATAAATAAATAAATAAATAAATAAATAATAAAAAGAAACTATCCCTTTCTCTGAGTAGAGTGGCAAATAACAAAAGCCAGCCTGCTTTACTCTACACAAGTGGTTCTCAACCTGTGGGTCCCCAGGTGTTTTGCCCAACAACTCCCAGAAATCCCAGCCAGTTTACCAGCTGTTAGGATTTCTGGGAGAGGAAAGCCCACAGGGTTGAGAACCACTGCTCTACACTGTGGCACCATTTCTGGATTTTTTTAGTTCCTGGGAAAGGAAATGGCAGCCAGGGATGGCATTAGTGCTTTCATCTTTTTATGGAATGCCCCTCATCTTATCTAATTTTAGCCCAAAACTTGCCCTAGACTTATACATGAGTATATATGGGAGTAGTTACAGATGTGTAACTCAGTATCTTGCCCCTCCAAACTATCTTAATAGTTAGCAGCTGCTCCAAGCAAACAGACTCTGTTCTTCTGGTGATTGAGGTGCAGCGGGACTATGATTCCTGGGTGCCTTTTACAGAAGGTCCAACCAGTCCATCCTCCAGGAAATAAAGCCCGACTGCTCATTGGAGGGAAGAATACTAGAGACAAAGTTGAAGTACTTTGGCCACATCATGAGGAGACAGCAAAGCCTAGAGAAGACAATTATGCTGGGGAAAGTGGAAGGAAAAAAGGAAGAGGGGCCGACCAAGGGCAAGATGGATGGATGGCATCCTTGAAGTAACTGGACTGACTTTGAAGGAGCTGGGGGTGGTGACGGCCGACAGGGAGCTCTGGCGTGGGCTGGTCCATGAGGTCATGAAGAGTCAGAGACGACTGAATGAATGAACAACAACAATGATATAATGAGGAGCTTCTGTTTGCTAGTAAGAGGGAACTGGAAACATAATCCTGAGGCACTCAAGTTGCTAGCACAACAGACCTCCATCACCTGTAGCAATTTCCTAGAGCTTAAGGTGGTATTTGGGTGGCATTTATGATGTTGTCAATAGTGTCATAGTTGTGAATACATCATATAACTTAATATGAAGAGATTATATGTTCACAATTCTAGGTTATAGATCCATAACTGTGGTATAGGATACTAGCCAGTGATTTTAAAAAGTTTTCCTTTTCTTGGAAGATGATATGTATTATTAAAACAGAGGCTTGGGAAGCTAGGACAAGAACATCCAGTACATATCTGCTGTCCTCTATTCATGTTTGTATGCTTGATGTTACCCTCATTATGCAAAATAATGAATCAGAACAAGCAGCTCAGATCTGGAATTCTTTTGTGCTATCACAACTGATCTCTCACACACTGATTCTTCCACAAGAACTGTTCCCATTATCCTTTGAGCTGTCTTCATTGTAGGTGACTTTAGGAGCTTAAATTTGGATATGAAAGGGGTTTTTAAATATTTTGCTTAATTTGTTAAAGTACTTTGAGTTTGAAATCCTTGCCAACGTTATGGAAATCCTCCAGAGTTCTAGTAGTAGACCTCAAATGAGAACCAACAGACATATACCTCTCTTATCTGGTTCCTGTCACTGATTGTCCATTAAGTAAACCCTGGTTTCAGTTCAGGATATACAATAACTCTATATTAAAGTTCTAAATAAATTGCAGAAGGTAACACATAATCACAAATGTACTTTGCTGATTTTTAAAGGAATTCTAATGGAATTCTGATGCTAAGGCTTCTCTGGAATCTCGGAGAACATTTCATGGTCACACCATGAAATGTAACTTATACAGATAAAATTTCCAAAATAAGCTGTCTCATGGAGATCCCAAAAGAGCAGGCATATTCTTTTAGAAAAGGAAACATATCTCGATGGCAGAGAACATGATTGGAATACAGAAAGTCATGGTTCTTTAACCTCAATTTGCAAATTAAACTGATTTCTCCATGGTAGGTCACTTTTGGCTTCAATGGGCAATACTTGGGCCAGTGATCTGGCTTAGTTTAAGTCAAGTTCATATATACACATTAGATGGTCTCATAGATATATGTATTTTTTATTTTAGCTGTCCATATTTATTTTTTCCAGATGTAAGCATTTTTTTTAGTGTGGCATGTTGAATCCATTTTTGCACTTCACTTTAAAAGCAATCGCAGTAGCCCAAGATATATGCATCTCCTGTAGCTTTGTTCCCATTATATATGCATATTTTAAAATATTGAAATTTATAACTATCAATTAATTACAACAATGTTTGATTTAAGAGCTATTTTAACAGAGCAGATAATCAGAAATGCTTCAACTAGCCATTGAATCATACTTCAGTACAGGTGAAAGAATACTTGTTCTTACTGTACTTGAGGCAGCAGCTTAGTCTAGCCTTCAGGATGGGCTTTGTGGCATATAAGTCTGTGTTACAACAAAGGGGAATGTCTGAGGAGCCAAGTGGAATGGCATCATATTACTTTCTTCTCTCAGCCATTTCCTTATTTTGCCTAATGGTAAGATCAGCCTGTCAGATATCAACAATGTTCTATTTTCTCTTCCTAGAATTAGGCATGAGTTATCTACATCTGAGTATTAGACTTTCTCACCAGCACTGAAGTGATGCTCCTATACCGTCAACTCCGTTGGACTGGCCACGTTGTCCGAATGCCCGATCACTGTCTCCCAATGCAGTTACTATACTCCCAACTCAGGAACAGAAAACAGAGTGTTGGTGGACAGGAAAAGAGATTTAAAGATGGGCCTTAAAAACTGTGTAGCTATGAAGTTTAGATCTAACTTGCCAGGCACAAATTTAGTCGCGTTTTGTTTACACATCAGGAATCCCCCCCCCCCCGCCATTTTATTAAACGTTTCATGTATCTGTACCCAAGTTTTGCCAAGCTGGGAACTTAGAGTCTTTTCTGTATAGTGACTTTTTAATTCTAGTTTTCATATCCTGGAGATTAGATTGTTGCTTTCGCATGATGTACGTAGGTGTCTCATGACTGGAGTTGCTTTGTTTTATAGTATCTGTACTCCTTGTATTTTTCAAGAGCTATTTTGTAAACAGATGATGTATTTCTCCATGGAAAACAATAAAAAAACAGCACAAAAAACCCTGTGGCATAGATACCGAGAACTGGGAAGCCCTGGCCCTTGAACGCTCTAACTGGAGGCCAGCTATGACCAATGCCCTCACTGTGGAAGAACATGTGGGTCAATAATAGGGCTCTACAGTCACCTAAATATCCACTGCCAAAATACTGCACTTGAAAGGCCATCATATTCGGATGAGAGATCGCATAAGTAAAGTATTCGATTCTCTCATAAAGCTTAGGAGATAATGTAGGGCAGTGGATATTTTTGTGTGAGGTGGGGAAAGACCATCAGCAGCTGGTGGTCCTCAGGTCATTGCAACAGTTTATTAGCTTTGAATTTTTAGAGAGCTATCCAAGTTGCTGAACATACTTTGGGAATAAGTAAGCTGGAGGGTTCATCACCACTGCAAGATTAATGCAGTTTGCCTGCTATGGCATCCTGGGAACTATAGTTTGACGAGGCACCAGCACTCTTTGGAAGAGAATGTTAAAGACTTTGTAAAACTGCTACCAAAGATTCTAAAAAATTGAGCTGTGGCAGTTAAAGTGGTGTCAAACTATATTAAATTCTACAGTGTACAGATACCCCAGGAGAGTACATTGGATCCCTTATTGCAAATAAGAAAAGTGATTGATTATGTCCTTTATTCTCAAGAAGTAAAATTCAAAGAAAAACTACCTGCTTCTTAGGCTGGAAATACACAGATAGATGGTATACTAAACAATATTAATCAAAACACAGATATATGAATATATGTAATTCATAAAAGCATGATCGACATTGTAAATGTAGCTGTACAATGGCACCCTAGTTCACTGCTTCCCAAACAAATGCTTATTTCTTTCTGGTATACAAAGCATTCTGAGGCAGACTCTCATTGGAATGAGTATCTCTTGTGCAATTTTATTTACGTAGCTTGGTTTTGAAATCCAAGGATTAAGCTTCCAAGGTTTATGGGAAATCATTTAAGTCCATCTCAAAATTATTGTTTTGCAAGAAGAGGAGGGGGAGAAAGAATGGGAGCAAGTTTCAGTAAGACTATTTTAGTACTGACAAATTTGGTGAGAAGAAAAACAGAAAGAAAAGAAGGAAGATAGAAATCAGCAGCATATCTTCTACCAATCTGTTACGTATAACGGAGAATGTAACTTTTAAGGCCAATAAACTCTGAAATGAAGCACGGTGGATGAATGATACACTAAAAAAATGACATCTGTGCTTTCTAAAAGTATACTACCAGGCAAGTCTGAAATATGAAATAGTATTAGTCCAGTATGTACTACTGTTTGTGCCCCTGAAGAAGAAAAAATGTTATTGCAAGCTCAATGTAAACTCTATTTTGGAAGACCTTTGTTATGTGTAAATGTGAGCACAAGGGAATGAAGGAATGTGCAGACATTAGCAGGACAATTTGGTCATGGGAAAAGTTAGACTGGAATCCTTCCTGATTTTTACTCTGGTAGCGATGCAGAGCTTCACATGTTTCATTCTTTCAAGATCTGCCAGGGAGGCCCATCACCATCACAAGCATGGTTGATGGGGACAAGGTAGAGGGCTTTCTTGGTGGTGGCCCCCTAGCTTTCGAAATCCCTCCCCAGGGAAATTAGATAGGCCCCCATACTGTCCTCCTTTTTGTAGGGACTTGAAGACATGGCTCTTCAATCAAGCCTTTGAGAATATTTGGCTCCTTGTTGTCATACGTAGTAGTCACACATCTTGCACTTTATCCCATGCCCTCTTTCCATTACTGCAGCTGGCACTTATTTTATTCCAATGTATACAGCCCAGCCATGGTTTCAGTTATTTACCACCACAGTTAGAGGATCACTGCTTGACTGAGTCTAAATTTATGTCTTTATATGTGTATATGTCTTATTTTATTGTATTTTGTATTGTGTTCACTGTTATGTTTGTTTTTTAGGCACTTTGTGCCATTTGTAAGTTGTCCTGAGTCCCTTTGGGGAGATTGTGGTGGGATATAAGAATAAAGTTGTTGTTGTTGTTGTTTATTTTACTGACACAAAAATACAGTATGTCACAGGAAATGAGATATATATGCTGGATTTCATATCAAAAAATCACAAGTCGAACACTTCCCAAGTGTCTAGAACTGTGTGATGTATTTTCGAATGATGCATGCAGATCAAATAAGGTGGCCTTTTGCAGGTGACAAATTGTGATTTTGTCAATGTTTATTGTTTATTGTCCCATTCTTGTTGCCACTCCCTGATGGGTGCCACCTTGTCATGGTGGGGGCAGGCATGTAGCCGGGGGGCGGCTTGGGGGGCTTCAGCCCCCCCCGAAATTTTCATGGTGGTTCGCGAAAAGGCCTTACTGGTGCATTATTTAAACTGTTATGTTTATTCATATCATGATCTGATCACCATACTCAATATATCCCATATGCATGGGGGTATTGGGGTAATGATACAAAAGGTTTGCTAGGCTAGACCCTCTTTCACTCAGACTCAGCCCCCGCCAGCCCCCCGAACCCCCCCCTGAAAAAAATTCAGCCCCCCCCCCGAAACAAAATCCTGGCTACGGGCCTGGGTGGGGGGCTTAACTGCTCCAAGGATGCTGAGAGCTCTGCTGGCGATAGTGTAACTACCAGCAGGTCCAACCAAGCCAGAGAGGGCTCAGCTGAGGAGTGGAACCAAGAGCACCTCACCCATTAGTACTACAGAGAAGCAAACCAAAATGAAGTCTATACTGGCTCAGTTGACGCCCAGGATAAAAAGGATGCTGCTGATTCTGGACATCCATTGACAAGTGGGCTGCAAATGAACAATCATAGAAGTGGCAGAAATACACAATGCCAGAAAAGCACACAGTTATGAATTATTATTATTATTATTATTATTATTATTATTTGCGTGAAATGCAAGGTTTTTAGAAAATAATTCATGGATGACAAAATATTATCCATTTTTGCACAGAAACCTTTAAAAATGTGTATAGAGAAAGTGGTGAGGTCTATAAATATCATTTCTTGCACAAATCTATTTTTTCCCTCAAACTGTACACTTCTCCATGAAAAAACACTTATTTGTGCATATGTTTCCCCCCCTGCAAATCTCAAAATGCAAAAAGTTCAACCTTCATAGCAATTTTCCCAACAGAGTGGCTCAATATGTCAACACACTGTATCTTGAAGTGATGGGAAGATTTATTCTGTAGTCTCTCTACTTGGGAGGAAGTTGCTCTGAATGAAATGGGTTTATTTTTGACCAGATGCACATTGGCTGGAATTCTGTTAGTCCTAATGAGTGCAGACCCACTGACTTAATTGTTGAACAGTGAGTCAACATATAGGCAAATCCATCTGATTCAATTGGCTCTACTCTAGGATTTAGGCCATGGGATTATAATGACAATTGTTTATATATGGGGAAGCTTTTTGTATGGAGGGTCACCTAGCCAACAAGCTTCTAATCTGCTTCTCTTTGCTGTTTTTGCCACAAGCTGAGTGAAGGGTGTGTTTGCTGATATTCTGGTACCCCAGGTGGTGGGCCAGATGGCTTCTGCTCTGAGCCTCCCCTGCTTGCTGGTAAGACAACACTGAAAAGATCACCCTGGGTACATTACAATTATTATATTTCACACGGATCTCCTGCAGTCTTTTGATTATAAAAAGATGGGAGCCTGTGGTTTTTCTTTGTTAGTCAGTATCTTTCCCTTTTATATACTAGCGGCTGAGTCACTGCTGAGTAATCCCAAGAGTTGCACTGTTTGACAATGGAAAGAATCAGACACAACAGAGACATATCAACCCCATCCATATTCAGGAGCATACGAGCCTCCAAATCCAGTGGGTTTGCCTGCGTTGTGGATTGCAAGTGCCACATGGCAAAAGGAATCTGACCTCGAATATTTGACACAGCCTGCTAGTGGTGTTATTTAATATGCATGATGAAGCCTGTGACACAACTTGGTAACAAGTCCTGAGACATAAGGGGAAGGGGCCCTGCAGCAGGGTAATGTTGCCATGACTTTGTCAGCTGTATCTCTACAAGCAGACTGATGTGAGCTACTAATATGGGCTCACTGCACCAACAGAATACAAAACCTTATAACAAAGGAACACCAGCTAAAAAGCAACTCTGCTCATTTTTATCTCAGTCACCATTAGAGGAGAAAAGCAGATCTTAGGGTGTCATCCAATAGGGATTTTTCTGTCTGCCTCCAGACCACCACAGAGTTACCTCGAAGATTTTAGAAGCAACCACCAGTTCTTCAGAAGAATACGTATTCTTTCCTTAAAAATGAAACAAAGGCAAATAAATAAAAATTAGTTGCTACTTAATAATTCCTGTTGCGCCTATGTAAAATAGAACAAAGTGGGATGGAGATGGTAGAGAAAGGTGGAGGAATGATGAGACCAAGGCGGAGAGGGGGTGAGGAAGTGAAAGATTGCGTGACCGCATCTCCGTCTACCAGCCCACATGCTCACTTCGTTCATCCGGAGAGGCCCTGCTCGCGATTCCGCCTACATCGCAGGCATGTCTGGTGGGGATGCGAGACAGGGCCTTTTCTGTGGTGGCCCCCTGACTCTGGAACACACTCCCCAAAGATCTTAGACAGGCCCCTACATTGGCAGTCTTTAGAAAGAACTTGAAAACTCCAACAACAAGTCCCAGAAGTACTTTAGTAGAAATTAAGATTGCCGGCACACTGCACTTACCCTATAATCCTACATATCACCTGTCACATCAGCACTTTTAATCTGTACCCATTACTCTGGCCCAGCCCAATTTTATTGTGTCTTGGTGTATTGTTTTATTGCATGTTGTTTTAATATTGCTTTAACTGTTTTTGATTTGCTTTAGGTTGTGTATTGTTATGTTATGTTTTGAGGCCTTGGCCTTTGTAAGCCGCATCGAGTCCTTTGGGAGATGCTAGCAGGGTACAAGTAAAGTTAATAATAATAATAATAATAATAATAATAAGAAGAAGAAGATTGTGCCCCGGAAAAGAGACGCATAAACAAAAGTGGAATATGTAGCAACCACCTTTAGATCTCTGGGCCCAGAGTTTGGATTTTTGTTTGCATCCTTATTGGATTGGCAGGGCTTTTCTCACAGTGCCAAGGTCCTCCTTACCAGCTGCTATTTGTTCTGGAAAAAAAGCGGCCTTTGCTGTAAATGCTTCCTAATTAAAAAAGAAATAAATACACAGATGCAAGCTGTTCATGTAATAGAGTAAAGCTAACTCACAAATAATTAGACTATAAAGTTGGTAGTCCATGCCTTGACAAATCAGTTGCAAAATTCCCATGAATTGCAGTGTACTTGGGGAATGGAAGAAAATCATATTAGGGGAGGTAGGAAGACAGAGCTATCAATAGTTACAAAGTGTTTCCAGTATTAGGAGCAGTATGCCTTTGAATACTAAACTGCTATAGAATGTCAGTAGTGGGAGGCGCTACTGCCCTTGTGTCTTGCTTGTGGGCTTTCCAGATGTTTCGAATTTTTATGTATGATTGTAAAAACTGACAGTAAAAAAGCTGATAGGAAGAACATTAACATATTGAAAAGTGGAGGTATGTGAGATGCCAAAAAAAAAAAAAGCCTTTTTTTGTCCCATTTTTGCGACCCCACCCCCTCCCTATTCCCAAAATCAGGATGAGAAAAATACCATTCTATGATCCAGCAGCTGGAAGTTCAATGTATTGTCGAAGGCTTTCATGGCCGGAATCACTGGGTTGTTGTAGGTTTTTTTCGGGCTATATGGCCATGGTCTAGAGGCATTCTCTCCTGACGTTTCGCCTGCATCTATGATAAGCATCCTCAGAGGTAGTGAGACTACCTCTGAGTCTCACTCAGACTACCTCACTACCTCTGAGGATGCTTGCCATAGATGCAGGCGAAATGTAAGGAGAGAATGCCTCTAGACCATGGCCATATAGCCCCAAAAAGCCTGTAACAACCCAGCTGGAAGTTCAGTTTACGTTTCTGGAAGATCCTGCCCATTGGCCACAATGAGGGAACTTGTGAGGCTCCTTATAGCTGTTTTTTTAAAACATATTTTATTATGTTATAAACACAAATCAATAAGCCAAATTCCAAGAGTTACACGTAAAAATCCTGAGTAATTCAACAAATATTAAATACATTATGCTAATTTAAACTGGTGTAGATTACATTTTCCCCACCTACCCTCCTTCTTCAACCACAGTATATTTCTACTCATCTTGCAGATCCAGCCACTGGTAGAGTCTTTGTATTTTTTTCTTTGATGTGATTGTTGGCTCCTCCATTTTTCACCCAGTTGAAGTAGACCTTCCATCTATTTGTAATGACTGATTTTTAGGGAAAAAAATAAAATTTTACAAATAAAATGTCTTTAAGGAACAACCCTTGAAATTTCTCTACAGCTGACTCTTCTGAGTCTGACTGCTCACTGGGACTACTGTGAGTGGAGACTGGCAGCCCAGAGGCTCCCACAACAGTAGCGGACTGAGCAGCCACAGCAGCAGCTCACCTCCAAAATATGTTATATGTTATTTGAATTTTAGTGGGCATAGGAGGATCACATTTATCAGTACTGCCCCCGGTGGTGCAGTAGGTTAAACCCCTGTGCCGGCAGGACCGAAGACCGACAGGTTGCCAGGTTTGAATATGGGGAGAGGCAGATGAGCTCCCTCTGTCAGTTCCAGCTCCTCATGCTGAGAAGCCTCCCACAAGGATGATAAAAGCATCAAATCATCCAGGCGTCCCCTGGGCAATTCTCTCACACTAGACAATTCTCTCTCCTGACATGACACAAAACAGTACTACATCTTCCTTTCTCTCTCCCACTCCCAGTGACTTTCACTCCCCTCAAAGCCTGGTCACTTCACTCAGCAGCAACACCAACACCATGACCACCCAACCCCTTTCTATATATAACGTGTAAGAGAATTGCTTGTGTGTGTGCAGTACTTTTGCAAGCACACACGAAGCAGAAAAATAGGGGGAAAATAGACCCGAGCTTCTTGTGTGAGAAGGAATTTGCACAGCATATGCACAGAAGCCACAAGAAAAATAGGAGGGAGTACACAGAGTATACATAAGCCAGAAGATAGACCTGAAGCGGGAAGAGCAGAGAGTCAAAGAGGTGAACTATAAAAAAGGGCTTTTAAAAGGAATTTTTAAATATGGGGAGGGGGGGGAGGCTGCCATTATATGATGCATATAGGCCCCACCCATATTCCTCCCAAAGTGGGGGGTGGGGAGACGCTGAAAGGTACTTCCTCCACCACTATGGGGAGGAAAGTGTGGCGCAGGGAGGAAAGTGTATCCAATGGAGCTACCGGCACTTTCATCCTCCTTTCCCTGTATGATGGGGGAAAGGGCTGTGGGGCAATGCGTGTTGCCCCACATTGCCACCCTTTCTCCCATCTGATGGGGATAGGGACAGGGTGCAACACACCCTGACCTATCCCCACCGTGTGATGGGGTAAAACAGGAGGGTGCGTGGGGCACCACGAGTCACCCCATGCGTCTTCTCTTTCGCTGGTGATTGTTGATGCAATGGCATGGTCCAAAAGGACCGTGTGAAGAAGTGGTCAGTCATGAACCACAACGATCTGCATCCATCTAGGAGACTTCGCATTTTAAAAACCATTTTGAAACTGTATTTGAATATTTTTCTCTTTCTTATTGGAAATGCTGGACTTGATAGCCTTTTGCCAAACCTAACAAGGCAGTTTCTATATTCTTACCCATTCATAGTTCCTCTTTGCTTTATGTATATGTACACATGAAGGCAGTCTTGAAGTTACACCCTTCTACATCAGCCTGGCCTTCTGTCAATATTAGTCTGCATTTTATTCGTGCTCCAACACTGTTCACATCCGGCAAATAATCCTTCAATACACAGTTTACATTGCATGTTCTGCACAAGAAAAAAATTGCAAATCTTATCATATGACACAATGGAAAAAGCAATGCTTTTTCTACTTTTATTTTGACATTGCCCAGAAACTTGAAAAATTACAAATATATATATATATATTGGACTACAACTTCCAGAATCTCTTAGCCAGGATCCCTGGAGCAATTCCCCCAGGTGCTGCAGACTATATGCCAAAGGAAAGAGTGGGCAAAACCACTTTTGAATATTACTTGCATCAGAAAAAAATATGAAATTCATGAAGCCACCTCAACAAGCAACTTGAAGGTACACAAAGACTTCTAATGGAAGAGAATGGGAGTAATCTACAAGAGGCTTCTAGGACTCAAGATATAGATATATTACTTACTTACTTAGGCGATCCCTCGTCCGAGTAAGATTGTCCCCCAAGGTCAGTGTACTGGCTGTAGGTACGTAGGTGATTGTGGAGCCCTATTCTTGACCTGCATGTTCTCTCGCAATGAGGGCATCAGTTTTCATACATGTATCCTCATACACGTGTCAGAAGATATTCCACTACTATCTGGATGTTCTTGCATGCTATAGAAGTTAGTGGCTCCGATGTCTCTGGGATGGTTTGTTGTTACTGAATGTTTGAAAAAGCTTACCATGGTACTAAACCCATTATCCTAAATAGGTTCAGTATCTTCTTTAAAGTTTATACTAAATATTAGTATAAATTGATCATTGGACTTACATGTGCAGCATCAACTGCCACTGCTAGTGTGTTAGGGGAGAATTCATAAAACATTTTTTTCACATTGTGAAATGATGTGGACTGGGTGGGTGAGGGTCATCTTCAGGAACAATTGTATACAGCTTTCGGTACATTTTTGCTCAGTTTAATAAATGCCCAATATTTAATTCTGATTTGTTGCCTAGATGGTTACACATTTTGAGGAAATCCACAGGTTGTTGCTTATTATTTTAACGTGCTTAATTTCACAAAAAGAAAAGACACGAGTGAATTTTTGGCGCAAATTGCATAGTCTGATTAAGAAAACACTGGGTGCATCGCTCTTGAAATGGAGGCAAGAACCTTTGCAAGAATCATTGAATCCATAAGAGACAGTTGAGATAATGCAACCATAAACAAGACATTAGTGAAATTTTGTCATGTCCAAGCCACCATCCATTTATAGGAAAAATTCAGCCTCACACTATTCTTTGTGAAAAGATAAATTATAATAATAAAAGAACCTTATGATCCAGAAATCCACATGAGCAGCCTACAATAGGTAGTGTCACTTCCAACCCTTGAGTGCAACACAGCTAGGTAAAGTATCACCACGATTACAGCAGGCTTAGATCTACCTCACTCTGAATTTGCTGAAATTGTTTGCACAAGTGACTTGGAAATATTTGTGGGTTCAAACAGGGAATTGCCCTAAAACAGAACTACTTTTCTCTCATGTGACCATGCCCATTATTTTCACTCCAACTCAACAGTCTACTAGGATAATAGAATAACACAGTTGGAAGAGACTACATGGGTCATTCAGTCCAACCCTCTACCATGCAGGGAAAGCACTATTAAAGCACTGCTAGAGATTGTCATCCAGCTTCTTTTTAAAAGCTTCCAAGGAAGGAGCTTCCACTACACTCCAAGGCAGAGAGTTCCACTATTGAACAGCTCTTACGGTCAGGGAGTTCTTCCTAATGTTCAAGTGGAATCTCCTTTTCTGTAATTTGAAGGCATTGCTGTACTAAATTTCTGCTCATGTTTAAGCTTGATAAGGGAGTATTTAATGGCGAAACAAAATCTGTTAAGCACGTGAAGATAAAAATAGGCATTGCAGCAGCACCCTCTAGTGTTTCATGAAGAAAGAAAACATGTGGGGGAGGGGAGAGAGAAATAATTGAACCACTAGAAATAGTGGAAAATAAGCTCTATGGTTCATAAGACAATCTGAATTGCACAACTACTCAATGATATAGTAACATATGGAAGATCAAGCTTCCATGCCACCACATACAACCTATGTGCGGAAATGGGAGCTCAGGCATACATGACATGTTTATTGTAATATGTACTTTGGCCCTGTCTTGAGTTCAGTAATTATAATAATCAGTAGCAAAGAAATATCAGCTTAGAATTAAAGCCTTTCCCACTTCCCTTTTCTGTTCCTCAAACAGAAAACTTCTAGGGGAAATAAGCTGACTTTGTTCTACTGAGGGTCAACTATTCTCCAAAGAGTGTAGTCTGCATACTATAAATAGATACTACTGTTTGCATGAAGAAGTGCAGCGTAAGTATTTCCCACTTCTCTTGCTTGAGAAATTGGTTACTGATAGTGAGGAGCAGTGACCTTTCTCTTTGATTTCACTCTGGGACTTGCATGACTGACATTCTGCGTTCAGGGATCTAACCCAAGGAGAGATCATAGATTAGGTCAAATATAGTAATTTTAAATCTCCACTCCAGCAAAGGAAAAGTAGATTTTTGGTTGCTCCGTTGTTCCTGGTAGACATTTTCATTTGAAAACCTTGGACAAGTTGCTTTCTGACTGGCTCAGTGGATGATTCTAGCAGGTATAGTCCCTAAAGTATCATTTCACAACTCTGTTCAGTTCTGTCAAAGTGCTTTTGTTTGCGTACCTTCAAGTTGTCTGTTGACTTCTGGTGATCTCATGAATTTCATAGAGTTTTCTAAGGCAAAGAATACTCAGATGTGGTTTTGCTACCTTCTTCCTCTGAAACATAGAGTATAACATTTTACCTAGAAGCTAATGGCTGTGCTTTTCAAGTTGAACTCTGTCTCTATCCATTTCCAGTTTTATACAACCTGTATTTCCAGAGTTCTAGTTGTAAAGGATTGGAGGAGGGTGAAGGCAGAGAAGTAACTGTTTCTAGAAGATTGTCACTCTTGGATAAGGAATCCCTTTTTTTGTAGAAACACACCCGCCAACATCTATATAAATAAAAATGTAATGTTCATTTGTGGGATTAACATAACTCAAAAACCACTGGACAGATTGCCGCCAAATTTGGCCACAAGACACCTACTAACCCAAGGAGTGACCATCACTCAAAAGAAAATTGATTTTGTCATTTGGGAGTTGTAGTTGCTGGGATTTATAGTTCACCTACAATCAAAGAGCATTCTGAACTCCACTAATGATGGAATTGAACCAAACGTGGCACACAGGACTCCCATGACCAACAGAAAACACTAGAAGGGTTTGGTGGGCATTGACCTTGAGTTTGGGAGTTGTAGTTCACATACATCCAGAGCGCACTATGGACTCAAACAATGATAGATCCACATCAAACTTGGAACGAATACTCAATATGCCCAAATATGAACACAGATGGAGTTTGGGGGAAATATACCTTGACATTTGGGAGTTGTAGTTACTGGGATTTATAGTTCCCCTACAATCAAAGAGCATTCTGAACCTCACCAATGACAGAATTGGGGCAAACTTCCCACACAGAACCCTATGACCATCAGAAAATACCTGCGGTCATGCAGGCCAATGCTCTTCACCAGGGCAAGAAAACAGAATGAAAGTCCACCTGACAAAGAACCATCCAGCCACAGATATCCATAGATATGATTCACACACAGAGAGATATAGTATCATAGATTTGAAAGGGACCCCTAAAGAAGGACAATTATCTGTTGCATGTTCCAGAGTAGGCAAACCAGACAATCTCCACATCAACACTAACAATGAAACAACAAGAAATACTGTTTACCCACAAGCATAAAGAAATTACATATATTAGAAATCAACACTACGTTATTACTTCATTTTCCAGATCACCAGACTGGGCCACAGCAACACGTGGCTGGGGACGGCTAGTTTAATAGATAAAAACTGGGGCATGTGCCACCAAGTAACCCCAGGGTGTGGTCAATGCTAAGAAAAAGGTATTCATGACAAACACACAAGCTAGGGACCCATCCAGATAGTACCTTTATCCCAGGAGCTCCCGCAGCACACTGAGGGTGGCCAAATGCTGTTCCCTGTAAATGTGGAAGCGATTGCTACAAACAGCCAAAATTGCGAGATTTTCATGTGCGGGAATATCCCAGTTCTGAGCTGAAAATATGCATCATCGAATGTCTGCATGTCCCTGCAATCGGAAAACATGGGATTGTTTATCTGAGTTTGTTCTCGGGTTTTAGATATCTGTTCCTGATAGGTCAGTTCCTAAAAGGAAGGTGAAAACTTTGTTTGTATGACAGAAACTTCATGAAACACGTTGAAGGCACATTTTCCCTGGCCAGGAGAAAGTTCTGGCCCTCTAGTCAACATTGTACATCTTTTCATGATACGAGCAATCAGGAACAGACATGTATAACCCAGGAACAACACGCTGTTTGCACAGATGGTCCAGCAGCTTATACAACCCAGGAATGGAACTTATACAATGACTCACATCTTTGCATGTTTGCATCTTAAGTTTTTTTAAAAAAAGAAAACATCAAAATTTCTGGCGGAAGTCCCACAGCAGCCATTTTGGGGGTTGCAAAATCTTGAAACAAAGCAGAAAGTGTGGGCAACAGAGGCAGAAATCCCAGGACCAACAGGTGTGTATCTGGGCATCTTCTCAGGTCCTGTTTTTTTTGTTGCCCCTGATTAAAGTGTGTAATTTAGTGCTGTCTAGAACCACCCTAAGAAATCTGCAGCAGTTTGGTTTTAGTTGAGTCCACTGGGAAAGGCAAAATTCTGTTCCTTCACTTCCCCAGTTGAGTTAATTGAAAGCAAGTTACTTTTGTATTGTTGAAGGCTTTCATGGCCGGAAACACTGGATTGTTGTAGGTTTTTCGGACTGTATGGCCATGTTCTAGAAGCATTATCTCCTGACGTTTCACCTACATCTATGGCAGGCATCTCCAGAGGTTGTGCGGTCTTTTAGAAACTAGGAAAATTGGGTTTACAATTAAGCAGTAACAAGCTACACCTAAAAACTGTCAGGCCATCAAATACTAATCAAGGTGACCAGTTGAAACATCCACACCTAGCTCCAACAGAGAAGAGTTCTTTCTCCTACCCTGGACTTTTCCCAGATATATAAACCCAATTTTCCTAGTTTCCAACAGACCTCATAACCTCTGAGGATGCCTGCCATAGATGTGGGTGAAACATCAGGGGAGAATGTTTCTAGAACATGGCCATACAGCCTGAAAAATCTACAACAACCCAAACTACTTTTCACTTTGATCTCATAAGGACGTTATCACACAAGGTAGACAAAATGGCATTGTAGCTGGTTTGCAGTGGGATAACCAAATTGTATTGGAATCCTAGAAAGAACCTTTTTCTAGGCATTTTCTAGTTCCCCAGAGGAATTCTATGAGATACCTTTGGTGGATTGTCCAATGGTGTATCAACATATAGGCAAATTCCACTGATTAAATTGACATACTTGACTCAAGACAAACAACAAGATTTAACTCATGTTATTGTTTAGATCTGAATTTGGAGGAGACAACAAAGTGGAGGAAAAGTGATAATAGATTTGCATGAAATGCATAAACATAAACAGTACTAATTTTAAATAGAAAAGATTTTCCTTTTATTCTATTCAACTGAAATGCTGTCACCACAGAATCCTAAAGCATTAAATGGGATGGTGAAAACCAACAAGCATCCCACCATTCCCAGAGGCAGATGATCACACAGTTCAGTTAAAATACCTTTTAGCTTCACTAAAAGAAATTTCCATTTATATGAGCTCTAAGTGTTGTGTTGTAATGGAGGGTGCTATTTACAAGCATTTTGAAATAACAGTATCACTGAAAATAAATTCCCTTAGCAGATCTCTGTAAAGGAAAATACCATCTATGGACATTCCCTAAACATAATGAAACTGGCAAATCAGATGGAGTGTTTATTGCATTCACTATGAATACCTGTAGAATAAAATGTGATGTTTTAAACATATAGAAGGAGAGTTATAGCTAAAAATGAAAGATTTGTCACTGGACAAATTCTAAAGGTGGCGGGCTCTATTACTCTGTTCAGTGCAGAAATACCCTGAACCTTAATTTGCATGTGAGGGTTCTAGGTCCTGTTAAACCTGCTAACTCTTCTAAGAGTTCTCACTAGATAATCCCGAAACGGCAATAATAAGAATCATATGATTGTCCAATTCTTATTAGATTGCAAAAACTTAGTGGCCCTGACTATTGGTTGTGCTGACAAGGATTAGTGGGAGACGGAGTTAGTCCAACTAGGGCTGGGCGGTTTCGTTCGTTAATTTCGTAACCCGTTATTAATTCGTTACTTTTTCTGATAACGAAGCGATATTGAACCATTCAGGAGCAACTTAAAATCGAAACGAATTTTTAAAATTTATTTCGTAATTGTTTCGTAATTGTTAATTGTTTCGAAATTGTTTCGTTATTATTTCGTTATTATTTCCGTATGTCTGGTGCAAGTTTTATAGTTGTTGTTTGTTTTATCAGTGATAAAAAAATAAATTATCACACCAACAGTCAACAACAGAGGGAGAGGGAAGCTTCAGAAGTTCCCCCTGTCCCATTTGGAGGGTTTTTTAGCGTATTGCGCAATCGCGTCCGCCATTAATGAATCGATTTGTTATTGTTTCGAAATTGTTTCGTAATTTCCGAAATTTCGTAAATATCGAACTTTTTAAAAGAAAAATTTCGGAATTCTTTTAAATAACGAAACGCAAAAACCCCCTAAAAACGAATCGAGTTTAGAAACAAATTTTTCCATGGTTGGACAGCCCTAAGTCCAACAACATCAGGTGAGGGTGCATGATCCTCACCTTTTGTAATAGATCAGGGGAGTAAGCCTTATTAAATTAAGGCCTTTATTCCAGTGCAGCCACATTATTGATAATAATAGATACTAGGCCTGGTTGATCAAGAAAAAATTTGGTTCTAAAATCGATTTGTAATTGGGGTGTTTTTTTGTTTCGATATTTAAAATAATTACAAAATTTTCCCAAAAAAAAGTTTCGGTATTTACGAAATTTCGTAAATATTTACAAAACATTTTGTAAAGATGGCGGACCCCCGCGCATGCGTAAAAACACTTCCGAAGCTTCGTTATTGGCGCGGGGTCGATCCGTTAAGGGTATAACGAATCGATTCGTTAAAATTCTTTTTAGTAGAAGGATGCCTGGTTCTTGTGCCTCTGCAACCACTCAGCGGAAGTGAGGTATAGAGAGTGGGATGGCAACAACCTCCCATCCTGGCCTGGAAGAGAGACCCCATGAAATCAACAGCTTTCTTCTCCTATCCCCTTTGCTTCCATTGTTGGATCTCAGACCAAGTTAGTGTCCCTCCTATGATTGATGGAAACACAGTAATGAGCAGCCAGTTCTGATAGTGGCAGCAGGGTTGGCAGTTGCCTGCTTCTGCTCTTGAGGCAGTGGGTGTGATGCTACTACTCATTCATTCAACTGGAGAAAAATGCTGTGAAATGGCAGGAGGCATGAATTCTCACCATTTCACTAATTCTTGCATGTATCTCCAGTTGTATCCAGTCCCAACCTCACAAATACTCATCTCAGGCGGGCCACGGAGGCAGAGCCGGCGCTGCAGGAATCCCCTCCCCGGCTCCTGCGCTCCGGCTCCGGCTCCTGCGCCCTCCTCCTCCTCCTCCTCCTCCTCCTCCTCCTGGCACTTCCTGCAACACAGCTGGGAGAGAGAGGCGCCTTAAAGAGACAACCGGCCTCCGCGCGCCGGCCAATCGGGAGCCGCGCTCGCGCCCAACAGGCAGGAACAAGGCTTGGCTCCCTAAGGGCGAGCGCACGCGGGCCGGCCAATCGGGAGCCGCGCTCGCGCCCAACAGGCAGGCGCGGGGCTTGGCTCACTGGGTGCGCGCTCGCGCCGCCCCTTCGCCCCGCCCGCCCCATTTACGAAACGGGCGAAAGCTCGTTAAAACTGTGGGGGTTGCCGTTTCGATATTTAAAAACCCTTCCGGGTTTGAAAATATGGTTTGTTATCGTTTCGTAAATGCAAAAATTAACGAATGTTTAACGAATTACGAAATTAACGAACGAAACCGCACAGGCCTAATAGATACATACCATGTTGAGTACCCTCAAAATCACACCTCTCTTCATTAGTGAAATTGCAGTAATTCATGAATTCATGGTCCTATGATCATACACTTTTTATATCTTTGCCTTCCCACACTGCTACACTTCCTTAATTTTTATCATATGAGAATTGCATTATTTCAGCATGTTAAAAAGATACACACACACATACATAACTGAGAGCTTGGTATAGTGTGGAGGAGAAGAAAAAAAGAGAACCCCCATTATGTCACTTTACTGTGTTCATGCCAGCATAGAACCAGGATGGAACCATCAAACCAAGGTAGGTGACAAGGATGTTGCAGGATTGGGAACTACTGATGCATTTTATTCATTAGTACACAGGAATGGGAAAATCACAGGGAAGAGACAGAACAACAGCAGGATGCACAGGGCATTGTGTAATGCTGGTTTGCCTGCCTCATGCAGGCAAACCAGCATTCTAAGTGAGGTTAACTTCTGAGATAATTCCTTTTTAAAGATTAGTGTTCCCCACCTCCAGTGAATACTTTGAAGATCTGGAAGGGTGAGGTATCTTTACAACTTAAATATATATTTGGTAAGTCAGGTATTTTATAACGACATTAATTCAATAGATTAGGAAAGCCCCCACCTTAGAAAACTTTAAAAAGAACCTTAAAATTTGGCTTTTCTGTTGCGCCTTTGGTGAGTCACACTATTGCTCCCCTAAACATTTCTGCCATTGGAATACACTCCCCCCCCCTCGTGGGAAAGTTTGGTTTTACAACTCCATTCTATGAGCCCTCCTTCGCAAATAACCTACTCCTCTTTTATCTCGCCCTGAGTTTTTAACATTTTATCCTGCACATGCGGCCCGCCCATTGTCATTGTGATTGTAAATATATTATTTTCTTAGATTGTTCACTGTATTATATGTTTTTATGTAATTATTATACTGTTGCTTTTGTTTTTGTTTTATTTTGTTGTAATTTGTTGTTTGGGCTTGGCCTCATGTAAGCAACTCGGGTCCCCATTGGGGGGAGATGGTGGCGGGGTATAAATAAAGATGATGATAATGATGATTATTATTACTACTCTAGTTGGAATTGTGCAATATTTTCAGGCCCTTGTTTATCAGTTATTCCCCATAGAATCACAGAGTTGTAAGCCATACAGAAAAATTAGTCAAAGCACTCCTGACAGATGGCCATCCAGCCTCTATTTAAAAGCTGCCAAAGAAGGAAGTTCCACCACACTCCAAGGCTGAGAGTTCCACTATAGAACAGCTTATGGGCAGAACTGTCTTCCTGAAGTTCAGGTGAAATCTCCTTTCCTATCATTTAACCCATTGCTCTAGTTCAAGTCCTTCTCTCCAGGGCATCAGAGAACAAGCCTGCTCCCCTTCCTTATGACATCCTTTCAAATATTTATATATGGCTATCATGTCTCCTCTCAGCCTTCTCTTCTACAAGATAAACATACCTTACCCAGCCATACAGGGTAGGGCCACATAGACTAATAAGTGTCTTCTCTCACTTAGCAAAAATCTCTTTCATCATTATAATAAACATTGGCTCATGAATTTGTTCTGTTTAGTTTGTATATTGTTTAGAAGATCTATGGTCTATGTTATGGAGTCAGGAGGCTAAGCAAGAAGTAATATGTAGCAGCTAAATGTAGAATCATGATTTATAATTATGGTACATGAACTCATATCAAAGTGTCTGAGGTTGAACCAACCATTCAAATAAGAATTTCATTTGAGTTACCAGAATTTCCATACAGTGGTAGAACAGTGCCTCCACATGGTTCCCGGGTACCAAACATTATTGAATCCTGGACCCATGTTAGTTTCTCTTACAATTCTTCTAACACCCTGTACTGGACATTGTGATGGTCAGTCAGTGGCAACTCACTTTTTCCATTGGCTAAAAGTCTCATTGACTTCAGTAGAGTATTGTTATTTTTGGCTGTCTTCAAAACCGAGAGCAGAGCCTCCCCAGAAGATTTTAATCTCTGTGGTGGTTCATAGGGTGAGATGCGTTCGGACAGGTAAATTGGGCCGGGGCCGTTTAGAGCTTTATACGCCAAAGCCAGCACTTTGAATTGTGCCCCTGTTCTAATATTCATATTTGTAAAATACAGAGAAGGAACCTTCCCATTATTCTCAATTTTCAGACAGACATAGATAGAGATATGCTTCTATATATGGAAGCAATTGCTTTTAAATAAATAGCTTTCTGAGTTCTTGTACAGTCCAAGCAAGTGTAGTGTGCAAAGGTGAAAAACATGACTTCAGTATCAAGGCTAATGTTTTGAACTTGACTTTGAAATGAATGTTCCTACACCAGAAACAGACAAGATGTTGGCAAATTTGAAGCTACTGTGATGTTTCTATCCTTTTGTATTTGACCGAGTTGCCACAGCAACTGCAATAATTAACAGTTCTTGGACTACTTGAGAAAATACGAATAAAATGAGAAATGTATACATTATTTTAGGCTGCCTTTGCTCAAACTGTCAGTCTTTCCCCTTTTCCTGAATGGTGCGTTTATTTATTTATTTCCTGCCTTTGTAACCTGACCTTCTCACCTCCCCGAGGGGGGACTCAGGGCGGCCGCACAGCAAGCACCATCCATGGCTGCCACAATTATAAACATTCAACAATACAGTTGTGCCGTCCGTCACACCCAGACACTATAAAAATAAAACTAAGATGTGCTTCTCCCTATATCTGGGCGAACTGCGGATGTCTCTCTTAGAAGCTTGAGATTCCCAGCAACTGAGGCTACTACAGGTTTTGAACATCAAAACAAAATATTTATTTCTCAAAGTCCTTGCAGACTTGGCACAGCTTGTCAAAGTTACAAACAAAACAGTCAATTGGTGAAACCATAGAGATGATCTTTCTTTCTTTTTTCTTCAGTTACTGAGGTAACTCTTCCCCAAATGGTAGAAAATATCCTGGGATCCTTTCACCCTAACCCTGAGCTGCTATGGTTAGAAAAACAGGTTTTTCCCTATCTATAGCTCAAGGTTAGCTTTGGAGATGAAGTAATGCTCAATAATATTCAATAACTCAATATCTATCTATGACTCAATAAGCTTCTCTATCTTTCTTTCTATCTATATGACTTAGTTACTCAATTAACTTTTCTATATCCTAATTGCTATCTATAACTCAATTGCTATCTATAACTCAATTGCTATCTATAACTCAATTGCTATCTATCTCAATTAGCTTCTTTATCTATATAACTCAATCACTCAATCCTTTCCTTTACTCAATTAGCTCAATCGTACTTACAATGATTTTTTTCAAAGCTACCTAGCTGACCATCAGCACATTTGAAGCTTTCTTTCTCTACACTGAAGGAGGCAGGGGAGATTCCAAAATGGAGACCTCAAACCCTAGGAAAAAGTGCGGTCCCTAGACCCAAAGAGATACTTTCCTAAACCAATAGCTGCAAAAGGGCCTGCAGGCTGGCTTTGCAGACTCTGATACTGTTTAACTTCCAGGGTGCTGCTGGGTCTGTAGCAGCCCTGGGGAAATGCAAAAGAACACTATCCCATGCAACTAAAAGGTAATGCAAACTATGCTCCTGGAAGATAGAACAACAATTAAAAACATTAAACAATTAATTAAAACAATTTAAAAACAATTAATTAAAAACATTAATTCATTCATTTAAACATACAAATGAATTAAACGTGTGTGTATATATATGTACTTGCATGCACATGTGACATTTCTGATCCCATAATATCAATTTGTGCCTCCTTCTTCTAAAGACATAATTGAAGTGTTCTGCAGAAATGCTATCAGTTGAGCCTTTTACGGCAGTGAGTTTTAAATAATCTGATAGGATACAGAAAATGGAGACTTCCCCAGCTAGAAGACTGTGCTTATGACTGTAAGCCTGCAAATGAGCACAAAAACAGATTTTCATGAAAGATGGAGCAAAGTAATTTGAAACTGCAACATTTTCAAGCATGCTTGCTTAAAATGTGTCTTATGTGTTCTTAAAATGGCAACTCTTCTGCAGTACATTACTTCTTTGGATAGTTTATCTACTTTAGAAATTATCCAATAAAAGTACACAGTCCAATGAACTGTTTTTCTTGGTGTCTTGGGCTTTAGGTCTGTTCTTGGGGTATTTGGGGCACTGACTCTGATAATTGCATTGGATAGATTGCATCACTTCTAGTTTCTTAGATATGGTTATCATGATTTTCTATGGGAAGAAGACAATAATAATAATAATAATAATAATACTTTATTTAAACCCCACTACCATCTCCCAAGGGACACGGTGCAGTTTACATGAGCCCACAATACATCAATACATGTAATAACAACCATAATACAAAGCAATTAAAAATAAAACTCATACATAAATAGCATAGTAATTACTTATACAATAATTGGTATAAGTCATAAATCTCAAAACCTAGAGCTGATAGGTGGAATCTGGTGCCATTTTTGAAATTAGCAGGTCAAATATATCCAGAAACATGTTTAACATTTGAGACACCAACTGTTATTGATAGTTGTTGCCATAGGTTAGAAAAAGATAACTGTGATAACGTTTTCTCTATTTAACTTTACAAAACATGCCCACTCTTTAATTATTTGATGTTTACTCAGGTTCTGAGATCCAGAGATGAAGTCAAAAATTGAGATCTGGATTGGAGAAAGGAGGGCACTCCAGATGTTGTTTTTAATTTATTTCCTCCATCTGTTTTAAGATTACCATTTCCCTTCTACTACTTCCTGTCCTAGCTTTTTGTTTATCCACACGAAAAAAAGATTTCTCTAGATTACTGGTCAAATGTATAATTACATTTCTTTGAAAAATAATTTGTCTTCCCTCACCTTTTGCTGGTGCCTCAATAAAGATGAAGCAACAACCCTGGACTATTACTGACATTGAATAATGTATTTTCTTTTTTGGTAAGTTGAGATCAAGGGATATATGTAAGTGAACTATAGCAGTGATTCTCAACCTGGAGGTCGGGACCCCTGGGGGTCACGAGGGGGTGTCAGAGGGGTCACCAAAGACCATCAGAAAACACAGTATTTTCTGTTGGTTATGGGGGTTCTGTGTAGGAAGTCTGGCTCAATTCTATCATTGATGGGGTTCAGAATCCTCTTTGATTGTAAGTGAACTATAAATCCCAGCAACCAAAACTCCCAAATATCAAGCTCTATTTCCCCAAACTCCACCAGTGTTCACATTTGGAAATATTGAGTATCTGTGCCAAGTTTGGTCCAGATCCATCATTGTTTGAGTCCACAGTGGTCTCTGGATTTAGGTGAACTACAACTCCAAAACTCAAGGTCAATGCCCACCAAACCCTTCCAGTATTTTCTGTTGGTCATGGGAGTTCTGTATGCCAAGTTTGGTTCAATTCCATCATTGGTGGAGTTAAGAATGCTCTTTGATTGTAGGTGAACTATAAATCCCAGCAACTACAAACTCCAAATGATAAAATCAATTCCCAACCCCACCAGTAATCAAATGTAGGCTTATCAGGTATTTGTGCCAAATTTAATCCAGTGAATGAAAATACATCCTCCATATCAGATATTTACATTACGATTCATAACAGTAGCAAAATTACAGTTATGAAGTAGCAACAAAATAATTTTATGGTTGGGGGTCACCACAACATGAGGAACTGTATTAAGGGGTCACGGCATTAAGAGGGTTGAGAAACACTGATATATAGTGTGTGTATATATATGTGTGTGTGTGTGTGTGTATGTGTGTGTATAGAGAGAGAGATTGAGAGATTGAGGGGGAGAGAGAAACAGAATGTGTTGTACGAATATGATTCACAAGTGAATTCATCCAGAAAAATTGTGTAGGAAGTGAGAAGATATAAGCAGGCAAACCTATAGTTCCCATTCCTGGAGCCAAACTCTGAATACATTTTTTCAATGTGGGATGCTAAATGTAATTGGAGTAGTTATCCCTTTTTCATTTGTTAGCACATAGTGATGGTGAGCTTTGTGAAATAATAAATAGGCAATAATTTGTTAAAATAAAAAACTGTTTTCCTATTTTGTCATATAGGGCACAGTAACTGAGGCCACATCTACACTGACCACTTAGTATTCCTCTTCTCCCCCTCCCCCTTTGCCCCATCGTCCCACCTGACATCATTGCAGGTAACAACCAACAAGTAGGACCTCTGTGTCATGGACAGAGACATTTATATATATAGATAGAATCAAAGAGTTGGAAGAGACCTCGTGGGCCATCCAGTCCAACCCCCTGCCAAGAAGCAGGAAAATTGCATTCAAAGCACCCTGACAGATGGCCATCCAGCCTCTGTTTAAAAGCCTCCAAAGAAGGAGCCTCCACCACACTCCGGGGCAGAGAGTTCCACTGCTGAACAGCTCTAACAGTTAGGATGTTCAGGTGGAAACTTCTTTCCTGTAGCGTGAAGCCATTGTTCTGCATCCTAGTCTCCAGGGCAGCAGAAAACAAGCATAGTCCCTCCTCCCTATGACTTCCCTTCACATATTTATACATGGGCATAATGTCTCCTCTCAGCCTTCTTTTCTGCAAGCTAAACATGCCCAACTCTTTAAGCTTCTCCTTATCGAGCTTGCTCTCCAGACCCTTGATCATCCTAGCCACCTTCCTCTGGACACATTCCAGCTTGTCGACATCTCAATTGTTGTGCCCAGAATTGGACAGTATTCAAGGTGTGATCTGACTAAGGCAGAATAGAGGAGTAGCTTGACTTCCCTGGATCTAGACACTAAACTCCTATTTATGCAGGGTCTCAGGCTGTAGAGTTATACATAACTGGTTTGCAAATGAGAACAGCCAATGGTCCTACTCAGCACTTCAAGGAACATTTACTCAACCGTATTCATTTATTATTTCTGCGCAGAGTATGCCAATTTTGCAGGGGGAAAGTCACATTTGATTTTGGCATAGAAAAAGTGTGATTAGCTTTCAAAGTGTGCAGTTTTTAACACTTTCTCATAGTGGTAAAAATTGCTAGAATTACTTGTTGTTTCTTTCACAAACTGTGGCTAGAATCAAAATCTATGATACATTATTTTACATACACATAGTTATGTAGTAGAAGTTGTGACAAACACTGTTGGTGAATTATGAAAATGAATAATTGGATAATCCTCCATCAATAAGCATAAGCAATCCCTAGCATGTGTCCCAGTGTGAAGTTATTGCTTTGACAACTCCCCTGTGTATTTGCTTTTATGTATAGAATTTAATATTCATTTATTTATTGGTTGTATAGTCCACCTTTATCCTAAAATGGAATTATAGTACAGTTTGAGCATCTTTCATCCAAAATATAGAAGTGTCTGGGATCCCCACCCCAGATTTTGAATACATGTATTTGTATATATGTACATAATGAGATATATTGTAAATCAGCGGTTCTCAACCTGGGGGTCGTGACCCCCAAGGGGGTCGCTGGGCCATTTTCCGGGGGTCGCGAAGCCGCCCGGGTTGGCCCCTCCCCCTCCAATATGGCTGCCGGCTCCTGTGCGAGCCAAACAGCCACGGCGATGGAGGGGGCCTTTCCCGTTCGCCCCACGCGCCCTCCGGCTTCGGAGGACATGAGGGGTGAGTGTAAGGCCCCTGCCATGGTGGCGGCCATGGAGGAGGCCTTTCCCGTTTGCCCCACGCGCCCTCCGGCTTCGGAGGACACGAGGGGCGAACGTAAGGCCTCCGCCATGGCGACCGCCATGGAGGGGGCCTTTCCTGCTTGCCCCACACGCCCTCCAGCCTCTGAAGGGGCGAGTGGCTCCCAGCCATCTTTACCCTCTCCAGGCAGCAAAGAAGGCTCTTCAGGAACTGAAGGTAGGACAAATCAAATCCTTTGTACATGCCTCCCCCAAACCACTCTAGTATTATCTGTTGGTCATGGAAGTCCTGTATGCCAAGTTTGGTTCAATTCTATTGTTGGTGGAGTTCAGAATGCTCTTTGGTGCCTGGTGAACTATAATTCACACAAGTGCAATTCTCAAAAAGTCAGAGCTGAATCGGTTGGCAGTAATTCCAATCCCTTCATCCATTGTCCATATCATTAATCACTATGCTTTAATTATGTTCAATTTGTAACAATGGAAATACATCCTGCATATCAGATGTTTACATTACAATTCATAACAGTACAGTTATGACATAGCAACAAAAATATGGTTGGGGGTCACCACAACATGAGGAACTGTATTTAGGGGTCACGGCATTAGAAAGGTTGAGAACCACTGTTGTAAATGGTACCCAAGTTTAAACATATAATTCAGTCATGTTTTCATTGGGACACAGCATGCTAATGTTTGCAGCTTCTTCCAGTGCAAGGAGGAAATGCAAGAAGGATCCTGCTTCTGATTGTCATGCAGACCAATCTATAACTCCTAGAATTGCATAGGATTGAGGTATGCCAGTTAAAGTGGTATCAAACTGCATTCATTCTATAGTGTAGATGTACCTTATGTCCTTGCAGGAGTTTTGTACAACTTTGTGAGGAAACTTGTGGTGGGAGTTCTGAGAACTCCATAGATAAGAATGTTATAACAAACATCGTGGTCTATGTATTTGTTACAATTTGTATTTTAGTCATTAAAGATTTTTGTTTTGAAAAAGTGAACCTATACTAAAGCAGACTACTGGAATAGCAATGCATTTGCTAGACACATCCATGGATACGCTGACAAATGTGTTTGTTTGTTTTTGTCTCAGCACTTCCAGAATAAACACAATGGGTTCTTTTGCAGACAGTGAATAGCTTTGGGGTCTAGCATCATGTGCCTGAAATAAATCTAATGGCCAAAGGAGCGAGAATTTACAATCCAAGATGAAATACTGCCAACTATCTTTACTTCAAACACATGGAATCATGTCAATATAATTCAACACTACAACTGTGATTTTTGTGCAAAATGGATGTGAGAAGGCAAAGATGCATTTCTTGTTGAAGATAAATGATTTGGCCTTTAAAAAAAGTTGTTCCAATGCAAAAGCAGAAATGAATGGATAGCTCTGCATTGTAAAGCTCTGTCATCAGCTAAAACACTATGTTTACTCATATTCTTTTGCTTGCCTCACTTTGTTATCTGTCCTTGTAAGTTCCTGGGCCTTGCTTGTGTTAATCTGTAAACTGAACTGGTAGACACTGATGGTGTTGTAATAATACCAGGGGCAGTAATTGAATCCAACCTGAGTAGACTTGACTGAAGACTTCTTTATATATTATGTTTCCCTGCTTAGGTGTTCTGAATACACCCCACTTCGTTTCCATGTGGCATTTTCCAGATAATGTACATAGATTGTAAAAAACACATATGCTATCTACACAAGACTGAGTGCAATCATATGCAACTTTTATTTTCTGTTAGCTTTTATACATTTGGAGCATATCTATGTAATAAGCTCCCCCAAAGGCAAAACCTAGGAGTTCAAAATCATCAGGATGGATGGGGAGTAGTTGGAAGGCTGACTTGATATCCCATTTTGCCAACTCCACAGCTGCCCTCTTAGTCCTGCAGAAGTAAGAGGGAGTCCCAGCCATTCAGAGGAGCTTAATCTAGTTCAGTGCTTCCGATGACCACCTTTACCATCACATCCCATTTTCTGTGTCATGACAGTCTCTGGACATGACATGGATTCTGTCTGGTCACTTGTTACCTGTAGTGACATTGGCTGGGGTGCCAGAGCTATGAGGAAGGAGCATGACGGAGAAGAGGAATTGCCTCCCTCATTTCTCTCTCCCCAATTACTCTGGTGGTCTGGCCAATGTCATTCCGGGCATTGAGTGACTGGCAGATCCCATGTCACACCTGGAGACTGCTGTGACATAGAGAATGGGATGGGACAGTAAATATCATTCTATGTTCCCAGGTTGCCTGAACCCAGTAAATATGGGTAACTCTGTAAACAGTTGCTTCTTGTTCCGTTTCCAAACCAGCCCAACTTGGACCCAAACTCAAGAGTTGCTTCAAATTCTGCCCCAGAACTTGGAGCAAACCATTACTTCAGTTAACACAAGTCATTAAGACCACATTAAGGTGGCCTTTCCCTATGCTTTCCCAGACTTGTTCTGCATAGTTTGTGTGTTTGTTTGTTTATTTATTTATTTACAGTAATTGTATACCGCTTTTCTCACCCGAGGGGGACTCAAAGCGGTTTACACATAAGTAATGGCAAAATTCAATGCCAGTACAAACAATTACAATTATACACTACAATTAGACATAAATCAAGTTAAAAACAGTACATCCACAAGCAATAAAACAATCATTAAAACAATAAAACAGTCTTCCGTCGAATCGCCATTCCAGTCATTGTCTTTCTGAAATGCTGCATACATTTACTTCTACTGCCCGAAGGCCTAGTCCCAAAACCATGATTTTTTTTCTAAAAGCCAGGAGGGAGGAAGCAGATCTTACCTCATTTGGGAGTGTGTTCCATAGGTGGGGCCACAGCCGAGAAGGCCCTGTCTCTCATCCCTGTCAGACACATCTGTGCTGTTGACGGGAGTGAGAGCAGGGCTTCCCCGGATGATCTTAGATTGTGAGGTGGGACGTAGGGGTGGATGCGTATGGACAAGTAAGCTGGGTCAGAACCGTATAGAGTTTTATAGGTCAAAACCAGCACTTTGAATTGGGCTCGGAGATGGACCGACAGCCAGTGGAGCTGTCATAACAGGGGGGTGATATGCTCCCTGTATGCTGCCCCAGTTAGTAATCTGGCTGCTGCCCGTTGAACTAGCTAATGTTTCCAAACCACCTTCAAAGGCAGCCCCATGCAGAGTGAGTTGCAGTAATCTATTTGGGATGTAACCAGAGTGTGGACCACCCTGGCCAGATCAGACTTCCCAAGGTACGGGCGCAGCTGGTGCATGAGTTTTAGCTGTGCAAAAGCTCCCCTGGCCAACGGCGTAATCTGTGGTTCCAGCCTCAGTGATGAATCCAGGATCACTCCCAAGCTGCAAACCTGCATCTTCAGGGGGAGTTTAAACCCATCCAACACAGGCTGTAACCCTATGCCCTGTTCGGCCTTTCGAATGACCAGGAGGACCTCTGTCTTGTCTGGATTCAATTTCAATTTGTTAGCCCTAATCCAGTCCAACAAAGCAGCCAAGCACTGGTTCAAGGTTTGGTCAGCCTCCTTAGTAACAAATGGGAAGGAGTGACAGATTTGGACGTCATCTGCGTACAGATAACGCCTTACTCCGAAACTCTGGATGATCTCCCCCAGCGGCTTCATGTAGATGTTAAATAACATTGGGGACAGAACTGAATCCTGAGGGACTCCACAAGACAACGGTTGTGGAGTCGAACAGGTGTCACCCAGTAACACCTTCTGAGACCATGAGCCCCCACTGAGCTGAATTGGGGGCTCATGAAATTAAGTTGCCAGTGTTGATGTGTCCTTTGTCCCATGTTTCCTAGTATTGAATGTTTTTGTAGAAAGGTATATCTCATATTCCCTCATCCTCAGCAAGTCTCTATTGTCCAATCCAGTAAGAACATTGCCATCGTTGTGAATGTTAAAAGTAGCATATATACAGTATACATTTGGCAGAAAATATAATCAAAATGCTTCAAGTGACAACTAAGCTAGAGGTAGGA
Organism: Anolis sagrei ordinatus; assembly: GCF_025583915.1. Lineage (NCBI taxonomy): Eukaryota > Metazoa > Chordata > Lepidosauria > Squamata > Anolidae > Anolis > Anolis sagrei. The sequence continues at coordinate 151,332,387 of NW_026847438.1, forward strand.
ATGCATTGTAAATCTTCATTGCAGTTTTCAGTGAAAGGGTCGATAGATAGAGTGTGGGAAATTGTGTAAATATGGGAGAGGAAATAATACATTGATCTAAATGAGGGTTAGTCTTAACTACAGTGGACCCACTGAATCATGGGACCTTGTTAAATCAATGGTACATAACTGTAGTATATTGAGAGTTTTTAGACAACAAGATGAGTGCATGATTATCAGTTATTTCTATATTGCCCATACTAACAAATGAACAGATCTCTATACAGTTTACTTGCTGAGCAGCTGACATTATGGAAGAATACATTATGCAAATTAACCGATTGACCCTACTTTGCCACTCTAAGAGCGCTTTCAGACATATATTAAACCCGTTTTGGAGTGGGTTTAAGAAATCTACTCCAAAGCAGGTTTAAGTCCCCACACCTTAGGGGAAAAAACAGGTTTTCCCATGGGTTGCCCCCACTGCAGCATGGTAACTACCATACTGGAATGGGAACAACCCAAATCCCCCCTAAAAGGTTTAGAATAAAATTAAAACTGTTGGCCGCCACCACCCCCAGCTCCTTCAAGGTCAATCCAGTCACTTCAAGGATGCCATCCATCCATCTTGCCCTTGGTCAGCCCCTCTTCCTTTTTCCTTCCATTTTCCCCAGCATCATTGTCTTCTCTAAGCTTTCCTGTGTTCTCATGATGGAGAAATATATAAAATGGAAAATATATTAAGAAAAAGGTTTAATTCCCTGCCACAATGCTGAAGCCATTATCTACCCTCTGCTTTCCCATTTAGAATTGCCTATTGCACCCAAATTTATTCACACAAATAAAACAAAGAGCTGGGTTGTTGTAAGTTTTTCGGGCTATATGGGCATGTTCTAGAAGCATTCTCTCCTGACATTTCACCTAAATCTATGGCAGGCATCCTCAGAGGTTGTGAGGATGCCTGCCTTTGAGGATGCTTGCCATAGATGCAGGTCTTTTATTTGTCGTGTCAGGGCAACCACTCAGTTATATTACATTTCTAACAGAACAAAGCAAACAAACAGACAAAATACAACATTTGTGAGTTTGGTAGTTGATTAAATGTCCTTTGACCAGTATCTAGGCCACTTGGAGTGCTTCTGGTGTTGCTGCAAGAAGGTCCTCCATTGTGCATGTGGCAGGGCTCAGGTTGCATTGCAGCAGGTGGTCAGTGGTTTGCTCCTCTCCACATTCGCATATCTAGGATTCCACTTTGTAGCCCCATTTCTGAAGGTTGGCTCTGCATCTTGTGGTGCCAGAGCGCAGTCTGTTCAGCACCTTCCAAGTCGCCCAGTCCTCTGTGTGCCCAGGGGGGAGTTTCTCATTTGGTATCAGCCATTGGTTGAGGTTCTGGGTTTGAGCCTGCCACTTTTGGACTCTCGCTTGCTGAGGTGTTCCAGCGAGTGTCTCTGTAGATCTTAGAAAACTATGTCTGGATTTAAGTAGTTGACGTGCTGGCTGATACCCAAACAGGGGATGAGCTGGAGATGTCTCTGCCTTGGTCCTTTCACTATTGGCTGCTACTTCCCATGTCAGGTGGTGCGATACCGGCTAAGCAGTGTAATTTCTCCAGTGGTGTAGGGCGCAGACACCCCGTGATAATGCGGCATGTCTCATTAAGAGCCACATCCACTGTTTTAGTGTGGTGAGATGTGTTCCACACTGGGCATGCATACTCAGCAGCAGAGTAGCACAGCGCAAGGGCAGATGTCTTCACTGTATCTGTGAAATAGATGCAGGTGAAATGTCAGGGGAGAATGCTTCTAGAACATGGCCATATAGTCTGAAAAACCAGCCATGGAAGCCTTCGAAAATACAAACAAAGAGCTTATGCCTGGAAGGGGTACATTCCTTCTGATGACAAATTGGGTGTAGATCAACAAAAAGAGAGGTGGATCAGCAGGCAGACAGGCAGACTAGGGAGCGATGCCAGTCTTTCTCAACATTTAAAAGGTGTAACTACTTTCAGTGTTGTGGCGCTTTTAGCAGCAAACACTTCACAATGGTTGGCATCGTTAATGACAGGAGAAAGAAAGCATTAATTTTGTGGAGGAGTATTAGACTACAGGGCCTCCTGCCGGGCCCACCAGTTACTTGTTTTGCACAGCTGCTTTCCCAGTTGGAAGTGCTAAATCAGCGCTGTGAGAACAGACAGAAATGACCATCACACACTTGCACATGATGGCAATTTGCCTTTTGTGGATGGAAAGGGATTGCTAAATTAACACTCCAGCCTTCGGTTTTCTTAGTGATTGATTCCTGTATTTATGTCCTTTCTCAAGGAAATGAATCTGCACTGCAAAAGTAATACAGTTTGACAACTTTTTAACTGCCATGACTCCATCCTACAGAATATCGGGATGAGTACTTAGGTGAAGTGCCAGTATTTCTTGTGAGAAAAGGCTTATAAAACTACAACTCCCATTCCACAGAATTGAGCCATAGCAGCGAAAGTGGTATCAAACTGCATTAATTCCACAATGTAGATGCACACAGGATCAAATCAGTCTGTGTTTGTTGTGCCTTTGTGATCACTGGAAGAGAAAGGAGAAAAAAAGGAATGTGGCAGCCCCTTTAAGACTGTTTTTTAAATTTCTTTTAGCATGAGTGTTTGTGGTTGCAGTTTGTTCAGATGCAGTACAGAGGAATATTAAAGCTTGAGGTTATAGAGTATGTTTATGCAACTATGGAAGTGGGACAGATTAAAATAGACTCCAGAAATATGCAATTTGTGTCCATTGCTCTAAATTTTCAAAGAGCAAGGAAAGGTGACATATCTTTCCGATCTTTACAGTGGTCAGTACTAGTATTGATATGTGAAAGCAATAAATATGCTCATCAAAGGCCAGTTTTCTTGGGTTCAAAATCTCTTCAAAAAGATTAATTTGTTATATGTGCCATATGCATAACTGTTAATATGTGTTGTATGTCTGGAGTCATTGTCTTTGTTCATATCTCTACTAATGGATTGATATTTGTGAATATAACTCAATGCAGATATTTTTCTTTCTACTCTGTTGTAACTTCTTTGTTCAAGGACTGTACACCACAGTCTGTATATCAAAGAAAATTGAAATGTCCTGCATCTGGTTATTGGGTATTGCTAGTTTGGAAAGTGAATTTCATAAACTGGTTTTCTGATATATAATTGTGAATGACCTCCCTCTCCACTACCGTTAGGGAAAATTCTGACAACAAAATAATAATAATAATAATAATAATAATAATAATAATAATAAACCTTTATTTGTGCCCCGCTACCATCTCCCGAAGGACTTGGTGCGGTTTACAAGAGGCCGAGCCCAATTACAACAATAAAACAACAATACAGCAAATTAAAATAAAAAAACAAGGCAATAACATTAAACACACAATGACACAATTAAAATCTATGGCAGGGCCAAATGTAATAATTAAAATTAAAAAGTGCTGGGCATGATCAGGTGAAAAGGGTTTTGGAGAGAGATGGGTATGCAGATATCCTAATCTCTGATAAAGTGCGTTGGGACATAATGCTTGGAGTTTCCTTATTCTGGGAAGGCACACTGGAACAACCACGTTTTCAAGCTCCTCCTAAAATTTGCCAGCGATGGGGCTTGCCTGATGTCTTTAGGGAGAGAGTTCCAGAGTCAAGGGGCCACCACCGAGAAAGTCCTATCCCTCATCCCCACCAATCTCGCTTGCGATGCAGGTGAGATCGTGAGTAGGGACTCTCCAGATGAACGAAGAGATTGTGTGGGTTCGTACACAGAGATGCGGTCACGCAGGTAGGCGGGTCCCAAACCGTTCAGGGCTTTGTAGGTAAGAACCCACACCTTGAATTGGGACCGGAAAATGAACGGCAGCCAGTGGAGCTCCTTAAACAGGAGGGTTGACCGCTCCCTGTAAGAAGCACCAGTTAACAACCTGGCTGCCGCCCGTTGAACCAATTGAAATTTCCGGGCCGTTTTCAAGGGCAGCCCCACATAGAGTGGATTACAGTAGTCCAATCTGGAAGTGACTAAGGCATGGACCACCTTGGCCAGATCTGCCTTCACGAGGTACGGTCGCAGTTGGCGCACAAGTCTTAATTGTGCAAAGGCCCTCCTGGCCACCGCCGATGCCTGCGCTTCAAATGTCAGTGATGCGTCCAGGAGGACACCCAAACTAGACTTCTACAACTAGCATAGGTATTGACCATGCTGACTGGCAAATGTTATAGTTGTAGACCAAAGAGTCACTGTATGAACCAATCCATCAATAGAGATACTGATTTTCAAAGATTAGTAAGGATAGTTTTAGGCAGCTTTAGCCTTGAAACTGTTTACTGTATTACTGTTAAAATTCTTTATTATTAAATAATTTGTAAATAATAGAGGACCTCTTGATGACATATGGGGGTGTAACTGAAAAGGTGTGCATGCCCTCTTTAATTTGACGTAGGGCCCTTCTACAAAGCACCTAAAATGCGGAAGTTGCCAGGTTAAAATGGGGTGGTGGCAGCTAAATGCTGCTAGCAGTAAATCTGCACTGATTGGCTGCAACGAATGAAAAAAAGGTTTGCTTATATTCTGATTCTGGCAGGAAATTGTGCATATTCACATCACTGTATATCCCTGCATTTGTGAAAAACTATTTCACAAGTTCTCTCCCTTTCAGGTTTAAAGGAGCTCAGAAAATAATATTATTCTGAAAGATGTTTTTGTCACCTTACTGTGTTCTGCTGCCTTCCAGCGCCACTGCACATTCTCACTGCTGTAATTTTAATATTGTATTTTATTGTGGCAGTATGTTTCTTTTAATTTCTCCTTCTGAGAAATCCATTAGAAAAGTGGGATATAAATAACATAAATAATATCATTGTTGTATTTTTGTAAACACTTCTCTTTTTTTTTCAAAATTGATTTTTATTGGTACAGTGTATAGATACATGGAAAGTGGGGGAATATTGCAAAGGAGATAGAAAAGTAGGAAGAGAGTTAAAACAAAAAGCACACAAAAAAGGGGGGGATGCCCCCATCCAAAAAAAAAAAAAAAACCCCATGGTGGAGAATAAACAAGAAAAAGGAAAATAATAATAATAATAATAATAATAATAATAATAATAATAATATATATATATATATATATGGGGAAAAAAGGAAAATGTTTTTGTTGAACTTCAATCTATTCTTTGAAGATCTTTCACCAATTTTCACAGATATGAAGATATTTTTGTAAACACTTCTCAATCGGGACAGATGATCCATCCATATTATCTCTTGGGAATAATTCCAAAAGGTTTTTTGTGGGGTAAAATAGGCAATTTTAATTAGCTCCTGGTTGTTCTGTGAATATTTGGATTAGCAGAATTAGATAGTAGCCTTGGCTACTATGAGCTAAATTCAGCTCACTAGCCATCTGTTGGTGACCGGCCTGCTGTGTGACAATCCTTCTGTTTTGGAGTGTTTTATAAGGTCCTCAATGGGTTGCTGCACATGACGAGTAAGCTACATTTCCCTTAGTAATGTTAGTACATCAAAAGTTTAGGGATTGTCAAACCTTTAACTCAGTTCATATTGAGAAGTAAAATTAACTACATTTACACATCTCAAAACAATGTCATTGCTGTCTTTATTATTATGCTGTTCTCTGATTTTTTTGACTGAAAAAGCATACATATGAGAATTCATTTTTAATGATAACTAGTTTAGAAAGGTATGAAATTAATTTCCATCAGCTAGAAGCCACTGCAACAAATAATAATAATAATAATAATAATAATAATAATAATAATACTTTATACCCTACTACCATCTCCCCAAGGGACTCAGTGCGGCTTACATGAAGCCAAGCCCAAAGTACATCAACAGTAAAAGCAATAAGAAAACAATCAATACAACAAAATAAATCTCATAAACAAAAGTAAACAATAAACAGTAACAATAACAAAAAGCATTTAAAACCTATGGCTGGGCCAAATGTAATCATTTAAAAATTAAAAAACAATACTGGGCATGGACAAGGTAGGATATAACTGGGATAGAGTTTTCAGGTAGAGATGGGGTGTGCAGACAATCCTAAATCAGTGATAAAGTGCATTTAGGGACATATTGCTGAGGGTATTTCCTTACTCTGGGAAGGCACACTGAAACAACCACGTTTTCAGGCTCCTCCTAAAGACTGCCAAAGTTGGGGCATGTCTGATGTCCTTGGGAAGTGAGTTCCAGAGCCGAGGGGCCACCACCGAGAAGGCCCTCTCCCTCGTCCCCACCAATCGTACCTGCGATACAGGTGGGAGCGCGAGCAGGGCTTCTCCAGATGATCGAAGAGATTGTGTACGTTTGTACACAGAAATGTGTATAAATGTGTTTCATGTTTGACTATCTTAAAATAATCACAGATAAATACAAAAATAGGATGGGCATGGACTTATGGAAAAGTAAATATGAAACTGAAATGGACTGAAAACAGAATAATAGAGTTACATTACTATGCTAAATATGAGTTAATCTACAATGGGATTACATAGAGGATGTGAGGCAGATTCCCAAGAGGTGTGGCACAGGAATATGTCATGGGGATGCTGGGATACCGCTTCATATTATCTGTGGCTTTAGTTATGGAAGAGAATCATGCAACCCTTCATATATTATTCCATTAACCCTATTATGGATAACCAGAATTGAAGACCAAGAAAATGGCTACATGATTACAATTCCTGGCCAGGCCTGTACCACCCCGCCCCCCCCGAAATATGTCTATCAGGTTAAAAAAACCTGGTTTACTTATGAATTGGTTAACCAGTTAAAGTTCATGAGTAAATCAGTTTTTTTAACCTGATACATTTCGAGGAGAGGGGGCGTTGAATCCTTAAAATCCGCCCCCTCCCGCGCTATGGCCCCATATCCTGGCTTAAATCCAATCTTTAGATCCAGTTAAAGGAGTCTTATTGATTTAGTGGAATTTACACTTTACTGATTTGCAGTTTAATAAATCATTACTCTTATTGGGCTTTGCATCTTCAAGGTACTCTGGGATAATAATAAAATAATAATAACTTTATTCTTATAACCTGCCACCATCTCCCCAAAGGGACTCAGGTCAGCTTACAAATGAGACACGAGCAAAAACAATCCATAAAATGAAGCATATTAAAATAGGAGCATCATAAAATACATTAACCAATATAAAACGTAACAAAATGGAAAAGATTGCATTGGCGCTCCATCAGACCAGGTTCAACAAAAACAATAACCAATATTTCTAAAATAGGCATGACCAAGCTATAAAAGGACTAGGCAAGGGATAGTGCAAATAGCATATAATAGGGCCAGGGAAGTAGATGAAGTGCAAAACAGTTTACTTGTTCGAATGCATCTCCCTCTATGTCCCGCTTCGCAGTTTAAGATCATCGAAGAGGTCCTGCTCTCACTCCCACCAGCTTTGCAAATGCATTTGGCGGGGACAAGAGACAGGGCCTTCTCTGCTGTGGCTCCCTACCTGTGGAACGTGCTTCCCAATAAGATAAGATTGGCTTCATCCCCCCTGTCTTTTAGGAAGAAATTGAAATCATGGTTCTGGGACCAGGCTTTTGGACAGCAGGCATAACAGCACTTTGGATGTGGAATTGGTCTCGAATGGTGATATGGCAGACAATACTTTTAATTAATGTTCTATTTATTGTTTTTAATTTTTGTTATATTATTGCATTTGTTATATGTTGTGGCATTGAATTGTTGCTAATTGTAAGCCGTCCTGAGTCCCTCTTCGGGGGTTGAGAAGGACAGCATGTAAATGCTGGAAATAAATAAATAATAAATGCTTTCTGGCAATTTAGGGACCCGGCAGATATAAATACAGACTAATCAATCTTGAATGCTTGCTGGAACATCCAGTTTTCAAATCCCTACAAAAGGATGACAGTGTGGGGGCTTGGCTAATCTTCCTGACAAGGGTGTTCCAAAGTTGGGTGGGCCACCACTCAGAAGGCCCTCTCCCTCATCCCCACCAGCCATGTTTGTGAACAGAAGCTCTCGGAAGCTCTAGGTGCCCTTACTGCCCATTACAGGGAAAACCAGCTGATCCCTAACCAATCTAAAACACAGACATGTGCTTTTCATCTTAAGAACAGACAAACATCCCGAGCTCTGAGGATCACCTGGGAAGGAATCCCACTAGAGCATTGCAGCACACCCAAATACCTAGGAGTCACTCTGGACCATGCTCTGACCTACAAGAAGCACTGCCTGAATATCAAGCAAAAAGTGGGTGCTAGAAACATTATCATATGAAAGCTGACTGGCACAACCTGGGAATCACAACCAGATACAGTGAAGACATCTTCCCTTGCACTATGCTACTCTGCTGCTGAGTATGCATGCCCAGTGTGGAACACATCTCACCACACTAAAACAGTGATGTGGCTCTTAATGAGACATGCCGCATTATCACGGGGTGTTTGCACCCTACACCACTGGAGAAATTACACTGTCTAGCCAGTATTGCACCACCTAACATCCACCGGGAAGTAGCAGCCAATAGTGAAAAGACCAAGGCAGAGACATCTCCAGCTCATCCCTTGTTTGGGTACCAGCCAGCACATCAATGACTTAAATCAAGAAATATTTTTCTAAGATCTACAGAGACACTAGCTGGAACACCTCAGCAAGCGAGAGTCCAAAAGTGGCAGGCTCAAACCCAGAACCTCAATCCATGGCTGATACCAAATGAGAGACTCCCCCCTGGGCACACAGAAAACTGGGCAACTTGGAAGGCGCTGACCAGACTGTGCTCTGGCACCATGAGATGCAGAGCCAACTTCAAGAAATGGGGCTACAAAGTGGAATCCACAACATGCGAGTGTGGAGAAGAGCAGACCACAGACCACTTGCTGCAATGCAACCTGAGTCCTGCCACATGCACAATGAGGACCTCCTTGCAGCAACACCAGAGGCACTCCAAGTGGCCAGCTACTGGTCAAAGGACATTTAATCAACTAGCAAGCTTGCAAACTCTGTTTTGTCTGTTTGTTAAAAAATGGTTACAAATGTAATACAATTGTCTGGTTGCTACTGACACGATAAATAAATAATGCTTGTGATGGTGGTGGAAGCGAGAAAAGGGCCTACCCAGCAGGTCTTAGAGCCTGTGCCAGCTCATAGGGGAGATGCAATCATGAAGATAGGTCATAACCTGCAGCTTGAACTGGGACTGGAAGCTTATTGGCAGCCAGTGGAGCTGCTTTAAGAGGGGCGTTGTGCGCTCCCTATAATTAGCTCCAGTTTGAAGGCTGGATACATCCATTGTAGCATAGGCAAGTAGAAAAAATTGTCACTCACTTCTGAATGCATGCCTTTACCTAGAAGAAATAAGTATAGTTTCAACATCTTTAGTTGTTTCAGTTTCTGAGCACCTGCTCTGAGGGTATTCAAAATATACTTCATAGCAACGATCACCCCATGTGACTTGGTCCTTGAAGCCACATGAGATGACAATTGCCTACAGCCATTAACCACACAATTAAGTGATTACTGTGTAGTTCATGCTCATTTGAATTTTTCCGTCTACAATCTTTTACTTCTAACCCATTTTATGTTTAATCTTAAAGTAGCACTTATGGGATATTTTCTCCTTCAATCCTTTGTTTGAACATAGAGAAAAGATAGCATCAAATGATCTGCAATTGCTTTAAACCACTGAGCCAATGCATCTAAGTATTTAAGTCACTGTTTTTTGTATTTGCTTTGCATAGAGCTATGGAGATTATCCTGCTGTGCCAGACATATTGTCTACCCTAACAGCTTGGTTCTGGCGGTGGTGAGTGTTGGATATCTCAAGCATCAAAGAAGATGAAAGGAATTAAGCAGTAGGTGGGACAATCTACCCAAAGAGAAGGTTTCATTCTAATTCCTTGGACGTTAGGTATATGGGCACAGCACTTGAATTGGTCATTTGGTATAATTTGCCAAAGTGATTTCCAAAACCATTTTGTCCACTGGAGTCTTCTAGATATTATTTCAATCGCTTTTCAGTTCTGCCATGTTTGTAGTCTCATTGGCACACAAGGGGGAAAATATAATTTAGGAGGTACGTATTTTCTGTCCATTGTGTGGTGTAATATAGACATGGACCTTTGTCCATGAAATCTTTGTACGTGCAGAATCAAATGTGTTCTAGCTCAGTGCTAAGACCTAGAAAATGAATAATGAAATAAGAGCGAAATAAATGCAGATAAAATCTTTTTTTTCCATTGGAATATTCAAAATCACAATTAATTCTATTCCCCACCTGCAAAAGAACATTTAATTTTTGTTGTCAATCTACTGACAACAATCATATGTCACAAAAAATTCAATTGTCATTTCCCCAGTATTCTAATCTTAGAAAAGCAAAGAATGTGTGGCAATCAGGGCATTAAAGTGCCCAAAGTACAAGTTAAAAAGTATATTCTCTATAGTGGCTGCTGAAGGCACCTATCACCTACCATAGAATCTTCTGTCTTACAGGCTACTCAAACATTGTTTGGGTTCCATCATATCCATCCATAATATTGGCCTACAGATGTCTGGTTTTAAGAGTGAGACACTATTTATCTCCCCATGCCCATAATACACAGAACAAATCAGACAAAGATGTTTTGCTTGCAACAAATGTACACTTTTCATGGATAAAACCATTTTTCTATCAGCTTCTGAGTTTGAGAAGACACCATGACATTTGAAAAAAAATGAACGAAACGATGAAACGAAGAAAAGACGGAAGAGAAAAAAAAGAAGATAATACAAGGATGATAAAAGAAAACACTACTAGGTTAAAAATTAGTTGACAGTAATACTCTTCTCTTTGTTATAGGGGACATGTGGAACTTTTAATAATTTAAATAATGTTTGTAAGTGGAATAGAGATGGAAAAAGGTTGTAATAATTAAAACTTTATACAATGCCTATTTTCTTGTCTGTGCTGTCGCACGCTGGGCCTGTGCATCAGACTGTAAACAGGACATAAATTCTGTGTGCCCAACGGGACACCGGGGCTGCCTCAGATTAAAGGCCTTTGGATTTCCTTAAAACAGAGTCTCTAGATTGCTTAAAAGTTCTTTATTAATGAAAACAAACAGGTACTTTAAAGCTTTCTTAACAGTCTATTGGCTCTTTCAATCTTGTCCACAGGGAACAGGCACTATCTTCTTAACTGTAACTAATGTGGAAATCCTTAACTTCTAATCTGGGCAGTCTGTCTTTGCCTCTGTTGGCGTGGAGCCCCTGCACCCGGTACCAACTGCTTCTGGCTTCCGCGAGAGACCCTTACCAAGCAGAGCTTTGTAGACTTCCAGGGGGAAAGAACTCAGGTTTCCATGATGGCTGAATGAAGTCCTTCAGCAAAGGAGCTGTAAGGCTGTACAACCCCGGTCAGGCTGTAGGCTGTATATCTCCCCGGCCAAGCCGTAGAAGACGAAGCTTTCTACAGGAGCTCTTGGTATTATGTCCTGCATGGAAAGCTTCTCTGTGTGGACTGACCCAAACTGGCTCCTATTCCCTCCAAAAACCCAAAAAGGGGGTGGGACCAGGGAACCTAACTATAATTGACAGGTGGCTTGCCCTATGATTGCAGCCAAAAGAAGCCACCTATCTGCAGAGTCCCTGAAACTTAGGACTGCAACAAACATTCAATGCAAAGCAAACAAAATTGGAGCTCCTGGTGCAGTTGTACCTGCACATTGTCCCTCAACTCCTCCACACTACTCTATGACATATTAGATATTGGTAAAGATTTAAATTATTAACACTAACTCCATTATCCCCCCCCCCTGTTTTTGTGGAATTTGTTGTCTGGCCACCAGTGTGAAATTAGCTCCAAACTGTATTAAGTGGTCCATGTAGATGGGACCACAGACCAGGCCAATCCAGACACACTGGTTTTCTTTTTTCCTTTTCTTTTACTCCTGACTTTTCCACTTTCCTTCTTTGTGTGTGTGTGAGTGAAAAAAAATGTAAATAATAATGATGATAATAACAACTTTATTTTTGTACCCCACCTCCCATCTCCCCAAAGGGACTCGGGGCGGCTTACATGGGGGCAAGCCCAAAATTCCACATAGTTAAAATAAAATATAACAACAAAATTAATAAAAACATTTCAACAATATAAAACAATGTAAATGTCCAATGTAAATGTCCAATAAAAAGAAAGAAAAGAAAAAATTAATGAAACTCGCATTAAATACAGATTATCTCCGTGTTTAATAATGGCAATGATGTATTTTCCTCCCCCTCCCCCTCTCTTCTTCTTCCACCCTTCCTCTTCTTTTTCTTTTTCTGTTTGCCAGCTGAACCTGAGTTATAAAGCAGTGTCCAGCTCATCTAGCGGAGAGAAAAATGGTTGCCTTGGTAGCAAGTCTGAATCAATCGGTTGCGCAAACTCTCCAGAGACAATCTAATTTGTGCACCCGATAGAGACCAGAACAGGTGGCTAAATTAGTGTGTCAGACAGCTGAGAAATATGGTACATATGTATTGAAGCACTCTAATAGTTATCCTCGCCACTGACAAAATAGTGAGTTGCCTTATATTTACATCTAGGTAGCTTGAGAATTAAACAAACAGGTTTATTAAATGATTAAATAAAGGAATTACACCTTAAAAATAATATAGGAAATTTAAGAGACATTCAACTGCACAAAAACACAGATTAAAAGTGAGCATGTGTGTGTGCGCATAGTAGTAGTAGTAGCAGCAGTAGCAGCAGCAATCTATATGTGTGAGATATATCACTAAAAATAAAATGTGGGTAATATCAAGCAATAGGACTGCTGCTCCATTATAATCACAGCTGAGGAAACATTGTACTGTAAAGTGTACTGGGTGGTCACTCATTTTGTTCTTGGAGGAATCCACAAGTGTTGTTAGTAATATTTATTATTTATTTATTTCGGTCATTTCTACCCCACCTTTCTCACCCCCTAGGGGGGACTCAAGGCGGCTTACATCCGGCACAATTTGATGCCCACAATTACAATAAAATGCAATAACAATCACACAATAGATTAAAAACAAACAATTAATACAGTACAATATAAAACAATACCAACTAAAACCGCTCTATAGCCCACGTTCATCGTGTTCTAAAATCTGTCAATCCGTTTAGCATTGCCATAGTCCTTTCCAACTCTAGTCATCATTACCTTGTTACCCTGCCAGACTACCCAAATGCCTGGTCCCATATCCATGTCTTCAGCTTTCTCCTGAAGGAGAGGAGGGATGTTGACAACCTAATTTCCCTGGGGAGTGAATTCCACAGGCGAGGGGCCACCACTGAGAAGGCCCTGTCTCTCATCCCCCCAGCCTTACTTGTGATAAAGGTGGGGCTGAGAGCAGGGCCTCCCCAGAAGATCTTAAACTCCGTGGTGGGACATAGAGGGAGATACGTTCGGACAAGTACACTGGGCCAGTGCCGTAGAGGGTTTTAAAGGTCAAAACCAGCACTTTGAATTGTGCTCGGAACTGGATCGGCAGCCAGTGGAGCTGACGTAGCAGAGGAGTGGTGTGCTCCCTGTATGACGCTCCGGTGATTAATCTGGCTGCCGCCCATTGGACTAGTTGAAGTTTCCGAACAGTCTTCAAAGGCAACCCCATGTAGAATGCAGTACAGCAGGATAAACCAGAAGCTGGGGCTAACAACAAGAGCTCACCCAGGATTCAAACTGCCAACATTCTGGTCAGCAAGTTCTGCAGCTTAGCGGGATAACATTTGCAGTTTGGGACATACTCTGTGCAAAATTTGCATGTGCTCTGTCTACCTGGAAAATAGCATTTTCTTCAAAGAAAATATTTATGCACCGAAAATGCTATTTTCTGTGCAAAAATGTGTGCATTTTGTATAGAATAAGTCTTAAACTGCAGAGATTCTTTTCATCTCAGAATTCCAACCAGGGTTTCTTAGTACTCAAAAAACACCCTTTTCAACCCATGTTTTGAATATTTTTGAATATTTTTCCTACCCTTAGTGTTGGTGCACATCTCTGCAACTCAAATCCAAAATGCATTGAGGGAGAAGTGAAGGCCTGTGCATAAATAACTGCATGTCCATGTTCCATGAGCATGGACATGCTTCTCACCTTAGTGTTGATCTTGCCCATTTTTCTGGCTTAAAATACAGTTGAGAGTTGCACTTGAACATGTGGTTTACAGGAGGGTAAAGGTAAAGGCTTTCCCCTGATATTAAATCCAGTCGTAGAATCATAGAATCAAAGAGTTGGAAGAGACCTCATGGGCCATCCAGTCCAACCCCCTGCCAAGAAGCAGGAATATTGCATTCAAATCACCCCCGACAGATGGCCATCCAGCCTCTGTTTAAAAGCTTCCAAAGAAGGAGCCTCCACCACTCTCCGGGGCAGAGAGATCCACTGCTGAACGGCTCTCACAGTCAGGAAGTTCTTTCTCATGTTCAGATGGAATCTGCTCTCTTGTAGTTTGAAGCCATTGTTCCGCATCCTAGTATCCAAGGAAGCAGAAAACAAGCTTGCTCCCTCCTCCCTTTGGCTTCCTCTCACATATTTATACATGGCTATCATATCTCCTCTCAGCCTTCTCTTTTTCAGGCTAAACATGTCCAGCTCCTTAAGCCACTCCTCATAGGGCTTGTGTCCGACTCTGGGGGTTGGTGCTCATCTCCATTTCTAAGCCAAAGAGCCAGCATTGTATCTAGACACCTCCGAGGTCATATGGCTGGCATGACTGCATGGAGTGGCATTACCTTCCTGCCAAAGCAGTACCTATTGATCTACTCACATTTTCATGTTTTCGAACTGCTAGGTTGGCAGAACCTGGGATTAACAACAAGAGCTCACCCCAGTCCCCGGATTCGAACCGCCAACCTTTCGGTCAACAAGTTCAGCAGCTCAGTGTTTTAACCCACTGCATCACCAGGGGCTCCAGTGGGTTAATAATCCATATTTCAATTTAGAGCAATTTAGAAGTCCTTAACACATTTTAATGCACTTTGATACTTACTTAACCTTTCAGGGTTCACTTACAAACTGAGCCCACTTTTTGAGCCCTGCTTTCATCTCTAATCATTGAAAATTCATGCTTGGAGAAGAGACTATTTTGTATTACAAACTCAGAATTCCCAACCCTGGCCAAGCTGGCTGTGAGTCTCTGGGATTTCTAGTCCCAAATCTCTTCCCAGCCTGAGTTGAAAACATTATAATAACACATTAATAATTAACACTGAATGTGTTTATATTTTATTCTCAGTGTTAGTTGAGGGATTAAAGGCAATAAGTATTTGAATGGAATTTGAATATGACAAATAAGAAGGAAGGAAGCCTATTTCTTAAAGGGGCCTCAGAACATAATGATCTGCTATCAGCCCAATAAAATAACTATATATCTCTGGAAACAAGGGTGGAGGCAGGGGCGGCTCGTCAATTACGCGAAGTAAGCGGTTGCAAAGCACTTTTTTTTGCCAGGGGCGCAGAGGCGCCTCTGTAAATGCCCCTCGACTGCTACTTGAGGAGCGCCCCCTCAGCTCACAACAGCCCTAGCAGTCCCGGGGGGAGCCTCGGCTTTCTTGCCTCGCTGCCGGGCGATCCTCTTCCCAAAGGGGCCGGGCCCTTGAGCCTCGCCTAGCCCTTCTCGTTCCTGCTCCACCCGGCCACCGGGTGCGCGAGCAGAGCCGGCGCTCAATCGTTCTCCGCGTTCGATCCCTTCCCCATGACCGGCTCCCTTTCCCGATCCCCGGCGCTCCACCCACCTCCTCTCCTCTCCCCAATCCGGATCCGCGGGTGGGCCAAGGGGCGGAGTTTCAGGTCCGGAGGCGTGTCTGAAGACCCCAGCGTGCGCACCAAAAGTCGCCTCTTCTCCTGGCTTTCTCTTCAGCCATTGGGACCCAAGAGAGAGAGAGAGAGAGAGAGAGAGAGAGAGAGCCCCTCCAGCTGGAGGTATCTCCCACCTCCACTCCCTCCTTTGTTTTTGCGCCTACCTTCAGGAAAGGTGGGCATCTCCACCTCTGTCTCTCTCTCTCTCTCTTGGTCCCAATGGCTGAGGAGAAAGTCAGGAGAAGAGGTGGCTTTTGGTGCACATGCCGGGGTCTTCAGGCACGCCTCCGGACCCAAAAGCGGGCCAGGCAAGGGAGCAAGTGCGGCAAGTGTAGTTACTGGGATGTATAGTTCACCTACAATCAAAGAGCATTCTGAACTCCACCAATGATGGAATTGAACCAAATATGGCACACAGAACTCCCACGACAAACAGAATATATATATCAAAGATTGGTTGGGGTGTGTGTGTGCCAAAATACTGTTTGCTTACCGTTGAAAATTACCTAGGGTCGCCTCTGGGTGGAGGTCAATTAGTTGTCCAATACACCAAGGAACTCATCACAGTCTAGTAAAGTTGTTTTAACACTGGCATGATATTTCAAAAAGATCACATCAATCATTGTGCTTTCTGCTGGTTTCTCTCCTAACTAATGCCCAGGGCATGATCTATTTTGTCTGCTGTTTTGTCAGCTTTTGGTGATGAATTTTTTTCTTGCTACAGATACTGCTTGTGATTTCTAAATTAAGACCAAATTTAACAGCATTCTCTGTCTGAAAAATGTAATGTAACGTGATTCTGAACAAGGGTGAACATCCCCCACACAGTCAGAAATATTCTCTGTCTAAAGAATGGTCTTCCTGCCTAGATTATCAATTGTTAGATTTAATCCACTTAATCACTGACTTGATGTATATGTTCAGTGCCTTACCTGAATTAAATAGAAAAGAGCCTGAAAATAGGGATTCCTGGATATTAATGACACCAAATCTCCAAGTTAGTTCCAATATTCAGTGGTCTCATGTAGTTGTCAGGTAGCATTGAAGACTATCTTCTGAAAATTACATGGCAAATATGAATGGTACCATCTGAGAGTCTGAGAGTCTCTCATACCCAAACCAGACAGATCAGCCAGAAAGGATAGGATGATTGATGGTACAGGAAAGTGCTGAGATGTCAAGAAGAATGATCAGGGTGATACCATCATTATTTTTCTTACTTCTCAGATCATCCATCAGACAAGCCAAGATAGGTTCAGTTCCAAACCCAAGTCTGAAACCAATCTGAAATGTATTGAGATAATCAATATTGTGTAGGAATGTTTGAAACTAGAAACCACAATTTGTTCAAAATTTGCAAATAGCAGTTCATTAACATAATGATTAAAGAAGGACTCCTCACAATGAACTCCTTCAAAGTAGAAGGAATCACTACTGGTCATAATTCCAATGATGTTCCTGAATATCTGCAATAGCTCAACTGGCAGGTTTTGGTTGTTATTATTGTAGCTCAATTAACAATCTTTACATTTTAATTATTTTGTATTTTAGCTGTGTCTTCAGCTCTTTAGATTACCATAAGGATTTATATATTGCGGAGTGCAGACTGATTTATATCTCTCATTCTGATGGCATCTGAACATTATCAATATTGAATTAGCAAGCAGAAATGTGTTCATGTAGACTGCTTGTCTGCTCCTTACTATAGCTACTCCCTGTGGGTCTATTGACTGAAATTACACAACACCTTAAATAGAATACTCTTCTTTGATATGTGATTTAGCAACAAGAAAAAATTGGGCTGAGGAGGAGGATGGTACTCCTCAATTGATATTATGGGGAACTCAGAGGCAGGAACACATGATTATAGTATCCATATGAAAACAAAAGAACCTCGTATTTGTGTTACGTAATGCTTTTGTAAGAGAACAAAGTCTTGTTTATTCTTGCAGAAGAATCCAATCTTAAAACTTGTCCTGAATTGAACTATTTTAACGTATGCATGAGTAGTTGTGTGTTTCTATGCTTCCCCATGGGAAAAGTCCCCCAAAGAATAGTAACATGTAGGGCTGGCCTAAACTGTTTTGCTTTATGAAGCAAAGCAACAAAGAGTGACCTCTTCTGTGTAAACCAAGGTAAAAGTGTATAGTATATAAAAACAAAAAAAAAACCCAAAACAAATAAAAATACATTGAGTTAGTTTGGCTGATGAGGTAGAAAAAACACTAGTAGCTCTCCCTACTCCAGGCACTAAAATTGTAAATGTTTTAAATAAAATGATTAGCATTCTTTTGCCCATTCCTGCTATTTCAAATCAGACATGTGAGGTGGTCACCATCTCACTATGCCTAATGGTAAGGCTGACCCTCACTGTAAAATTAGGATGGGGAATTATGGTTTTGATACATTGAAAGGTTATATTTCCTATCAACTCTGAGAATTAACCATATGCATGACTGATAAGTGTTGAGGCTGGGCCAACAGCTACAGGACAACCCCTGTTATAATGTAAGAACAGAGGACAACTGAAAATATGGACAATCACATGCCTAGGAGACCAGGGAAAATATGATCCTCGGAAGATGCAAGAGTATTCTGCTTCTTCATACATGAGTTCTCCCATTTGTGTTCAGCAGATTCATATGGGAAGCTAATCTTTTCCACTCTATTAATAGAAGCCTAGAGTTGCTTTAAGGATCTCATAACACTTATCTTTTTTAGTGTTGTAGGACACTAAAGAGACAGTCCAGCAACAGATGGGCATGGTGCTCATCACACAACATCACTGGATGTCATACTGAAGTCCTGCCCCCAATGGAGTGGAAGCATCATAGCATGCTTCCCTCTTAACATGGAAAGGCTCCTGTGTTGTGCTGGCTCCAGTGGAGACAGCACACTTTAACAATGGGTAATGCTTCTCCCATGTGATGGGGAAAGTGTCACTGATGAAAGGTTGGTGAAATGATATGGGAGGGGGGTTGTCCATGTGATGAGGCCATAGTTTTGTTTTTATTGGGAAGAGACTCAGAGGAAGCATAGCAATAAGGTTGACAGTAGAGTCTCTTTATAATCCCGTGTACTTGCATATATTTATACATTTACTATATTTATACATTTACTAGCTTACTTAGACAGGCCCCTTCATTGGCTATCTTCAGAAAGAACTTAAAAACCTGGCTTTTCCGATGCGCCTTCCCAGATTAGGAAATCTCCACTACCGAGTCCCACAAGCACTTTACCAGAACCAATGATTGCTGCACATCGCACATCGCACTTGCCCTAGTAACCCTCTATACACCTCCTGTCAAATCAGCACTTTTAATCTTTGTACCCACCTTTTGGCCCGGCCCAGTTTTACTGTGTTTTAATGTACTGTGCTTGTTGTTTATTTTGCTTTAATTTGTTTTAATTGTTTGATTTGCTTGATTGTATTGCTATGTTGTATTGTTGTGGCCTCGGCCTGTTGTAAGCCGCATCGAATCCTCTGGGAGATGCTAGCGGGGTACAAATAAAGTTTAATAATAATAATAATAATAATAATAATAATAATAATAATAATAATAGCTGTCCCCTGCCACACATTGTTGTGGCTCTCAGAAAACAGAGGAATTCCAGGCATGAAACAATAGACAGAAGAGACAGATGGAAGGGACATTGATAGATGGAACAGAAGGTAGATGGACAGAACACATACACACATATATATAGAGAGATGGTCAGACAGACAGACAGACACACATCTTTAAGGCCAAAGGGGGTTGGACTGAATGACCTTTGGGGCTCCCAACTGGTTGGCTGTCTGTTGTCCTTTGTCGCCCAATGAGGTTGGACTGGATGGCCTTTGGGGCTCCTTTCCAACTGAATGGCCATCTGTCAGGAGGGCTTTGATCATGTCTTCTTTTACTGTAAAAAGTGGATGGGCTGGATGGCCTATGGGGCCCCTTTAACTACCATGGCTCAATACTGTGGAATAATTCCAGGGTGTAGACCAGGTAGGGGCAAATTTGGCTCCTCCAGGGGTTTTGGAGTCCAACTCCCACAATTCCTAACAGCCTTCCTAACCGCCTTTTGGGGTCAGAGTTGTTTTTGTTACTGTGTTTTTTGGTGTTTTTCTGAGTGATGGTCACTTGTTGGCCGAAGAGGTGTTTTGTGACCAAATTTGGTGTCAATTCATCCAGTCGTTTTTGAGTTATGTCAATCCCACAAATGAACATTACATCTTTATTTATATAGATTGAGCTACTTGATGCCTATTTATTTATTTAAAACATTTATATTCTGCCATTCTCACCCCAAAGGGGACTCAGGGCGGAGCACAGCATAAATACGGCAAACATTCAATGCCGGGACAAGAATTCATTATATGCATACATAAACATTAAAAGCATTTATCTCAGAATTAAAATACATTTTTAAAAACCATCTTGATCATCGGCATCAAATCTAATTGGCCTGGTAAGGTTTTCTATCGCTGCTTTATTGCACTGTCCCAAAAGCTTGGTCCCACAGCCAAGTTTTTACCATCCTTCCGAAGGATAGGAGGGAGGGAGCCGACCTTATCTCACCAGGAAGGGAGTTCCTTAGCCAGGGTGCAATCACCGAGAAGGCCCTCTCCCTCGTCCCCACCAATCATGCTTGTGACAATGGTGGGACAGAGAGCAGGGCCTCCTCAGAGGATCTTAATCTCCGTGGTGGTTCATAGGGGTTATATCTATGTAATTGGTCCTTTACATGGAATGCATTGGCAAACTGTAAAATGATAATAAAAAGCATAGTAAATAGTGTGCATATCCAGTCTGTTTTCATTTCTGCAGAGAAAAGAAGTCACTCCACAGGCCTGAGGATTTCCATCTGTTAAATCTTCAAGGAAGTACTGCATCCAAGGAAGTGGGTTTATATCTATGGAAAAAAATCTGTTTAGTATTAAAGGTCTCTCCCATTTTCTTTCCTCTTCCCCCTTCCTTCCTGCTTTTTATCTGTTAAGCTGTCGTGATTGCATTTAGGGCCTTCTCTCTCTCTCTCTCTCTCTTTTTTAGGAAGCACTATGTATGCTAACCTGTCAACCATGCTTTCTTCTGCTGAATATGGTTGCCAAGGAAACCGTATCCTTTATATGTATTCAAAGTAACAATCGTTTCCAACTCTGTCTCTGGGAATTGTGGTTGAGATACAGCATTCTAAAATTCAGGATAATATTACAGCTGGTGAAGGGCTTTCTTTAACCAGAGGTACATGACTGCAATAGACCAGTTGAATTTATGTTGTGCCCGTAGCTAAGATGAGCATGTTGCTCTTAACAGCAGTGGTTCGACTCTTGCAATATGGATGTGTGATACGCTTTCTGTGAAGAAAAAAAATACACACTGTGCTGTCGCACGCTGGGCCTGTGCATAAGACTGTAGACAGGACATACATTCTGTGTGCCCAACGGGACGCCGGGGCTGCCTCAGATTAAAGGCCTTTGGATTTCCTTAAAACAGAGTATTTAGATTGCTTAAAGGTTCAACAAAGTTCTTTATTAATGAAAACAAACAGGTATTTTAAGGCTTTCTTAACAGTCTATTGGCTCTTTCTCAATCTTGTCCACAGGGAACAGGCACTATCTTCATAACTGTAACTAACTAATGGGGAAATCCTTAACTTCTAATCTGGGCAGTCTTTCTTTGCCTCTGTTGGCGTGGAGCCCCTACACCCGGTACCAACTGCGTCTGGCTTCCACGAGAGACCCTTACCAAGCAGAGCTTTGTAGACTTCCAGGGGAAAAGGAGTTCAGGTTTCTGTGATGGCTGGCTGAAGTCCCTCAGCAAAGGAGCTGTAAGGCTGCATGATCCTTGGCCAAGCTACAGGACCTTTCTCCCCGGCCAAGCTGTAGAAGATGAAGCTTTCTACAGGAGCTCTTGGTATTATGTCCTACATGGAAAACTTCTCTGTGTGGACTGACCCAAAAAGGCTCCTATTCCCTGCAAAAACCCCAAAAGAGGGCGGGACCAGGGAACCTAACTATAATTGACAGGTGGCTTGCCCTATGAAGCCACCTATCTGCAGAGTCCCAGAAACTTAGGACTGCAACAAACATTCAATGCAAAGCAAACAAAATTGGAGCTCCTGGTACAGCTGTACCTGCACACACACAGTTCTCTTGGTGGAGGATAGAATACCTAATGCTGAGGGATTCAACTACATTTTGGTTTTACGACCACACTGTCATAAAAAAAACCCAATTTGTTTTATGGCAAAAATTACTATCATCCAGTTATAGAAGCTGCATTTAGAATAATATTTATTTTATTCATTTATTTGCTGTATTTGTATACCGCTTTTCTCAGCCGATAGGCGACTCAAGGAGGTTAACAGGGCAAAATTCAATGCTTACAATGTCATAAATACAATTAAAAACATAATAATAATAATAATAATAATAATAATAATAATAATAATAATAATTTTTATTTATACCCCGCCACCATCTTACATGGGGCCAAGCCCAAACAACAAATTACAGCAGAATAAAACCGAAAATGCAAACAATAAACATCATAATTACATAAAACATATGAATGCATAACGATATAAAATTACAATAAATACAATCACAGTGACAATGGGCAGGCTACATGTAATAATTAAAAGAAAAACTAATTAAAAACTGATTAAAAACTCAGGTGAAATAAAGGAGAAGCAGGTTATTTGCAGAGGAGGGCTCATTAAAATGGGGGTTGTGGAATCAAACGTTCCCACAAGGCGGGGACACATATACTCCAATGATAGAACATTGAGGCTAAGCAATAGTGTGAGGTTGTGTACCTGCTCACCAAAGGCATAGTGGAAGAGCCAGGTTTTAAGGTTCTTTTTAAAGGTTTCTAGGGTAGGGGCTTTTCTAATCTCTCCAGGTAATGAGTTCCAAAGTCGGGGGCCACAGAGGAAAAAGCTCTCTCCCTTGTACTTACCAGGCGGGCTTGTGACACTGGCAGGGTTGAAAGAAGGGCCTCCCCAGAAGAACAGAGGGCCCTAGTTGGTTCATGGAGGGAGATATGGTCACGAAGGTAGGTGGGTCCCAAACCATTTATGGCTTTGTAGGTGATAATTTGCACCTTAAATTGGGACCAGAAAATAAACGGCAGCCAGTGGAGCTCCTTAAACAGGAGGGTAGACCATTCCCTATAACTAGCCCCAATTATTAATCTGGTTGCTGAACGTTGGACAAGTTGTAGTTTCTGGGCCATCTTCAAGGGTAGCCCCATGTAGAGTGCATTACAGTAGTCCAGCATAGAGGTAACGAAGGCATGAACCACCATGGTCAAGTCAGACTTCACGAGGTAAGGTCGCAGTTGGCGCATGAGTTTTAATTGTGTGAAGGCCCTCCCGGCCACCGCCGACACTTGCGCATCAAGCATCAGCATTGAGTACAGGAGTGTCTCCTTCTTTAAAACATTGTCTGGATTCATTGTCTAGTTGTTCCATTTTCCTGTGTCAGTTACTCTGCATTTGCAAACGCTTGTTCAAAAAAGCTATGTCTTGACTTTTTTCCGGAATGTTAAAAGGGAGGTGGCCGATCTAATATCTATAGGGAGGGCGTTCCACAGCTGAGGGGCCACCACCAAGAAAGCCTTGTCTCTTGTCTCCGTCAAACGTACTTGTGATGAAGGTGAAAATGACAGCAGGGCCTCCCCAGATGATCTTAAGTTCCTAGATGGTTCATAATGCTGCCATAGGTCACAAGACTTGAGCAGGGCTGTTGAGGATAGGAGTCAAAAATGGCCTTCTGAATGTACCCGCCCCTGCTTTGATTTTGACAGAACCAAGGAGGCACCTTATATTTTGATTTATTAAATGCACTATATTAATCCCATGTTTTCTTCCAGCAATGAGGTTGAGCAGGATCATTGTAAGGCAGCCACTTTTTGGATAAAAAAATATGCTACATTTTACTTAAGTATGTAACCAGGTGAGCCTTACTGGAGCATCTTTATGTGAGCAGTGATGCTGACTGATTCTCCTTCTACAATTGCTGTTAAAATTAAAAGAGACAGAAACTACCAGGTACATGGAGAGAATGTTTCTGAATTTCATCTTTTCTCCCTGAAGGTTGGAAACCAAAATGACATGTATAACCATGTGTGAATTATAAGAATTATCAGTGATGATAGAGGAAACTCCTTCCCTTCCTGCCCGTAGTGCAGATGAATGTTAACAACCTGCTTTTTACGAGTCGAGAAAATGAGGAGAGAAGTCTGTACGTTGTTGATGAAAGCCATTTCAGCAAGCAGGGAAGAATTGCTTTTTTTGCTGTGTGCCATATGCAAGCGAAATGAGGAAGGATACCTCAGGGAGAGAGAAAAGGCTGGTGTATGATCATGTTGATTTTTCATGTCAAAAAAAGGGATCCTCTTCCATTTAATCCATCACAGTCACTTCTGGCTAATTTTTTTAAGGTCCCAGAGCCATCTGTTCTGCTTCACTGAATTCTGTCTCAGAGGAGAAGGAAAATCCCAGGAGATGCTCCTTTCTCGTGAGCTCACATGTCATGTTGAAATGACCTCATCTTTTGCACAGTTCATTGTGGGGGTGGGGAAGCATCTGTCCCACCCTTTGATTTTGCTTTTCAGCATGACTCCGGAGGCTTAATCTGCCCCAAAGAAGCAACTATTTTTCCTTGTGTTGAGAAACTATGACCTTACCGGAAGCAACCATCTAAGAATTTAAGAAATCCCATCCTTCTATGTTTGGAAATTATTTATGTATATTTATGAATCTACCCATATAGAGAATGTATAAAATGTGTATTCTATATCCAGATAGAGAGGACCAAAGCAACTGAAAGCATATAAACATGCAGTATTAAAAGCCAACCAACCAACCAGGAACAACAGTAAATCATGATGAGACTTTTTCTTGGAATAAACCATATACATCTAGCACAAAATCAGGAGGAAAAAACAACAACTGAAAGACAAGATTAAAGAAAAAAAGTTAAACAAAAGAGAAACCTCAAGAAGTAAGACAAGCATCTTACTGAAGTAAGAAGTTTAGAAGCTCATGGTACATGCAAAGGAGACTCATTAAATGATATCAGACAGCAGACAAATTCTTGTGGAAGGCAGCAAAACTAAAGTGGTGGTGGTGGTGGAGTGTAATGAATCCCTTACCTTGGCAGGCTAGCTTAGGCCTAAGAGAGTGGGCCTGGCGAAGCCACGGCATCCATTTTAGAAAAAGGAGACAGAGAGACGCCATCTGAGGTTAGGTTTGCCTTAAGGGGGCGTGCTCTAGTCTAGGAGGGAAAGTTAGACCACTAGGATTGGTTAGAATGATGGGGGTGGAACCTAAGTGATCTGAAGGAAAAAAGTGACTTTTAAAATGGAGGCTTGAGTTTCCCAGTTTCCGAGTTGGAGCTTGGAAAGGGTGTTAGCGAGAGCAGTTTGGGATTTTGGAGAAGAACTTTGGGTCAGTCTTTTGTTTAGTATTCAGGGTAGCTATAGAAAAATATGGTTGGAATACTGTGTGGGAGCACAACCCCGTCAGTGGTCTGTTCTTTTCCTTAAGGAAGGCTAGTTCAGGTTTTGGCTAGATTCCTAAGGGGGATTTTTGTGGGAGTTACTTTTAGAGATTCAATTCCTGAAGTAATTTTCTGTGTGGAAACTTTAAGACTTGTAACCCAAAAGTTTTTAAGATCTCTTCTCAAATGTAACCACAAGCTTTGTATGCCAGATTTTTACTGAAACCATCAAGCATTTGTACCTGAAATATCTAAGTCTGTTCAATAAAAGTTCATGTTATTTTTACCAACTTATACTAGCCTCAGTGTGAATACCCTTGTGGTAAAAGTGTTGTTCAAGTCAGCTTTTTGCCAGCCTCTAAGAAAACTAGAGTAACACAAAGTATGTTACTGAACAACCTCTCAATAGTACCTCAGCCTGTTCATTAGTAATATGATGGCAGTGGAAACCTTTTAAATAATTCTTTTAAGTCTCACAGTTCCAGTGGTTCCCAGTTCCTAGCTTGTAAATAGACAGTTGGCCCAACAACTATTCTCCCTCCATATTTTTGATGAGCTAATCTGGAGTGGTGTCATCATTATAATTTCCTTCAGTCACTACTAATTTCCTTCAGAACAATGTGGAATTACTTTGAAGCAAGTTTTTAGAAGTTGAAGATGGAAGGAAGAGGAAGAGAATTCAAAATTTTAACAGGGTGAAACCCCAGAGGCATGGCAGGTGCTCAAACTGATTAGTTTGGAGTTACAACCGACTACAATTAAAAAGGAGGAACTACAATATATTGTAGAGCAGTAAACTATATTATTTTTGAATAGCTGTAGTATTAGTTAAAGTCACAATAGTTTAGAAATTGACATTTAAGTGGTGGTGTTACTTAAAAAAATGCAACCAGCCTTAGGTACATTTACGTAATATAGCACAACCCCCTTGTTTATAACCTCATTTCATGGGGTTGGGAGGTGGCAGAAAAGCCTTTGGGAGTCACCAGATTGTATCTATAATTAGACATCCAAGGTTTTCTTTATTCCTTCCTATTTTGCTTTTGCCAGAAGCAGTCCAAAGCAGAAGGCATACGCTCATTTTAATCAGAGTAGGACAAAGAAAAATATGCTGAAATGGAAATTTGACAATGCTGAAGATGCATTAAAGTCTTGGTATTGTTCTTTCCACTCTGATTTCAAATGTTCAGTTACATAAATTGATCATTCAGCATATAATTACTTGTTTCTGAATGAGTGAACAGTCTCAGTTGAAAAGTATTGCTTTTCAGATGGTGCAATACAGTTGTCCCACCATGTCCATAGATACTGCACCAACAGAAACCATCACCCATGTTTTGAACATACCCCCCTCAAACTCCCAAATAGGAAACCTTGATTTTGACATTTTATATATGGGATGGCATTTTACAATGGAATTGTATGAAGTGGAATGTGAGCATCTGGATTTTGGTATCCACACTAGGTCCTGGAACCAAATCCCAGCTGATTCAAAGGGACCACTATGCTTTGATCTGTGCTTCCTATAGGGATGTATGAGTTAGTGCACATCCTGTCTGTGTTACCTTTACAAATTTTCAAGTATATGTATGTTCTGTTCAACTTCCACATCATTTAATTTTTTTTTAACTTACAAGATCTGGAATTCATGTTGAAAGAAAGTGCGCGTGTGTGTGTACACACACACACACACACACACCTGTCAGTCTGTTTGTACCACAAAGCCTATTGTTAGGTGAAGGACTGCCCCCTGTGATGTCACTTGATCAGGTCTTTATGATGTCACTGGTGTGAGTGTCACAGGGAAAGAAAGTGGCATGTATGAGGGAAAGAGAGGAAGGAAAGATCCACAAAGAGAGACATGTTTACCTCTCTGAACGTATTCTCCCCTATGAACCATCAAGATTATTAAGATCGTCTGGAGAGGCCCTGCTCTCGGTCCCACCGGCCTCGCAAGCACGTCTGGTGGGGACGAGGGACAGGGCCTTCTCGGTGGTGGCCCCTCGACTCTGGAACTCTCTCCCACTGGAGATCAGAACCACCCCGTCTATCCTGACATTTAGGAAACAGGTGAAGACTTGGTTATGGAGACAGGCATTCGACGAGTGAGCCAACACCCTGAGATATGGATGGAGGATGATTTTAGTGTGATGACTGACCATTGTAGTTATTGAATGTAATTGCTGTTTTAATGTTTTAGTGTAAAATGAATTATGTTTTTATTAACTGTATGTGATATTATGGTTGGAAACCGGTCTGAGTCCTTCAAGAGAGGTGAGAAGGCCGGTACATAAAACTTTTAAATAAATAAGTAAGTAAATAAATAAATAAATAAATGTAGTTATAGAAACATTTTAAGTAGGGGAGGGTAGAAGGAAGGAAAGAAAGAAAGAGCGAAGGGAGGGGAGGGAAGAAACGAAAAGGAGAGAAGGAAGGAAGAGCAAGGAAACGGGGAATGATACAAGGAGAGGGAAAGAGCAAGAACAGGAAAGCCCCTCTGACAACTGGGTGCACATGTTTTGATCTCATAACATCATCAAAAAATCTAGCTGCAGAACCTAAAGGATAGCTGTGCTTTGATCAGTATGCTAATTATAGGAAAGTTCATTTTAAAATTTCCTGGTGTGTTTCAAAATTGTCTTTTGATCTTTATATAATGTTGCTTGTATTATGTTTTAATTTCATTTAGCATTATTTGATTGTAATATATAGACAAATGAACAAATTAAATTAGTCTGGGAAATATAAATTAGGCTGAGTCACTTAAAAATTTGGACAAAAGTAGATCCTCCCACATCTCTTACTTTTGCATCTCTGATGGTTTATTCATACATCCAAAAGTTGAATTTGCAAGTGTGAACTCTCTGTTGGCTACTGTTGAAGGACTGGTCCTTAGAATACCCTTGATAACAAGCTATAAATCTTTTTAAAAATATATTTTTTTTATCATGAATGATACAAAGACAAGGACAAATTCTCATTAATAGCAAGAAGGAATTGTCCAGGCTGTTTTTCTATCTGTGAGTATGTGAAGTCTTGGCTCTGCCTTCTCCTCTCCTCTGCTTTAGTTCCCCTGTTTATAGGCCTTCCCAATAGTGTAGAGATCTTCCTTTGGAATAATTTTTGGGTGGAGCTTAACATCCCCCTACAGGCCAGTTTTGGTTTGTCTATTCCATTTTCCTGTATAGAGCTCTCTTGCTGGACTCCTCCCTTTTTTCCAGTCACTAGAGGTTTGGATATTGTCTGGAATCCTAGGCCTGAGTAATCTAAACAGGCTTTTTTTTTTTTAGCATTTCTGCATTTAGCAGTATTCTTCTTCTTGCTTTGTCATGTAATATGTTCTGTAGTTGATGGTGGTTGGTGATGGAAGGGTTAATGTAAATATTAGTTCTAATGGGTTGAGTAATCTGTAAGTAAGAGTTCATGGTTGAAAGCAATAAAGGGTGGAGGTATGCAAGAGATAGGTTACAGCTGGGTGTTTCTGGATATAAGGAGCGAGCCTTGGAAATGATCTCCGGGAGAAAAGTATTTGTCTTATTTTGGTGGTAGCTGCTGCTGGTTTCTCCCCAAGTTTATTGGATTTTCGATATCCTGACCTGTCTCCTGTAATTTTGGAACTCTGGAACCTTGAACCTTTGGACTGGATTTTGACTATGGTATAGACTCTTAATCCCTGGACTTTGGTTATTGAACTCTTGGCATTTGACCACTGGGAGAGAACCATTTTTCTCTGTGAAATGTTGGAAAGTATGATATAATGCAGAATGTTGCAAATTTAATTTGCTCTGTGTCAAAGGGTATTTGTGAAGATTTCTTAATTCTGATAGGACCAGGAATGAATACTGGATATGTAAAATGTTGTTTAATAACTGCTCTTTTTTTAAAAAAAATCATTAGTAGTTCTCTTCCCTATAGAGGACAATTAAACCTTTTATTTTCCTATCTTGCTTTCACTCTAGAGGAAATCCTTTTGGTTCAGTACCTAATGAAATGTTTAATTGCCTTGGGAAAATAATTGTCTGTGAAGGAAAACACACACTCTCTTTCTCATGATAGAAAGAAGCCAAAGCCTAAATTTAAAACATGAATTGGCAACAAAAATCCCAATTTCCCTTAAGTTTTAATAGAAAAATGTGCAAATGAATACAGTGTGTTTGATCTCTAACAAAATCCTTGTAACATGAAAAATAAAAGCTTAGCAGGATATTTAAAGTTAATAAGGAAATATTTATGGAGAGTAATTTTGGGGGGTGGTGTAATTTAAATTACCACTACTGTTGTATATTCATCTTACCAATTAAAATTGCAGCATGCATTTCTCTGTATGGCCAAAAGTAATTGGATATTCTTGTGAAGTCTGAACAAGATCAAAAAGTTCTATTAACAACATTCAGCAATCAACCTACTTTCCACCAGCAAAAATAATACTGTTGCTTTTAGAATATCACTTACACCAAAAATATAAAGCCATCTCCCCCCCCCCCCGCCATTCTTATGCAATTGGTTTTAAATTCCTAATTAATTTAGACTACATTCCTAGGCATACTTATCTGGGAGTAAACTCCAATGGACATCATTGGCAGTAACCTTGAAGTACATGTGTGCAGGAGATGACAGTCGACAATAGTTAACTTGAGAAAGGAACTGATGTGTCGATAAAAGTTGTAGAGTAGTGGTTCTCAACCTGTGGGTCCCCAGATGATTTGGCCTTCAACTCCCAGAAATCCTAACAGGTGGTAAACTGGCTGGGATTTCTGGGAGTTGAAGGCCAAAACACCTGGAGACCCACAGGTTGAGAACCACTGTTGTAGAGGATCAAAGCATTCACAATGATCCATAGGGAGAATCTGGAAGTCAAATGGTTTCTCATAAGACCTTTGGTGCAAAGCTTTTATTCTTGTACTTTTTGATCTACTATGGATTCCATATATGTGGAGGTCCAGATAATCATACATGATGATTAGTGAAGTACAAAAAAAAATACAACTGGTGAATGTGGGTATATAGCCCAAATACTTTGGGAATGAAGTTCCCTTAATCCTTCTTGGCTTTGCTGGCTGCAGATGATGAACCTTGGAAGCTAAAATAATGCATTGCCACAGTCATCTACTCTTGGTTTCCATGAACAGTATTAAGGATTTCACGAACATATGGATATGTGGCCACACATACCAGTACTTCGACAGACTGTCATGGTCTTAAAGATAAATTATTTGAGATAATTACTGATGACCTTTTGGGGACCATTCACATAATACAATTATAGCACCATGATTCCATTTTAACTGTTATGATCCCATCTTGTGGAAGTCTGGGATTTAAAGTTCTTTTAGGGGCCCATCCAGACAGGCCGAAAACATGGGACCTGTCTGGGTTTTTATCAGGGGCATCCAAACAACATCACTGGTAAAAAGAAATTTATTAAATATCCCTGAACAGCCTGGGTTGAATGGGGCATTGGGTCTCACTTCCAGCAGTCCTGGGACTACCTGCGGTTGAGTCCCCATTTGCTATCCCAAACCTTTTGGGGTTCTGGAGCCTAAAGGTCCATAATGGCACCCAAAACCTCCTCCAGCCCCAAAGTGCCTCTAAAAAATAAAAAAAAAACCCCTGCATATCTAGCTGCCATTATGGTCCCCCTTGCATCCACCTGGTGTGGGAAAATAATGCACCAGGAGACTGGGTGGGAGGAAGCTCATTGTGCCAGGAGGGTGCAAGAAGGATTGTAATGGCAGTGGGATAAGGTGCTTTTTTTTACTTTTAGAGGTTCTTTTGGGGGGCTTTGGGGTGGCTGCATAGTAATCAGGATGGTATGTAGCCACCCTCCCTGGGAAAGCCCAGATTTTCAGGGACTTGTAGGGACTTAAATCCATGCTAAAGTGGGTTTTTAAAACCTGTTTCAGTGCATGTTTAAGTCATGTTTGGAAGTGCCCTAGGTGGAATATTTGGAATTTTAAATCAGAGAGCCCTAGTGCCTCACCAAACTGCAAATTCAAAGATTTCCCAGGACAATACAGCTATGGCAGTTAATGTGGAATCGTAGCACTATAGCTGTGTAATGTGGAAAGGTCTCACAGGGCAATTCACAGATATTCCATTTGTGTTTCCATGATATGAGCTGTTCATTTGGATATCTTGCCAAGGGATTGGGAGAATTGCAGCATTCCACTACTTCTCCAAATTTCTGCTCAGATGCAAATATGTAGCTATATTCCCATCACATAGTTTGATGATTTCAAGCAGAAACTTAATAAATCAGTTTATTATGTAGAAATTTCACATTTTAAGCAGTTGTGGTTCCTAGCATTCTTTGGTTTATTTCTCTCTGTTTAAAACATAGCAAAATGGTGTTGTCCTCTGCCTTAACAGAAGAGCCAAATACTATGTGTTGGTGATAGTAAATATGACATGGAGTGGTTAGCTTATACATATATTTCAATAAAGCAATCTATATAAAAGAAAATCTCAAGAGGGATAGATAGTTCAATTGGAAAAAATGTGAGTTGTGTCTGTTTCGTTATTTTATTTCAAAGATGCCAGAAATTATTATTCTACAATTCCTTGGGGAAATATTTTTATATTAATTTTTTTCATTGTACTATGAATTTTTGTAATGTGGTCATAGAGCTCAGATTGGAAGCATGTCTAATCTCTTTACAGAAAACTTTCTATTTTCATGAGAGATCCCAGATAGCAAGGTTGTCTATGTGGGAGTATGGCTTACAAAACCTTTCAAATGCATAGAAGAAAATAAAAATAAAGTGTCAAATGTGACATATGTGCACACAAAATAGGTAGATTTGCTCTTAAGTTGCATTTGTTTGTAAGTCGGAACAGGTACATTTTAGAAGTGTAATTCCAGCCATATTTATAGAATTTCTTTCATTTCCTGCTGTCTTATCCCCATTCTTAAATATGAGTTGTTTGTAATTCAGGGACTGCCTGCATTTACTCTTACCCCTTTGTAGCTCATCTGGCTCCTATTGATAGAGCCAATTGAACTAGTCCAATTGAATTAAGGGGATCAAAAAATGATTCAATGGGGTTACTCCAGCTAGGATTCAGGCCCATAATTGAAAGGTACATCCCCAGTTATTTTGTCCTCCAATGCAATGATGAATGCTTACTGCAGTCATTTTCTTGTGTTTCTATCTGCCTTCAAGTTGCCTGTTGATATATGTTCCGTCAATGTATGGCAACTCTATGACTGTTTTGGGCAAGGAATACTTAAATATAGTTTTACCATTTCTGAAATATAGCTTATGTTGTTGTTCATTTGTTCAGTCGTCTCCAACTCTTCGTGACCTCATGGACCAGCCCACGCCAGAGCTCCCTGTCGGCCGTCACCACCCCCAGCTCCTTCAAGGCCAGTCCAGTCACTTCAAGGATGCCATCCATCCATCTTGCCCTTGGTCGGCCCCTCTTCCTTTTGCCTTCCACTTTCCCCAGCATAATTGTCTTCTCTAGGCTTTGCTGTCTCCTCATGATGTGGCCAAAGTACTTCAACTTTGTCTCTAGTATCCTTCCCTCCAGTGAGCAGCCGGGCTTTATTTCCTGGAGGATGGACTGGTTGGATAGCCTCTGGTATTATTTGATGGGATCTCACCCAAATACTGACCCGAATTGAACCTGTTTAGCTTCCAAGATCAGATGAGCTCTGGTGTCTTTGGAGTATTTATTTTGCCTAAAAGAAAATAAATGTGCCATGTTTTTGTGCATCTTGTAGCATTTTGGAAGATTTTTCTTTATAGGAAAACACACGTGTTTCTTATACAACAACCCCCCCCCCCTCAAAAGCACAATTCTGTGGGGAAAAAAGGTTCATTTGCAAAAAAATCACTGTTTCCTATTTAGGATACATTCTTTTTGCATAACGAAATATCTTTGGACAAAAAAACAAAACAAAACTCCAACCCCAACCAAGTGTTCTTTCAGAGCCCTTTAGACTGTTCAAATACTGGAAGAAAATTTTGCAAAGTTTTACTGACTTTTTATCCTTCCTATTGTGGTTTACTTGCTCTTTGGAAAACTGTTTTTAAACTAGGAAATGAATAATAGGGAATATTGTTTCTTTCCTGTGCTCATAGCATTTACACTGCAACTGTTATCTCTTCTGCCATGAGTTTTTTTGAAGATGTTCCCAGAGCTCCGAGCTCAACTCTGTCTCTGACTTTCTCTAACTTCGCTACTGATTTTTCACAGACTAAATTACTACATTCCTTGAGAGGAGAAAGTGAGGGCGAAGCTAATATCTACTCTCTCAAGAGCTTATTATAGTCTACTTTTGACCTACCTAGGATACTGCACTGGCACAGAATTTTGACTGTGGCAAAAATTAGCTTATTTCTCCATTTCACTTTGCCATCAAAATATGCTGGTAGTTTGCATCTTATTTTAAAATGGTAGTATACCACCTGGAGTCTTTCTAGGAATACACATCAACTTGAAAATAAGACATGTCAACCATATTGGGAGCAGATATTTTCTCTATCTGTAGTTAGGATTTAGTCTGAACTGTAAACAGGCAGCTCAAGGTGGAGATAAGCTTCAGTACTTTGGGTCACCTTTAAAAAAGTCTGGATTAAAACCTAGAGTAAATTAACTGGCCGATTGACATGAAACCATCACCTGTCTTTTTTCATGAATGAATACTCCTATCAAAAATGGAAATGCATTAAAAATGACTTCTTGGCAGTGTTGCTGAGTTCTTTTGACAACAAGGCGGATGCACTGGCTGGCGGTCCTACAGAAAGTAGGCTGGGGAGCCACCCAAGGCCTGTAGATGAGATGTTGACTATCCCTCTTTCATGGGATCCTTATTGTCAATCCACCAATGGATTGGATCTTGTTCTCAGGAACAGTACAGAACAAATTCATTCTGCCATCTTTGTTGCAGCTTGATATTTGAAAACGACTGTCATCTTAATAATTACTATTCTTAATAATAATAATAATAATAATAATAATAATAACTGTTCTTAATAATTTCTGTCTCTCTCTCCCCCCCCCCCTTTTTAGAGGAAAATAATCTATATTCTTTCACTCAGAATAAGAGTTTTGATCTTAAAATAACTGTGTACACGATTGTTTCCATTCTACCATTTTTGAAAGAAAGGGTTACTCATTCTTGGAGAAATGTAAGTTGAATTGCTACCTATTAGAAAGCAAATACTCAGATACATTTTAAAACAAATATTAAACAAATATTCTAGTTTTCTTTCACCACAAAACTGAAAGTGACATACATGAGACAAGGTCTACAGTCAGTCACCCATCCAGGCATTGGTCAGCTTTAACAAATTTATTACATCACTTTCAGAAAATAATATATGGCAGTCCAACAAAAGCTTGATAAATTCATTCAGATTTTCTTTCCTATCCTGAACTGTGCAAGCCATTTTAGGGTGAGAGTTTCTCAAGAATTAGGTGGGACATACACTATATAGTTGGGGCAGCATTCAGCATTGGGGAGTGGGGGTCATGCTGCATGTTTGTGGGTGTCCCTGATGATAACTTGTGTCTCTCTTGTTATGGTTGGCTACATGATAACCTTTATACATCTTTTGGCACTTTCTTCTGTACCTTTGCCACAAGGCAGGTTTTTAAGAGCAGAAACTTAGGACTACAGTCATTATACATTATGTTCCAAAGTAGATGACAACACTGGAAGCTGCAAATAACTTCAGTCAGCTCTTATTCCTGTGTCAGGTCTCTGAATGCTGATTCCATTTATTCTGCCTTTATTGGATTGGATTTCTGCCTACTTTTCAAACTTACTGCCAAGCAGACAGCTTCAAAGCAACATTGACACAAAAAAGAAATGCGTATGTGTCAAACTAAGGGGCATGAGAGGTCACAAAGTTTTCTTCAAAATTTTGTGGAAAATCTAGAATTCTAATGGATCAAGGTTTTTTGTCCCACAGTAGGAGGAAAATCCAATTGCTGGTTACAATTGGAGTAGACATATTGAATCAATTGGTCAACAGTAAATCCCATTGATTCTAGGGTTGTACTTTAGTGGGGACTAGCAATTAAATATACTACTATAGCAAGTACAGTTTTATATATTTTATGGCAAGATGTCAAAGAGCACTAGCTAGATCTTTTGCTCAATTGCTCATGTCCAGACTGCTATGATTTGTTTGTTATGCATAAAAGCTTACAATAAATAAAAACGTGTTATTCTTTAAGATGACACATGAATCCCCCCCCCCCATACCATACAATTACAGATTTATGATTCCGCTTTTGTTGCAATAGTAATATCTTGAGAATCCTGGAATTTGTAGTTTGGTGAGCCTCCAGATCTCTCTGGCTGAGAATTCTAAGTGATGTTCTCTAACCTGTAAATTCCGGGACCCCACATGATTGAAGAATAGCACTTAAAGTGGACTGTAGTATTATAGTTGTGTGGGGCTCAATGTTTTTGCTGCTACAAACTATTATCACCAACATCTGTCAAAATAATTACTTATTTGGCAAAATAAGAACTAATCATAGTGGGCTCCCATATGAAAATGTTACAGGATGACTGTGGTATGCATATCAGCCAATTCTGTAGCAAAGAGAATTGTGTCATTTTGGATGGAGCCATAGGTCCTCTATTGATGTAATGCAAGGATGACAAATTACTACTGCAACTTTAATGCTTAACAGATGTTTGAACGGGTGAAGGTACTATAAAACTTTATGAAACAGTATCAAGATCTTCCCTCTTAAGCCAAACCTCAAGTCTCTTCTGTAGCCATCTACTCCCAACACAGCTATTGTCTTGCTAGGGGAGAACAGGGGAGTGCAAAAGCATTCCCAGGTCAGTTTGTATCACTGACACCTCTATACCTCTTCTCTTGAGACAATACCTGTTTTAAGCAAGGGTGGCTGGGAGTGAAGATGGTGTTTGGAACATGAAGGAGGACAGGCACCTTTCTTTAGTTTGATAAAACATTGTGATACCTTACCCTGTCTGAAGATCCGTTAATAGGCATGTGCAAAAAAATTGGAAGATTCGGCAATCGTAAGAAAATTGGAAGTTTTGTAAGTTGGAAGCCATATTTGAAGCATTTGCTTGGCCCACACCAAATATTTTAGAATTGAAACTTACACCATATGTTTTCGTTCTAGTTTTGTAAATCTTGGAAGGCTCCCAAAGTCAGTTTCATATTTAATACAAGGCAAGAAAGCAAAGCCAAAAGCTGCCTTAGTACCTTGCCATTCCTTTGTGAAATTAATGCAGTCTCAGCATTAGCCGTGGGCAAAAGAGGGAGCAGTGATTTCTGGGAACAGCACAGAACTCTGGGAAATGTAGTGTGGGAAGGGAGGTGCACTATGCCAGAGAATTCAAAAGGCCCTGCCCTAAACTACATTTCCCAGACTGCACCAGCATCAGAAAGCACTAATCAGTTCTTTGTTTTCAACTACTTTCAAAGTAAAGACCACACAATTAAACAGGAAATAACATGTTCAAAGTAGGATCATATTTTTTATTAAAATGTTTATTTTTTTTAAAAAAAATCACCAAAAATCCATGGATAAGTGAAACATTCTGAAATTTGGTGGGTTAACAGTGGTAAATGTGTTCTACCATTGTAGCAAGTTTCACCTTAATAACTGTAAAAATGAGGGAGAAAGGAACTCCTGAATTTTCCCCAATTATAGCCATTTCATTATGCACAATTACTGTAACTAAATAGTAACCAAATGCCATTACTTTTGTTATAGTAATGACATTTTCACTAAGAATACTTTTGAAACACTTTAAAAGTGAAGCTCAGCATGCCCTAGTTTTGTAATGACTTTTGAACCATTTTTTAATGGATCGCACATCCCTAGTTGAGCCTTAAAATTACAGAGGGCCCAGTCGTCATCCAAGCTATGAAACCGAGATGTAGGCAACCCCCAGTGGATCTGCATTGTCTCTTCAAGCTACAAAAGACTAGCTGCCAGCACCACCAACAAATTTTGCCATTGTGTTTCCAAACTCATGTGGCAAGGCCAGGTGGCAAGGAAAATAAACTGAATTTTTGCTTTAAAGCTAGATACAAAATGTGTGTGTGTCTCATTTTAATGCAAAAGTCCCATAAAATCTACCCAGGACACTGAAGTCTTCTTGGAGTGACTACTCCAGCCAGCCGAAAACCCAACTGGAAACCATCACCCAGAGGACATTTTCATGGTTTGCCCCAAGATTGTGGAGTGATCTGGTGGAATAACAGCTAAGGCCCCTTCCATACGGCTGAATAAAATCCCACGTTATCTGCTTTGAACTGGGATATATGGCAGTGTGGACTCAGATATTCCAGTTCAAACAGATTATATGGAAGTGTGGAAGGGCCCTAAATGAACTATTGGAATTTAAAACACAATTGAAGAGCTATCTCTTCTGAGAGACCTACCCAGTCAATTTTGACTAAGAATTTTAAGACGACGTTATATGTTTATTGTGTTTTAACTTTTGTTTCATGTATTTGAATATGTGCATGTTTTAATATATGCTTTGATGGATGTATTTAAACTATGTCTTAATATGTGCTTTTATGGATGTATTTTGACTACGTTGTGTCCTGCTTTGAGTTGAAAAAAAGGCAGGTTGTTAACATTACTAGAAATTAGAAATATGGATAAATTAACTCATTCTTTTAAAAAAGAGAACCAATAATTTAATAGAGTAGAAACAGACTGGAATCCACTGAAAGACTGCTTAAATGAGTTGAATATCAATATGTTGATATAGACACTTAAAATGATTGATCATCGGATTTGGGAGAAAAAAGAAGAGAAGAATATATAAGGAACCTAGAAAAACTTGAAAGATGAGACTTTATTCATGATAAAGAAGATTGGAAATTCAATTATACCCCAAGTATAGTGCCCTTCCCTATCCTTCCCTTAACTTAGCCCTCACTGTTTTTTCTACCCCACCCCAGTAGGCCATAGCTTTTAATCTGATTTTCATTTTTCTTTTTATTTCCTTTCTTTTTTGGGTGGCATAAAATAGGGGGGGAGGGCTTCAGTGGGTAAGGTTTTTGGGGCAGCAGACACGTAAATACATTGTGGTGGGACAAGTTTCTTTTCCCCCCACTATTCTTGTTATTTCTTATGTTTTTCTGTACACCCAAAAATTTAATAAACATTTTTTTAAATACAGGGAATAAACAACAACAAAAACAACAATAGTTTACTTCCAAAAAGTAGTATTGAAAGCATATTGTAGTGTCCCCCTACATCAGTTTGACATTGCGAAAAAAAAATCATCACCCTTTATATTTATTGTTTCACTTTTACTGAATACTCTTTATTTTTACGGCAAAAGACCCCTAAAATATAGATGCTGTACAAAAGCCATAGTACTCAGTATTGAATTCCTCCAGTGAAATGTATGTTTGGACTAACCATGATTTGCGTAATTGATAGATAGCAAGAAATCTTATGTAACTGTAATAAATAATTCTGAAGAGAGCCGTTTCTTCACACCCTTTGCTTTTTTAAATACAGTGAAAAAGGTATTTTTCCTTTCTTCCAAGAATTCTTTGTGTGGATGCCTTGATGCTGTTTCTGGGAATTTCCATACTACGAATGTACCTCTGGGAATAATCTTCATGCTTCACTAGCCTTGTGCACTACTCACAAAATCTAAAATTAGAATATCATTTCTCCTGGCATATGTGAGCATTTGAAGAGTATGATGCTATGTTCCTCACTAGCCTTGCATCATTAGATCAAATAATAATAATAATAATAATAATTATTATTATTATTATTTCCTGCTTTGTCTCTCTAAAAAGAGGCCGAAAGTGGCTAACAACACAAAATAAATTTTATTATTATTATTATTATTATTATTATTATTATTATTATTATTAATTCTGCTTTGTCTCTCTAAAAAGAGGCCGAAAGTGGCTAACAACACAAAATAAAATTTAAAACCTAAAAAATATACCCAACGCTAAACTACATTAAAACTATTAAAAATAAAGAGTTAAAACTATCATTCTTCTGAACCTTTTAGGGATATAGCTGTGTGGAAGGGCCCTGATTTGGCTCCATCTTCTACACCAGTGAATCCTCAACTCTAATCCTCAGTGTTGTTTGAATTTCCAGAAGACTCAACAGCTTTGGTGAAGAATTTGGAAAACACTATTTTACATCTCTGTCTTGCTGAACTTTCCATGAGAGCAGGCTTTAGTTAATAATCTATTTATGCAGTAGGTCTTTTAATGGGGTGTCTTTGCTGTATTTTTTATCATTTTTCTTTAAAATGATTTTACATTGTTCAAAAGTGCTGATGTTTTAAATTGGTAAGTGATCGCCAGATTTTTAGATGTACCTTATTTTTATTCATGAGATGGGTGCCATGCCAAGAGAACCACAGAATATCAATATAATATCAATTAATAAAATAATATGAATAATAAACTGAAGAGATTAAAGCTACACTGAATTTGTCACTGAACATGACCCCGAGCTGCTGAAAAGAATCAAGACTTGGTCCTACTAGTGCAGTGGTTCTCAACCTGGGGTCCCCAGATGTTTTTAGCCTACATCTCCCAGAAATCCCAGCCAGTTTACCAGCTGTTAGGATTTCTGGGAGTTGAAGGCTAAAAACATCTGGGGACCCCAGGTTGAGAACCACTGGACTAGTGCATTGTGACAGAAATGAACAGTAAAAATTGAAAACACAACGAAACAAGAAAAGGAAAGAGATGCAACTGAAATTAAGATCTTTATTCAGTCAAGGAGAATCAATGTAAAAGTGTTCATGTTCCGTAAGTTACTCCTTCTAATGCAATCGTTCAACATACGTCTTCATCATATGGGATGAAATCAGCATCCTGGGACACTTTAACTCCTTGTTGGGGACGGAGGCCGATGCTGCCCCCAACCAGGGTAAAAGTGTCACTGAATGCTTTCACTCTAACATGGGAGGCTTCTGTCATGGGACCTCCCCATGAGGGCAATACTTTCCCCACATGATGGAGAAAGGGTCATGAGATGGAGCTGTATGTAGGGAGAAAGATTTGTCCTGCTGCTCCCTCTTTCCTTGCATCCTGCTTTGCCTGACCTTTCTGATATGGTCATAAGTGGCATCTGAAAAAATAACCTGATGCCATCTATCATAGCTCCCAGTATGCTTAGTCTGATGGGAATTGAGGTCCAAAACACCTGGAGATCATCAGGTTGGGAAACTAATGTGAATAGCACTGAATTAAATGGACCAGTGATCTGACTTGTATCAAGTCAGCTTTCTGTTTCGCATGAGACTTCTTTAGGGGAAATCTCTTCATTTGCCACTCCATGTTACCTTGAGGCATAAACAAGAGAAAAGTGAAACCTTTTATTTTGGTACGTTAATTAGCTGGGGCACTGGACAGCTCCCGATTTGGCTTGTTACCTGAATTGTAGTGAAACTACATGATTCAGTAAAAGCAATATGCATTAATATACAAGGACCAAAAAATCTCTGATTTTTCTTTAAAAAAACTACTGCTGTTTGAAAATTCTAAAGTGCACTTGACATTTCCAAGCTGCATTTCCTTCAGATGTCAAAAATAATGTTCGGCTGTACTCACACTGCAGAACTATAGCAGTCTCATCCCTACATTAACTACCACCACTAAGGTTGTATGGAATTCTGGGA
>NW_026847438.1:151374197-151399037 GCF_025583915.1 Anolis sagrei ordinatus
AAATACTGTTTGCTTACCGTTGAAAATTACCTAGGGCCACCTCTGTAGAGAGCTCTGTTGCCATGCCAAAGTATACATACCAGGCTTCTATAGGATAAAGCGGTAAGCAGTTAAAGTGGTTTCAAACTGCATATAATTCTGCAGTGTGGCTGGGAGGCAAGTGAACCTGAATACCATGCAGACCCTATAAAACCTTAGCATCTCTGCAAATCAACTAAAATCTACCATGCTTAACCTTACATTGGGTAGAGTTCACATCTTAACTTTAAAAATATTCAATGAAAGCACCATACACACACACACACACAGAGTCTTGCTTATCCAGCTACTTATCATAGAATCATAGAATCATAGAATCATAGAATCATAGAATCATAGAATCATAGAATCATAGAATCATAGAGTTGGAAGAGACCTCATGGGCCATCCAGTCCAACCCCCTGCCAAGAAGCAGGAAATATTGCATTCAAAGCATTCCTGACAAATGGCCATCCAGCCTCTGTTTAAAAGTCTCCAAAGAAGGAGCCTCCACCACACTCCGGGGCAGAGAGTTCCACTGCTGAACGGCTCTCACAGTCAGGAAGTTCTTCCTAATGTTCAGATGGAATCTCCTCTCTTGTAGTTTGAAGCCATTGTTCCGTGTCCTAGTCTCCAGGAATAGCTGTTTCAATACGTTATGATGATTTGTAAATACAGTAATTACTATGTAATTTCACTATGTATTGAACTGCTTTTTCTGCCTATTTGTTGTAAAACACAATTTTTGGTGCTTAATTTGTAAAATCATATCGTAATTTGACATTTAATAAGCTTTTCCTTAATCTCTTCTTATTATCCAACATTTTCACATATCCAACGTTCTGCCGGTCCTTTTATGTTGGATAAGTGAGAGTCTACTGTATATATATATATTTGATTCTGATCATACATGAATCATGCCAGCTGAATTCCTTTGCTTACGCATAGATGGTATAGATGGAGCCTTAATGGAAGGAGAGAGCATCTAACCATCTGCTCCTGCATTTTCTATTTCTGGATTATGGTTTAAAATATGTTCTCCTATGAAGCAGTATAAATAGGGCTGAGAAAGTTGTGAATGTCCATGCTTGTGTTTCTGTGTGCATGCATGTGTCTCTCTTTTGATTATATTTTCAGTAACTCTATAAGTCTGTTGGTGAGTATAAAATGTATAAACCTTTCCCTGTTTGGTATGCATTTTGCAATCTTAAATCAGGAATCCGTTACGGCTCATTGTGTAGCAAAGTTGATCCACCGGCAGAACTACCTCGTAAAGTGCTAGTTGGACATTTACACACACATTACTTATTGTCGAGCTACTTCAGTTTCCAATAGCCTTGATGGGACTGTACCAGCTCTAAATCTAGGTAACTTGGGTAGGAGGTCATTGTGATGGGTGGAAAGGAATTTCCACCTCTTCAACATTAACAACAAGAAAGACTTCTGTGCTCAGAGTTGTAATTACATTCACCATATGATTTTCCACTTCTGGAACAGGGCAGGAGGAAGTTGGGTGTAAAACTGGTTCTTAGGCAGCAGCAAGTAAAATAACTGCCCTGCAAAAATATTGGTGTAGTGGAGGAATAATTCATATGTACCTTTTGCATTAAAATGGAAACAAATGTGCATTTGCTACAGATTTTAGTACAATATGGCTCTTATTGTAGCGCATTTATTTTATTTGGTATTTCTGATACTGTTCTTTGAATGGGAACTTAAGATTTGTGGTTTTGTCCTACTCTTTATTTTTCTTTATCATTTTATGCTTATTTTTAAAAGCAGGTGCATTGCATTGTTCCTAGACTGGATTTAATAAAATTGTGTTCATTTATGCTGCAAAATATCTGGGATAAAGAAGTGGAGTATAAATGTATGGAAAAAACACAAATATCACGCTCTGTTTGCTTAACTGTACAACAGCTTCTGCTCCTAGTCTCCCTTTTTTCAGAATCTGCTTTTCCTCTTATATTCATATGTCTGTTGCTTGTGTGGGACATAATCTGTAACACAAATATGCAAGTTTGCAGCTGGAGCAGAAAATCAGATATTCACGGCATCCCTAATTATTACTGAAGGGAATTCATTACATTAATCAGCACCAGCAAACCATTAAGAATGTAACAAGTTGTGGGTATTCCAAATAATGGAGATTTTCCCAACATATATTCAAGTTCTTTCCTGTCATATAATCCGTCTCCTTTTACCAGAACAGTAAGAGTGGTGCTATGTTAGCTGCAAGTCTTATTTCTCTCTTGACTAATTATTATCTCACTTGCATGGTTGCATCAGGTTCAACTCCATAAATATGTACGATTAGCTCTGTAGGATGGAGTATTGGTAGCTGAATTCCAAAATATTTTGTGGTTCAAAAGTTTCTCATTGCTATACTTGAATCACAGTCCTCAAGAATTAAAATAGCTCACTTCTTCACTGCCCGCCTCCAAAAGAGGCATGCTGCTTACAAATTGCACCATCCACAATCTCACT
Organism: Anolis sagrei ordinatus; assembly: GCF_025583915.1. NCBI lineage: Eukaryota > Metazoa > Chordata > Lepidosauria > Squamata > Anolidae > Anolis > Anolis sagrei. The sequence continues at coordinate 151,376,703 of NW_026847438.1, forward strand.
CTAAAGGACTTCAGATCAGGCCAGCTTCTGTTTGTTTTTTGCAACAGAAAATAAACCTTGGTGACAGACATGTGCTTGAGGGTTAAATTGCCACTTTGAAGTTTAGACAATAATTCAGAATGGATTCACTTAATCACACGAAAGCCACAATATGCCACTGGGGGTAGCCAGAATTTTAGTCCACCATTTTGTTTCCACACTTGACAGTAAGACTTTGCCTGCAAACAAGGCACAATGGTAGTTGCATCATCCAGTACATGTACTACATGAGTTCATATACTGAGGCATATTGCCTCTGATATAGCAGGCAATGCAGCCATTATGACTAGTAATCTCTTGCCACTTGCAGCCTTATCCTATGTGAATTTGTTAACCCACTTTTTAAAAATAATGGCCTTGGATGAGTCAATCAATAAAGCCACAGCATTCCCTGAGTTTACAGAATATGAGCAGAGCAGTTGATGTTTGAGGATCTTGGACAAAGAGTTCATAGAGTTGTCACAAAGTGAAGAACTTGATGGCAATTAAAAACAACATCATCCCAGTTAGAGGCGGCCCTAGGTAAACAGTATTTTCAACCCCCCCCCCCAACCAATCACTGATATATATTTTCTGTTCGTTATGGGAGTTCTGTGTGCCATATTTGGTTCAATTCCATCATTGGTGGAGTTCAGAATGCTCTTTGATTTTAGGTAAACTATACATCCCTATAACTACAACTTGCATATGTCAAGGTCTATTTTCCCCCAAGAGCGTCTCAAGAGCGCCTCTAGGCAAAATCAACTATACTGCAAATGCTTACTTTGCATAATGAGTTGAGCCGCCCCTGATCCCAGTGACCATCACTACACCTTGTGGAAGAGCACTGCATTTTCCCACCTTTCTAATATTTTTTATTCCTACGGACACAGTTTCAGTTTTTTGTTTATCTAAACCAGTATTGCCTACTCATATTACAAATCTCCTGAAGCAGAGCTCAAGTTCTATCAGTTTAAATTTATGTGTGCATGTGTGTGATATGCAAATCTGAAAAAATGTGTGCATATATGCTGTCATTGACTTATGGTAACCCTATGACTTCCATGGTGTTTTCTGAGGCAAGGGATCTTCAAAAGTAGTTTTGCTAGTTCTTTCCTCTAAAATATAGCCTACATTGGCAGTGTCCCAGCAAAGTACTAAACGGAGGTGACCCTAATAGTTTCCAATATTAGACAGGATCTGATGCCTACCTGGTATTTTGATACCATGTCTGAAAAATAGTAATTGAAAATTTTGCATGGAACTGAGTAGTTAATGTACAAGTTTGGTAGCCCACTTGGAAATGGATTTCATAGACACAAACACAGTTTTCATTTTCCTGCCTTCTTATCTTGGTGCTCTGGTGGTCTTTTTAATGCTAGAGGGCAGAAAAGTATGAGCCAAGCTGCCATCACAAGGTGTTGATGTCTCTGGAATATGTGACTGATTGTTGACTTGATCTGCTGCACTGGTGGGATAAGAGGTCAGAGTATGGAGCAGACGTATGGAATTGACTACTTGGCTACTTGTTGGTGGTCATGGCTACTTGCCCTTGATGAATGAGATATTGCAAATGGGATGTGTTCATGATACCATTGATTACAGATTTTGTTGTTGAAATCTGTCCGTAAGTGGGTTCTGAGAGATAGGACAAATATTGTCTCCTTGGTTTCTGAAAAGAACTACTTAGGTGCAACCATTTCCCTTCTTTGTCAGCTCTGCCCTTTTGTTGCTATTCGAACCAATAATTAAGAGGAGAGGATTGTCGTCATGCTCTCTGCATGCAGCTGATTAATAGATCAATTTGACCTTATTAGCTCATCATGTTAGCTAATTTGGCTTGGAGCCTCAGCATTAAACGTTGGCAATATATATATTCTCAAGGTTCCTGCACAAGCAAGCAGGGAGTTTATTAATACTTTTTGTTGTGCTGCTGTTGGATTCTGAGTTCTAGTACATGTTGCTGTGGCCTCTAGCTGTGACACAGGTACTAGTTATCCTTTTTGTGTGCAGCAACATTAGCTGGGACAATGGAGCCCCCGGTGGTGCAGTGGGTTAAACCCCTGTGCCGGCAGGACTGAAGACCGACAAGTTGCGGGTTCGAATCCGGGGAGAGGCAGATGAGCTCCCTCTATCAGCTCCAGCTCCTCATGCGGGGACATGAGAGAAGCCTCCCACAAGGATGATAAAACATCAAATCATCCAGGTGTCCCCTGGGTAACGTCCTTGCAGACGGCCAATTCTCTCACACCAGAAGCGACTTGCGGTTTCTCAGGTCGCTTCTGACATGGAAAAAAAAAAGCTGGGACAATCGGGTGCTTTGGGAATGAGAGGGGGAGAGAAGGAAGAATTCTTCCTCTTCACTGTCCCTTGTCACCCCAACACCCAGGCCAACATCAGTGCATGCAAAGGAGGGAATGGGAATGGAAGTTCCCTCTTTGTGTCCAGTTCAATTGGGACTGGATAATTCTGTTACACCCTGCTGTTGCTTGTGCATTTCCAAATTAGAAAATCTGCAATTCGCCTTTGGGCTGCATGATGGACTAAATCTGAGAAAGAAGGAAAATAAAGTTTTGTCTTGGTTGCTAATGGAGTGTTGGATTTAACCCAATATTATTATAAGATGAACTGAAGTAATTTAACAATATGCCCAAGATCTGAGAGGGGAATATCTTGGGAACAGCAATTTCCCAAATTTCCCAGTCAGCAAGTTGCTGCTCTTTTGGGGATTCTAGGATAAACTCTGAAAACTCCCATTCCAAGATAGACCAGTGTGCATAAGTAAGGGGTTGAGAACATCTGTATTATCTGAAAGCCTTGAAAATGTTATACATGTATTTTTCTTTCCTCTCTGGATTGTAACTTGGGTTCCTTCCCAATTAAGATTCCTTGGCAGTACTATAGCTGCCTGCAGTCTTTGTAATTCTTGCAACATATTGCATTCAATGTCTGGAGTTTTTCAATGCAGCAATTGCTGCTTTATGGTGAGAGGGTTGTGAGTGCAGACAGGTCTGCTTGAAAAAAAGAAACCTTGTTTATGGATACAAGTTAATGGATCTTGCTGAAGTAAGCATTCCTAGAGGAAGTTGAAGAAAAGGAGGGGAAAAATCCCTAATGGCAGACATCGTCAAAACTGACTGTTTAGCACAAGCTGTGTTACAGCTGGAAAACTGCAAGAGAAAGGTTGAATGCTCCGGGGAAGGCCAAATAAAGAAACATTAGTAAACATCAGTAAAGTAGGCTGCCTTGATATGGCAGCCAAATGTAAGACATAAGCTTGATTTAGTGATTGTATGCAAGATGTTAACATAATTAATCAAGGATAGTACTGATGACAGAGGTCTCCCTCTGTGGGCTGGAGAATAAAAATCTGTTTAAAATGCAGTCAAACCAAATTAAATCCATTTTGGATAGACTAAGGACCAAATAAACCCATTATAACCTTATTTTCACATTTTTTTAAAAAAAATGCCAAAAAGAGGGCAGATAAAAGCTGTTCCAAATCACAACAGTTGAGTAGAAGGGGAAGTGGTCACTATCCCAATATACTTGCTGTTTGTACTGGAGCTAAGCTCTTATAGTTGCTAATGGCAATTTTCCTTCCAAGGTGAACAGCAAATGGAGCAGGGCATAATATTTAGGAAGAGACTTTCATAATTTGACTATTATGACAGAAAAAGCTTTCTTTTTAGTAATAATCTTCACTGGCATGCAGAAGGCTCTCTAGACAAAACCTCAATTGTTCTTTGGAAGAAGATTTCATCCTTCACATATTTCAGTTCTAGGGCATTTAAACCATCACCTTGGATTGAGATTCAATATCTTCCATGACTTCATAAATGTTTTCCAAGGCAGCTCCTCAAACAAGGCTCTACTGTTACCTTAGGACAGTAGAAAAAATATCATATGAAAGCTGACTGGCACAACCTGGGGATCACAACCAGACACAGTGAAGACATCTGCCCTTGCACTATGCTACTCTGCTGCTGAGTACGCATGCCTACTGTGGAACACATCTCACCACACTAAAACAGTGGATTTATTTGTCGTGTCAGAGCAACCAGTCCATTATATTACATTTCTAACAGAACAAAGCAAACAAAGAAAAATACAAAACTTGTGAGTTTGGTAGTTGGTTAAATGTCCTTTGACCAGTATCTGGCCACTTGGAGTGCTTCTGGTGTTGCTACCAGAAGGTCCTCCATTATGCATGTAGCAGGGCTCAGGTTGCATTGCAGCAGGTGGTCAGTGGTTTGCTCTTCTCCACACTCGCATGTCGGGGATTCCGCTTTGTAGCCCCATTTCTGGAGATTGGCTCTGCATCTCGTGGTGCCAGAGGCAGTCTGTTCAGCGCCTTCCAAGTCGCCCAGTCTTCTGTGTGCCCAGGGGGGAGTCTCTCATCTGGTATCACCCACGGATTGAGGTGCTGGGTTTGAGCCTGCCACTTTTGAACTCTCACTTGCTGAGGTGTTCCAGCGAGGTTGAGCCCTACCACATGCACGATGGAGGACCTTCTTGCGGCAACACCAGAGGCACTCCAAGTGGCCAGATACTGGTCAAAGGACATTTAATCAGCTACCAAGTTTGCAAAATTTGTGGGTTTTTTAAATCTGTTTGTTTGTTTTGATCTGTTAGAAATGTAATACAATGTTCTGGTTGCGGATGACACGATAAATAAATAAATAAATAAATATAACCTTAGGACATATAATATATTCACATTATAGAGATAAAGATATAAAGATTGTCCTCATATAAAATGTTTGTTTGTATGTTTGTTTGCAATGCACATTTGACTGTATTGAAAGGCATTATAAGCTGCCGATGCCTGGCAAGTGCCTATTAGGAAAAAACAAATTACAGCTCACTAACTGCTGGAGTTTGGCCAATGGATATCCAAAACGGTGGATGCTCAAGTCCTGTTATATATACAGTGGTGTTCTAAAATAGCATTCCTTAATTAAAATGGCTTACAACACAAACCAGTGCTGAAAAGCCTGAGAATATGTGAAATGGCAGGGGGCAACAGCAGAGTATGCCTACACATCAATGTAGTGCTTGGCGCATTGCAAAATCAAGTTTTGCTTTATGCATCTTTGAATATTTGAATGTTTTGAGCTATGGTTGATTGGATATGTGGGTGCAGAGCCCATGGGGACAGGGGGAAAGGGGGTGAATGTAGTAGCACTTTGCAGCACTGCCAATCTGTGGATATGATTGGGTATCATTTATGCACTGAAGGTAACATATACCTCAACATGCCTGGAAAATTTTGGTGGCAACTCTAGTTGTGCCACAGCTTTGCCATGGAGTCTACTGGCTCCCACTACACATGGAAGAAGTACTTCCAGGGTGGCTCTGACGCAAAACTGTGGTGGAACCAGAGTCACCACCGAAAAAGCTATCAGCAGCAACACTGTGTTGTTGTTGTTGTTCATTCGTTCAGTCGTCTCCGACTCTTTGTGACCTCATGGACCAGCCCATGCCAGAGCTCCCTGTCGGCTGTCACCACCCCCAGCTCCCTCAAGGTCAGTCCAGTCACTTCAAGGATGCCATCCATCCATCTTGCCCTTGGTCGGCCCCTCTTCCTTTTGCCTTCCACTTTCCCCAGCATAATTGTCTTCTCTAGGCTTTCCTGTCTCCTCATGATGTGGCCAAAGTACTTCAACTTTGTCTCTAGTATCTTTCCCTCCAGTGAGCAGTCGGGCTTTATTTCCTGGAGGATGGACTGGTTGGATCTTCTCGCAGTCCAAGGCACTCTCAGAACTTTTCTCCGACATGCCAACTGGCAAACACTTCCTCCCATGTGATGAAAGAGGGAGGAAGCCAGAATGGTGTGAGGTATGGAGAAATAAATCCCCATGCCTCCTGGGAAGGTGCTGCCAGAATCGCCGCGATGTGCAGCGATCCACAGCAATTACGGTGGCACGTGTAACAAGGCTGATACTCTGATCAAATAGAAACCATGGATTGAAGTTGACTTAATGTTTTTTTTTTAATACAGCCTTTTATTTTGTATGTGATTCTGAGCTAAGATTCTTAAATCTTGCAGAGCTCACTTTGGAAAGTGCCTTGCACTGGACAGAAAGGTACAAGAGATGTATGACCTTGGCATCTGTCATCAAGGAAGTTTGAAATCTTTGCCAAGCAGATGAAAAGCTGAAGAAATAAGGAGGGAGACTGGGGATGCAGAAATGCTACTGCCACACAGGAAGTTGAAATGACAGCTGAAAAATACCACCAAGAGGAGCATACAACTTCTTGTGGCATCAGCTCCACTGGCTGCCAGTCTGCTAGCAAGCACAATTAAAAGTGCTGGCTTTAGCCTATAAAGCCCTAAATGGTTCAATCCGAGCTTACCCGTCTTAATGTATCTCCCTCTATAATCCACCTCAGAGGCTAAGATAATCAGGGGTGGCCTTGATCTCGGTCCTACCCCCTTACAATTGCGACAGGTGGGGATGAAAGACAGGGCCTTCTCAGTGGTGGACCCTCATCTGTGGAACTCCTTTCTTAGTGAAATTAGATCAGCTCCCTCTCTACTGACATTCAGAACAAAACCTAAAAACATGGCTTTGGGACCAGGATTTTGGTCAATAATGGGAGCAGTGCAATAAGAGACTATGATCTGGACTGGCCCTGGAATATGACGTGGATTATGTGATTTTAATTGTTTTAATGTTGGGTTGTTGTAGGTTTTTCCAGGCTATATGGCCATGTTCTAGAGGCATTTTCTCCTGACGTTTTGCCTGCATCTATGGCAAGCATCCTCAGAGGTAGTGAGGTCTGTTGGAAGTAGGAAAATGGATTTATATATCTGTGGAATGACCAGGATGGGACAAAGGACTTTTGTCTGCTGGAGCATCTATGGCAAGCATCCTCAGAGGTAGTGAGGTCTGTTGGAAGTAGGAAAATGGATTTATATATCTGTGGAATGACCAGGGTGGGACAAAGGACTTTTGTCTGCTGGAGCTAGGTGTGAATGTTTCAACTGACCACCTTGATTATATTTTGTTTTAATGTTATGTTTTAATTGGTTGATTTTAATGCTTTTGTTTATTCATTGATGTATACACACACACAGAATTGAATTGTTGCCTTTGTAAGGCTACCTTGAGTTCCCTTCGGGGTTGAGAAAGGTAAAATACTAGTATGGTAAATAAATAAAACAAATAAATGTGGTGTGTGTGACAACCGCTGGTATCTAAATAGTTCTGGCTGATACCTTGTTGGTTACAGTGGTGGACAGGATACTATTTGAGCTGTATACCTTGGACTAGGATGGAAGAAGCATGTGCAGGAAGCAATTCATCTGAATCAGCTATGAATTTGTCTAATCCAGTTGTGTAGGTATGTTCACAGTTTGGTAAACTCTCTTTCCATATCAATAACTTTGATTACAGAATATACTGTTTTGGTATTAGAAGCAGACCAAAGTACATTTCTTTTTTACACAGCAGGCAATGGATTTATGAAGCACAAAAAGTAGAGATGTCATACCTTGTTAAAATTAATGTTGGCTTTGCTGGGTGGAGTGTTATGGGAGCTCTAGCCTCAAAAGGAACTCCTTCAAATTCTGAGCAATGGTCACTAGTTTGTGAGATCTTGAAATAATGATTAGACAAGATTGTAGAGGTGAGATTGACCAAAATCTGGGCTCCACAAAATTTACATAGAATATATTTGTTCACCTCTAGTCAAATCATGGTCTAATGTATTGTTGAAGGCTTTCATGGCCGGAATCATTGGGTTGTTGTGGTTTTTTTCGGGCTATATGGCCATGTACTAGAGGCATTCTCTCCTGACGTTTCGCCTGCATCTGTGGCAAGCATCCTCAGAGGTAGTGAGATCTGTTGGAACTAGGAAAATGGGTTTATATATCTGTGGAAAGACCAGAGTGGGGCAAAGAACTCTTGTCTGCTGGAGCTAGGTGTGAATGTTTCAACTGACCACCTTAATTAGCATTGCCTGGAGCAATCTTTTGTTGAGAGGTGATTAGATGTCCCTGATTGTTTTCCCTCTGCTGTTTTGCTGTTTTAATTTTAGAGCTTTTTAAAATACTGGTAGCCAGATTTTGTTCATTTTCATGGTTTCCTCCTTTCTGTTGAAATTGTCCACATGCTTGTGGATTTCAATGGCTTCTCTGTGTAGTCTGATATGGTGGTTGTTAGAGTGGTCCAGCATTTCTGTGTTCTCAAATAATATGCTGTGTCCAGGCTGGTTCATCAGGTGCTCTGCTATGGCTGACTTCTCTGGTTGAAGTAGTCTGCAGTGCCTTTCATGTTCCTTGATTCGTGTTTGGGCAATGCTGCGTTTGGTGGTCCCTATGTAGACTTGTCCACAGCTGCATGGTATCCGGTAGACTCCTGCAGAAGTGAGAGGATCCCTCTTGCTTTTAGAGATGCATTAACTTTTTGTGTAAATGCATTTATTCTTAGGTAATACAGGCTGTACAATAGCTTTTCTGCCATCTGCATAAAATGATTTTATGCTGATTATGGTATTCTAATCTGCCACTCTCTTCATTCCTTCCTTTCTCTCTCTCTCTTATATGTGTGTGTGTATATAATTTTGCAGTCTGGTTTGCCTTTATATTGGGGAACTCTGCTTTCTTTCTTCCCACTCTCACTATACACACATATACACAGATATTAAGTGTCTTAAGTAAAAATACAGTTGACTCATTAACAATACAGAATGGAAGTCCCATTACTGACTTCTTTGTACTTTCATCATACCCCATTTGAGTGTGAAGACATTAACCCTCAAACTTGAATATTGCATTCTGTGCTTGAATAGAACTGTATTGTAACACATTTGTCTACTCATTTGTGAAATCAGCTTAAATATAAAAAAGTATATTATTCATTCTTTTTTATGCTTTTTTAAAATACACAATTCTGATCATTCCTGCAATCTAGGATATATATTCTAATTTATCTAGTAATCATTCAAATTAATAGCTGTCATTAATAAAATACTTTATTGATATTGTTTGTATTACGTGGTGATTAGGTTTAGCTCAACAAGGGAAACATCCTCACATTTCGGGACCCCCCTTCCCCTGTGAAACAAGCTGAACAATTTGAATTTAATTTCATTGGGAAGAATGTGTGTTTGGGTAGATGTGGGGCCTATCTGAGGCACTCAGAAGCAGGTGTGTACATTGAAGTTTCGGGGTCTTTAGAAAATAACTTCATGCCATGAACCATTTTAAGCACAGACAGAACCCTTTCATAGTCTACTAAAGTGTGATTTTCTTCATTCTTGTTGAATATGAAGAGTCCAGGCCAGAGAGGAAATCTTTGTTACTGGCTAATCTCTCCAGGGCTTTGAGGGGTGTCACTTTGAAAAAGCAACTTGATGAAAATTGTTGTGCCGTGTTCTCTCAAGCAAAGTAGTTTACATAAACACTGCTACGTTGCTTCCACTGGGTTTTGTTTCTATTCCTTATCTCTTTATTTGTAAGAGGGCAATGCCTTTGTTCTCAGTGCACACAAAGAAAATGATTATGTGATAAGTCCTAGCCTTTCATTTAAATTGTTACTATACAACAAGGCTACAATTAGTGCAGAGCATGACGACATAGACTGATTGACAAATATCAAAATACACAGGGCAGGCCAGATTCAATAAACAAACATTTCCTGAAGATGGCTGTGTTTGGATGTGGTGCTAAGTCATCCTTTGTTTTCAGCACAGTTGATTGGGCAAGACAGGGTCTGGTTCACAGATGAGCAAAGAAATCACATTTCATTTCTTCTTTTGTGGATTATTTTCCCTTTCACCTTCTCAGCAAATATCCAGTTGCTATCTTGTACTCTATCAGAGTGGTTAAGAACCAGCATACCAATTCATTGTATCACTAGTTCTTTCACTATTAACTGGCTGCAGAAATGGAGCGGGAAGTATGAATAATTCCCATGAAGATATAGAGTTGCACTTGGCCCACTCTGATCCAAGCATGATTTTAAACCTTATCCTCTTCCCAGATGAGCCATGTACATTTGCTATTCTGATGTCTTTTACCCCCATTTAATCCAAGAAAGTATTTCACTTCAATACTTCTACCTGCATCTCTATAATGTTTGATTGACATTTCATATCAGTTTCCGAAAGGACAGTGAACTCTGGTAAATGGACTGATAAAACATTTCTGTTAGAATCTAACAGAAATGGATTATCTACCAAGAGCTCAGAAGGAAGTCCCACCACTTCCATTTTATTGGTGGCTACATCATATCCAAGCAAAGCAGGGGCTGAGTAGCCATTTATTTTCTTTGCTCCCCAATCATAATGAGTCAACACAACAGTTTGGGTTAAACTCTGGGCAACTTTTGTTAATGTTACCTATCAACCACTATGTGATCTGCAAACAGATTGACCACATCTTTAGCCCTGGTATTATATTCGCAGAAAGAACTACTTACATCAATCTATCTTAATTTATTAATGAAGATGATCCCATCAGTCTACCTCAATGAATCAAAAATGTTATCTGGCCATTTCACCACAATTGTAACTACATTGGCCCACTATACGAGACACTTTCTCAGCCACTACAGATATGAGAGGGAGTCTCAACTGCCTAGCAACATCAAATTAAGTTCAATGCTACTAGACAGTCAACCTTACCCTCCCTTCCCTCTTCCTCTCCCTTAAAGGGCATGAACTTTGTGTGTACAAAGCTGAGCCAGTGGCCATCCAAGACCAACTCCTCAGCTAAGCTGGGTGAGATACCTGGGGCTCCAAATGCAATGAACTGTTGAATCCAGAGTGACTGTTCAGGAAACTGATGTAAAGTTATGTCCCAATTCCAGAGGATATTGAGACCAGAACTGTCCCCAAACTGAGAAGAACAATGAGCATATCAAATTTCTCTTCTGAAAAGACTAAGTGTAGGTTATACCACTATCAACAAACTAGATGACCATATGGTATTACCCAGAGCCCTCGTCATATAAATTTGCTTATATGGAAAGTTAAGGTCACGGGTATCATCATCAGAGTCCATACTTCATTACACCTAGGCATGAGGGCACTCGCAGTTACAAAAACTCCATAAGATTCATTACACAGCCCAACCAAAAAAAAATCAGTGTCTAGGTTTTAGGCCTGTTATTATGGTTATTTGGGGGCACTGATTCAGAAAATTGCATTTGAAAGATCACATGAGCTCTAGTTTCTTAGATATGGTGATCATTATTTTATATGGGAAAGCAGATGGCGATTGCTAGATGGCATATGTTCTGTATCTCGAAAACTAAAACTGACAAAGGAAAATGTGCCAAATTTGGAATCAGCAGGTCAAATATATCCACAAACAGGATTAACATTAGAGGCACCAAGATGTGTGTTGGACAGTGTTTTATAACATGGTGATGGAAATGTATCAAATGTTTTTAAGGACTGAACAAGGGCGAGTGCTCAGTGTGTTCTGATTTTAAAATCTATGGAAAAAAGATTTTATATGTTATATCCTGATAATTGTCTGTCCTTATTTCTTTCTACAAGCTCCAATATTCTTTTAATGTGTTACTGTGGCTCTCAACCTGTGGGTCCCCAGGTGTTTTGGCCTACAACTCCCAGAAATCCCATCCAATTTACCAGCTGTTAGGATTTCTGGGAGTTGAAGGCCAAAACATCTGGGGACCCACAGGTTGAGAACCACTGTGTTACAGTCTGGTGTTCTGTATTGCTTTCCCATTATATATCTTGAGTGAACCTTAGTGCTTTGTCTAGTACCTTCGCTGTTTATACATTTCTTCAAAAGGGATGATGCATATTTATTGTGAATTTAATAAATGCATTGGATGACACATGAAGCAAATATAATCTGATAAGATTATGCAATGTAATACAACTCTGTTCAATATAACAGTAGGCCAGCAATCAATGATAGAAGCTGATCCTATCTGTGACAATTTAGACACTGTCACATTTGTTTCTCATTCTGTGATCAAGCTGGTACTGAACAACAGTAGCTGTTGTTTTACTTCCTATAAAACATGGCTTTCTATTGGGTTGTTTTGAAATCTCAGCTCACTTTTTGAGAAAACCAGAAACATTAGTTTTGCACAATCTTAAATGGATCAATATAATAAGAATGAATAAGAAGGATATCTTTGTTGGTAGAACTCTGAACTGTAAAAACTCACACATTACTGGAGCATGCTTATATGACCGGTATCCTCAAACACTAATCCCTTAACAGGCTTCATGCTTTAATTTTGATTAAACTAGCATCTTGTTAATCAAGGGTTTAACTGAAAAGCCAGTAAAAAGAGCATGGCATTAATTAAATTTGAAGGTTGTGTAAAATAAAAATCTTTATAAGCACAACCAATGTACAGAAAAATGCACTGCTCAATATAAGATATTCAAAAGACTTCAGGGAAATCTGAAGTACAGGTTGAGCATCCCTTATCTGGAATTGCAAAATATGAAATACATGGATGGCTTAGATCGTGACACATTTGCTTTCTGATGGCTCAATCCACAAAATTAATTAAAAAATATTGTATAAACATATAATTGGGGGTTTAGCCCTCACAGACTTTAGATGTTTATATGAAGCAGCAGGATTTAGTTGGTTAAAGGAATGGTCTACACTCAAAGACCACACCTTACATAATCTGGAGAGCTATAGTTTAAGATATGAATGGCATGCTTACTTATAGTATGTAAAAGATAAGGTGAACAAAATTCAGCATCAGTAATCCAATAAGATCTACCCTCCTAAGGATCTGGAAGAAATATAAGGAAAGGATGGAATTAAAAACCCCTTTATGACTGCGTCCATTGGAAGCAGTACTTAGACCAACATCCAATGAGGAAATAAGAACTTACAGGGAAGTATCTAATTAAAGAAAAAGACCAATGGGATAAGTAACTGGTTCTGTTACCTTCAATTGCATGATTGATTTAGGAAAAATGTTAAAATACGATTTGCTAACAGAAAACTCACATTGGAACGTATAATTCAGAAGGGGAATAAGGGCTTAGTTTTTAGATTGCATTAATATATACTAGAATACAATCTAGAGGACATCCAAATAAAAATCACTTTGATTTCCTGGGTTAAAGCCTAGGGAAAATATTGATCTGGAGAATTGGGAGCACCTTTGGAAAAGTGGATATAATGTTCCATCGGGGAAAATATGTATATGTTTTATAGATGTTATATAATGCCTGAAACTATAGCCAAAATGGATAAAACCCAGCTAGGGAAACACTGGTGGTGAAAAACACAGAAAGGCACATTCTTCCATGTTTGGTGAACCTGTAAGACAATTCAAGATTTTTGGGAAAAGGCGATTAAAGAAACAAACAAAGTGATTACGAAAAAGGTTAAAAAATCCAGAAATGTGCCTTTTAGGAATATTTAGAGGGAGAATTAGCAAAGGAGATGAGGAAATCTGTTAATATAATTTTGTTGCAGCTATACTGACAATAGCAAAATAATAGAAAAGTGAATAATAATAATCTAAAAAGGATTGGAGAGAAAAGTTATTAGAATAAATTCAAATGGCAAGTTATCTAATAGTAATTGGGGAGGAAATAATGAGGAGTTTGTTTAAAATGGAGGCTGGCATTTGAATACATGGGAAGGAAGACAGATGTGGACTTTAAAATAGCTGCAGGGGGGATGGCAAATGGGAAAGATTTGATAGAATATTGTAATGTATCTGTTTGGGGGAATGACATACCTGTATAAGATGTATTTGACTATCTCAAGATGTTTCTCCTTTTTATATTTTGTATCCCACTAATTTCACTCAATACTTATTTTAAAATTTGATTTTTAAGCCCCCCCCCCCCCAAATATCTTCAGCTATGTGCAGGCCCGTAGCCAGGATTTCGTTTCGGGGGGGGGGGGGGTGGAATTTTTTTTCAGGGGGTTTCGGGGGGGCTGAGTTTTGGGGGGGGGTGGGCTGAGTCTGAGTGAAAGAGATTATATTTATTTTATTTATTTACTCCATTTGTATACCGCATTTATCAGCCTGGAGCGGCGACTCAATGCGGTTTACAGTAAAAATAAACAGTGAACAATAAATAAGACGCACATCGACAAACAATACACATAATCATCAACGCCTACTTAGAATCAGATCCCGTTCTCATAGTCCTTAATTCAATCCTTGTTCAATGCCGTCATTATTGGGTGGTTGTTACTGCATAGCTAACCGAATGCCTGCTCATAGAGCCACGTCTTAACCCTCCTTCGAACCACCAGCAACGAAGGGGCCTGCCTGATGTCCACTGGTAACGCATTCCATAGCCGAGGGGCCACTACCGAGAAGGCCCTGTCTCTCGTGCCCGCCAGCCGCACTTGTGACGCTGGCGGACCGAGAGCAGGGCCTCCCCGGACGATCTTAACGCTCTTGCCGGTTCGTAGGTGGAGATGCGTTCGGAGAGGTAAGTGGGGCCGGAACCGTGTAGGGCTTTATAGGCTAAAGCCAACACCTTAAATTGTGCTCGGTAGCAAATTGGCAGCCAGTGGAGCTGGCTCAACAGGGGGGTGGTGTGCTCCCTGAGAGCTGCTCCCGTTAGCAACCTGGCTGCCGAGCGCTGGACCATCTGAAGCTTCCGGGCAGTCTTTAAGGGCAACCCCACGTAGAGCGCGTTGCAGTAATCTATACGGGATGTGACAAGAGCGTGGACTACCGTGGCCAAGTCCGACCTCCCAAGATACGGGCGCAACTGGCGCACAAGCCGAAGCTGTGCAAATGCTCCTCTGGAAACCGCCAAAACTTGGGGTTCCAAGGTTAGCGAAGAATCCAGAGTCACACCCAAGCTGCGAACCTGCGTCTTCAGGGGGGGTGCGACCCCGTCCAACACAGGCTGTAAGATATATTGAATATGGTGATCAGATCATGATATGAGTAAACATAACAGTTTAAATAATGCACCAGTAAGGCCTTTTTGTGAACCACCATGAGAATTTGGGGGGGGGGGGGCCCCCCCCCCCCCCCCCCCCGGCTACATGCCTGGCTATGTGTATAAGATGCATATGAAACACAAATGTATTTCACATTTAGAAATGGTTCACATCATTAAGATATATTATTTTCTAGATATATCAAACAGGTATTCCAAAAAAAAATCCAAAAGATACCTGGTTTTAAGCATTTTGGATATGAGATCCTCAACCTGAATACCTCACAAGCTTGCATGTCATGTTTGAACAGTTTTCTTTTGTGTTAACTGGCCATTTGTATTTTGTTAGAAAGGATGAAGATAGCTTACCTGCTTTTAAGGATTTAATCCTGTTAATTAAGAACTCATCTTGACTTATTTCTGTATAACCTTGAGTTACATGGTTCCATAAACTCCAGATAGAAGTAGAGGAAAACATCTAGCAAGGTGCATATGATACTAGCGTTTCATTTAGCCACTCAAGTAATTTAGCCACCCAGGTAATGTTTCCCATTGTCATATTAGGAAAATTTTTCCTCCATTTCTCTCATTGTGCAGCCCTTGAAGTCAACCACAAATTTCTCCAGAGAATTTTCCATTCTTCTGTTGCAGGAATTTTGGACTGTAGTGGGAAGGGAAAACCAGGAGAGGAAATCATCTCCTGATTCCGTTCTCTACCAGTATTGCTTTCCACATTATATTGGTGGATCCTTGCAGAATCACACATATTAGTATTTCTGTAATCATGTTGTCCAACAATGAGCTGACAGCAGCTTTTTCTCTTGTAAAGCAAAACTGGCTTCCTGAGTAGTTATGTAACTTCTTGAGAAAGCAAGAGTTCAAACCAAAATGACAGTAACCTCAACTGGCAACATGCTGAATTTGGAAATCTCCTTCTGTTTCTTCTTCTTCTTTATACTATACTGCAAACCTCTTCCTCCTTTAATTGGAGAAATAGACACTGACAGAGAGGGCAACTGTAAAGGGAGGAAGGGAGGGAGACAGAGTGACCACATCTTTAGCCCTGCTATTGTGTTTGCAGAAAGAACTACTTACATCAATCTATCTTAATTTATTAATGAAGATGATCCCATCAGCCTACCTCAATTCATTAAAAATGTTATCTGGCCATATGACTACGAATGGTTCTACATTGGCCCACAATACCAGGCACTTTCTCAGCCACTGCAGATATGAAAGAGAGTCTCAACTGCCTATCCAGCATCAAATGTAGTTCAATGCTACTGGACAGTCAATCTTCCTCCCCCTTCCCTTTTTCAATCACCCCATTGTCCCAGCCAACATCATAGCAGATGATGGCCAAAAGGTAGGACTAATGTTGAGGCCAGTGACCGCCGTGGAAGGTAAGTGACATCCTGTGTCCATAGACCAATGAGCCCAGAATCATGGGATAGCAGTGAGAACAGTTGCAACTGGTTCTATTCCAAAACTTGCCCAACTGTTCAGACAAGTCCAAAGCTGGGGGATCTCCAAATTCTGGAGCAGAATTTAGAGTAGCTTTCAATTTTGGATAATGGGAGACAAGGCTGCATTAAAGTGGGGTTACACCACATTACCATATGTCAGCTCCATGTGGCTCAGTTGCCACAGAGCTGATCTGGGCCCATTCTGACCTAAGTGGACAGCCCCATCTTTCTGGACTCACATTCATAATATTTTCATTTCAATATGACCTCTTATAATGTTTTTGTTTTTATATTTATGTAACAGTCAACTGATCAAGAAATGGCAATTTGTCCAGCACTATTTTCCAAACTGAAAATAAACTTACTATGTTGATTAAGGAGAAATCTCTAACTGTGTTTCTCCAGCAAAGATGGGACCAAATTGCCATCACTTTTTTTTTTGGACTAGAAGTGTTTTAGTATGTGAGAAAGGATGTACCAATAGTTACTTTTCACTAAATGAATGTAGAAAACGGAGAGAAAATAATCACCAGACAGAGAATCTAAAGCACTTAGGTAATGTAGATTGTTTGTTGTTAGTAGTTATTGTTTAAATGTTTAGGCTGTAAGACTATTATTCTAGAAAATGTTTTTTTCACAAACAAGTTTTATTTTGCTTTCAAAAAAGAAAAAAATAACTCAAATAAACAGTAAAAAAGAGAAAAGAGAAGGGAAAGATGGGGAACATGGGAGGATATAGTACGTAAGTTACGGAGCCATGTTAGTTAAATAGTTCTACACATGAGTCTATTGTATCATCAAAAACGTGGGAGGAGGGTATTGTTATACATATTCTTTAGTAAAGGGAGAAAGTAAAGCAAAAGAAAAAAATCCAACTATGATATCTTCTCTAACAAGTAAAAATGATCCTTCGGGATCTGCGTTGATTTCTTTTATCTTGTCATATTGTCCATCTTCTCTTCCAGATTTGCGTAGTGAGTGTTTTTTCGAACTCTTGTTGATGATGTTTTTGTTCTGTTTTTCATTTTTTTTGCCGGGAGGGGGGAGGTTGTATGTTTGTATTTAGGTTTTATTTTAATTTGTTTAAATAACATGTAATCATAAAAGAAACTGACCCATTTTTAGGAATGTGCAGTTACTGGTGACTATTTTTTACATTTGTTTCTATTTTATTTTCAAATATTTTTTTCATGCTGTTATAGCCCACAGATCCCATACATTTTATACACAGACACACACACACAGACCAAATCCCAAGTCCTGCTCCTCAAAGAACATCTTCTTTGTACAGAATCAGAAACAAATACTGATGTGAATTCCAAGCATACTAGGTTCCATATATATATGTTAGTCTTCAGCAACATATTGTATGTTATCTGTCAAAACTGTCAAATATCCAATTATGGATGTCAAATGGTAGAAGTTTTAAAGTTTAAATATCAAACATTTAGCAAATTAGCAAATAATACCTGAAAATATTCAGAATAAAAATTCACAGAAGAGGTTGGTCTGGATGTTTTAAGGTACAAATGTATTGTGAATGAATGTCATCAAAATCTAGATTAAAGATAAGAATAAAGATAAAATATTTGTTGGGAATTGACAACAGTCAGAGAAGTCAACTCTCTTCCAGTCATAACTACCTTGGGTCATTTACAGTCCAGGTATTATGGATCTAGGCGGAGAAAAACTCTGCATGTATTCAGCTACCAAAGCATGCTTGCCAGATGTATAAAAATAGCTTGTAATAAAGAAGGCAGACACCAGCAATTGCTCCTTTGGCAATGGAAAACTGCAGACAGTACAGATAAACATGAATTTAATAAACCAGTGAACAAGGCAAGGCAGATAAAAATCAATAGCGCAAAACTGAAATGGAAGCAGGTTTTTCCAGGTATAAAATGTTGAGGGGTGCAAAGTCCTGAAATAGGGAAGTTAGCATATCTCTGATTTTGTTGAGTTGAATTTAAATTTGTTCCTTTCTCATTGTATTTCTGGATTTAAAAATTTGGTCAAGGGAAAGACAACAGTAAATTTAACAGCTCTGTCTTGGAGCCAGATGAATGTGACTTTCAAAAATGCCATGTTTGACTTACTGGGCTGGGATGTCGTGGTGGCTGATGCTCTGCCACCCGCCATCTTCCTCCAAGGCTTCTCCTTCCAAGGAGCTCTTAATACCCTGTGTGTTTTGGTGCTTGTTGGGTGCCCAGCCAATCAGGGCAAGACTCTGCCCTGTACCCTCTTTGCCACCACTCATGCCTGCTTTGATCTGCTGCTGCAGATTTGGGAGAGGTGTGCCGGCCCACAGACTATGGCCTTTGAGCTGTACTCTCCCTCCCACCCTGTAGTTATTTAGTCGGTGTTGGTGTTATTGTTATTTCTCAGCCATGTTCTTTTGTCACAACTTGGGGATGTTTGGCATCCTTTGGTTTTGCCCCACTAACCATGAAGGATGACTTCCAATCCACATGGAAGCAGGCGGTAGCATCAAAAATCTCCTCATTGGGATTTTCTCCAGGTCTACTATTCGCTATGGATTACAATCAAGCCAAAGCACTTATTAAACAACGTATCACAGACACAGAGCGACAACTAGATCTGGCCTCGGTTCCAACCTTCCTTATCAATGAAGACAGCAGATATCTTGCCTCCCCTATGGCATATTTAACAAACTTAGAGTCATTGAAGGACTTTCACCCTGGCTCGATGCCACGCTCTCCCATCAGCTGTACTCGAAGGCCGTTACCGGAAGATCCCTTTCCCAGAGAGACTCTGCCCCTGTGACTCGGGTCATGTAGAAACAATAGAACATGTGCTCCTTCAGTGCCCGTTCTACAGGGATATCCGTGCCAGGCTTATCTTACTTCTGAAATAAAAGCACCCAGGCCATTTAGGACAATTTTATACCTCTCTGCTACTTGCAGATACTAATTCAGCTACTACCTACAATGTTGCAAAGTCCTGTGCAGCAACATACAAAATCCGTCAGGGAATGACTAGTCCCAAAATTTAACTGTGTGTCCAGTAATCTTCTTCCCTGAATCTACAATTTGGTGATGGATCTGTGCATTGTATGTTTTTACCCTGTTTCCCCTTCCGCTCCCTCACCCATATTGTGCTTCAGTAGTTATATTTATATTTTTAATGTACCAAACATACCAAGTTTGTATGAAAATGTGACTCTATTTCCTGTGCTGGTCAATGACTGAAATAAATGATTTGATTTGAGGTGGCTTATTAGGAGTGCAGCAGTACCAGTATCCTGGGTCAGAACTGGTTGGAAAACTGCCTGCAACCCCTACTGATTTTTGCTGAATTGGTCAGCAGTGGGCTATTTGATTCCTGATCCAGAACTCATGCATACCAACCTTGTTTGTACTGTAACCAATAAACAAGTTGTGGCCTTTGGTTATCCCAACACTGTGTTTATTTTTGCTGGGAGACTGAGCAGAAGGCAGCCCACGCAATTGGTCTGTCATCCAACCCCATCCCACAAAGTTTTCAATTTCTATTTAAAATTCAATGCAATTTACCTAGGAGTAACTTTGACTGAAGTCAATGGAATTTATTGCTGAATGTAACACATAGAACTGTGTTGTAACTGGTGACATGAGATATTATTATTATTATGTTCCCCCTCGATGGACTGTCACCTTGTCGTGGTGAGGGGGCTTGCGCGTTCCGATGAACCTGTAGGCACAACAACTGGAGTCGTGCACTCCCAGGAGTGGCCGCGGGCGAGGTTCCAGACCAAGCACAGTCCGAAGACCCAAAGACCTCAACGGCGGAGCAGGCGGAGGATAACATGGCACATGTTACAACGGCTGCGAAGGCGGAAGAAGGCTGCAACAGACTGAGAAGCCACGGTCATTGTGTTAAACTACATCACCAGTGGAACCTCACTCTGTGAAGTCTGTGTGTTGATCAGTTGTGCACTGACCTCCACACATTAAAAAAACCCACGCACAGGCGTCTTCCAAAGGAAAAAACAACAACAAAAGTCCCATGGCGATCAGCGAGTGGCGACGGGGGCAGGACTGTGAAATCTGGAAGCCCCTAGTCACAGACTGGCACATGGGCGGTGGGTACGGACTCAGTCGTTCTACCTCAAGGTCCAAGGCAGTTGAGTAGTTCGGCAGCTGTATCCGCGACTGAGCAGCCCTTTGAGGACCCACTCTGCTCACCCCACATGGGGAGGGGGCTAGAAAAGGTGCCCTAAACATAGTCTGCCTCACTTATCCCTGACTGGACTGCCGCGTCCAGTGGGGTCACCACCCTGCGGCCAAAAAAGAAAAATGAACTTCGGTACGTGGAACGTACGGACTCTGATGGACAACAGTGGCAGTGAACGCCCCGAACGCAGAACTGCCATCATTGCAAGGGAGCTGGGACGCTTCAACATCGACATAGCAGCCCTTCAGGAGACCCGGAGAGCAGGAGAGGGACAGCTGAAGGAAGAAAAAGGAGGCTAAACCTTCTTCTGGAAGGGACTGCCCGAAAAAGACCAAAGAATGCACGGAGTTGGCTTTGCCATCAGGAATGATCTGGTGAAACATCTGTCCGAAGCACCCACTGGCATCAACGAACGACTCTCAACCCTCCGAATCGATCTTGCCAAAAACCAACGGGCAACCATCATAAGTGCCTATGCACCAACACTAGATGCTGACGAAGACATCAAGGAGAAATTCTACTGTCAGCTGGACACCATCCTATCGGGGATACCTAAGGAGGACAAAATCATCCTCCTGGGGGACTTCAATGCAAGAGTCGGGCGAGACTTCGACCTGTGGCCAGGGACCATCGGAAAAGACGGGGTTGGAAACAGCAACTCAAATGGCATCCTGCTTCTCACCAAATGTGCGGAGCACAACCTTGTCATCACCAACACTCTCTTCCGCCTGAAAAACAAGTTCAAGACATCATGGAAGCACCCCCGGTCAAAGCATTGGCACCTCTTAGACTATGTAATCACACGCGCCAGAGACCGCCGTGACGTGCTCCTCACAAGAGCCATGACAGGTGCTGACGACTGCTGGACTGACCACAGGCTAATTCGATCCTCGATGGCTATCAAGATCGCTCCCAAGCGCAGACTCCAAGGAAGGAAGACAAGGCGCAAAATGAACACCCAAGCCCTTCAGGAGCCCTCCAGACGAGCCCATCTCCAAACAGCACTCAAGGACCATCTACCCACAGTACACCCCGAAAATGTCGAGGAACATTGGAACAAACTGAAGACCTCCATCATCCAAGCCTGCAAAAAAACTATTGGATACCAAGCCAAGAAACATCAAGACTGGTTTGATGAAAATGACATCGAGATCCAACAGCTAATTGACAAGAAAAGGAAAGCCTTCCAAACATGGCAGAGAGACATCAACTGTGCTGCTAAGAAAAAGATCTATGCCAGTGCAAAAGCTGAGGTCCAAAGAAGGACAAGAGAACTCAAGAACATCTGGTGGACAAAGAAGGCTGAAGAAATCCAACACCTGGCAGATACCCATAATGCTCAGGGATTCTTCAAAGCCACAAAGGTCATCTATGGACCAAGAAACCATGGCATACAGCCTCTACGCTCATCAGATGGAACCAAACTCCTGAAGGACCAAAACTCAATTGCACTACGTTGGAAAGAACACTACCAAAGCCTCCTGAACCACAGCTCCAATGTGGCCGAAGAGGTCCTCTCACAAATCCCGCACTTTTTTTTCTTTTTTTTCATGCAAAAAAAAACTTCTTTTTATTTGTGGATTCTTTTTGACGCTCTTGTTTCACTTTTTTGTTAGTTTGGACCTTATTTCGCAATTGTCCTTAATGTTTGCGAATGTTCACTTAGTTCTTAGCAATGCCTTTTAGCACTTGTGTCCATACAGAAGATTAGAACATACTCAGACATTGTTTTATTTTCTTGTGGGTCAACAGTATTTGGTGATCCTTCTGCGTCGAAATCTTTTGTATTTATTAGAGG
>NW_026847438.1:151399137-151428066 GCF_025583915.1 Anolis sagrei ordinatus
TGAGATATTATTATTATTATGTTTTTTATACCCCACTTTATCTCCCCCGAAGGAGATTCAAAGCAGCTAACAATTAAAAATATGACCACATTGTTTAAAATATACAAATACGCAAACATTAAAACAGAATTAAACATAACTGTATTAACATTCAGTTAGAATCCATTAAAACATAATTAAAGCTAAAAATCATAACACTCACTGACTTGCTCATCAAAAAACTTTTTCTTTAAAAGCCTGAATAAGAAAGGTTTAACCTGCCACTAGAAGGACAGCAGGGAAGGGAGCATTCTGCAGTGAAGCAGCCATTTTTCCTTCCTTAGAAGTGTACTTTGTCCTCCTTACAAGTGTACTTGGGAACTTAAAGGTAAAAATAGGGAGTAAATCTGTCAGAACTCAAACCTCTCTTCAGCAAAGCTGTTATGTGCTCATGATGCTACTACCAGTTTTCATTTTAGCGGGATTGTTGTCTTTTATTTCTGGACACTGTTTATAGCCTATACCAGGGGTCCTCAAACTAAGGCCCGGGGGCCGGATGCAGCCCTCCAAGGTCATTTACCCGGCCCTCACTCAGGGTGAACCTAAGTATGAAATGACTCAAAAGCACACAACAACAACAACAACAACAACAACAACAACAACATCAACAACAATCCTATCTCAAAAGAAGGCCCACACTTTTCATTGAAATACTAATACGTTTATATTTGTTAAAATAGTTCCTCATTTTAATTATTGTATCATTTTTTAGTGTCTTTTGCATTACAAATAAGATATGTGCAGTGTGCATAGGAATTCATTCATGCTTTTTTTCAAATTATAATCTGGCCCTCCAACAGTTTGAGGGACTGTGACCTGGCCCTCTGTTTGAAAAGTTTGAGAACCCCTGGCCTATACTCTTGAAAAGGTGGGACTGTGCACTAAGGCAATAATAGAAAACCCACTGAACTGACCAGAGCCAGCACAGTGTTTTGACATGTTTTAAACAACTGATCTTACAGTAGATGTAATTGATTTTAGTGTGTCTATATTTATAGGTATTTTATGTTCCAGCATGGAATGTGTGCCGTATATATGCTGTGCTCAGCCCAGAGTCCCCTTCGGGGTGAGAAGGGTGGAATATAAATGTTTCAAATAATAATAATATAATGAAATAAAAACTTTCAAGCTTCATGCAGTTCTGCCTCATGGTGTTCACTATAAAAATATAAAAAAATATATAGGCAGACTTATTTTTTTCAAAAAAATAAAAATAGAAATTTAGAGCGTGCATGCTTTAGCTTAATTGGCTGTGTGATATTTCCCAAACTTTCCTTTTCTACTTTCACAGAAACTTCTTTAAAGTTAAGTGTTTTTTCATCTGAATCTTTCTTTTCTTCCAAAAAATACAGTGCTAAATTAAAAATCAGGCAGTTTTTTTTCCTGAATTGGTAGCAGTGTCTGACAACTTTATTACTTCATAAAATCTATCAGCCCTGCATTTTTTAAGAAAAGGTTTCTAGTGGTATACACTTTTTGGTCTACAAAACTTCATATGCATATTATTATATGGTCCCTGTTGAATGTCTAGTTGCTAAACATGGCATTATCCAAAACAAGGGAACCTCCTTTGATATTATACAAAATGACAAACTGTTAGGCTGCATTATATGAAAGCTGAGTGAGAATGAAAGGCAGAGTGCTATATCTGTCATTTTCAGTCTCTGGAACTGTACTTGTATAGAGGCAGAAATATATTTAGGTTGCTGAGCATACATGGATTTCAAACAGGAACTTGGGTTGAAATCCAGTGTTCTGCTGGGAGAATGTCTGGAGCTTTATTTTTCTCCATTTAATTATCCCACATCTTTGTGCTTCTTGAAAAAGAGCTCTTTAAGTTTTCTCAGCCTCCAGGTCAGTTTTCAGAAAAAGAGATATCAGGATTCCAGCGTGAAAGGACTCCTATGGTTTTCTTGGATTCCTCTCTTCCACCAGTGGATGTTCATCAGTTGTCTGCAGGAATGCAACTGCAGTCAAAACTACAGAATTTATAATGCACATATCTAGTGAGCAGAGATGTAAGTCTCACCCATTTGTAAAATGTACTCATAATTGTGGCATCACTAACCTCGATAAAAGGGATGTAATCTTGGTATGGTGGTTTTAGCATTTGGGTACGATTCTGAAGAACAAGGTTTGAATCCCCAATTGGCCATGAAAGGAAACCCATTGGGTGATCTTGGGCAAGCCACACACACTTTCTGTCACAATCCACTACTGAATAAATCTCGACAAGAAACTTCCATAATAGTTCCTTAGGCCCTTCCACACAGCCCTATATCCTAGAACAGGGGTCCTCAAACTGTTTAAACAGAGGGCCAGGTCACAGTCCCTCGAACGGTAGGAGGGCCTGATTATAATTTGAAAAAAACTTGAATGAATTCCTGTACACACTGCACATATCTTATTTGTAGTGCAAAAAACACTTAAAACAATACAATAATTAAAATGAAGAACAATTTTAACAAATATAAACTTATTAATATTTCAATGGGAAGTGTGGGCCTGCTTTTGGCTGATGAGATAGGATGGTTGTTGTTATTGTTGTTGTTATTGTTGTGTGCTTTCAAGTCATTTCAAACACTAAGGTTGACCCTGAGTGAGGGCCAGGTAAATGACCTTGGAGGGCCGTATCCGCCCCCCGGGCCTTAGTTTGGGGACCCCTGTCCTAGAATATCAAGGCAGAAAATCCCACATTATCTGAGAGTGGACCCAGATAACCTAGTTCAAAGCAGATATTGTGGGATTTTTAGCCTTGATATCCTAGGATATAGGGCTGTGTGGAAGGGCCCTCAGTTGAAACAATTTGAAGGCAAAGAATCACAGACAACCTTGGCAGAAGCACAAAATAGACTTGAAAGATTGTATAGCCACTGTGAATTATTTCTAGGAAAAAAGGGGCACTTAAGCCTGCTAATCGTACCATACATACAATATTGATTAGAATTGTGTTTCAAAATATTTTTTCACAATTTGTCTTTTATACATTAGCTTGGTGTTAGTAAGGGAAGTGTCCCAACATAATTTCTCCATGTTGTTGAAACATGTAATATGAGCCATCCCTCATCTCTAGCATGTTTAAATTGAAGGATTGATTGGTACTTGGAAGATCAATTTAGTTCCCTTTGCCTTACAATGAATCCTTGGATTTTGTTCAGTTCCAAAGCTGTAAGATTTCTCTCCCTCAGCAGTGAAATACCTCAGTTTCTACATGGATGAGATTTGGGAGACAATATGCCTACTTTATTAATGTTGGAGTCTCGTCAGGCTAAAGGATTTCAACCTCCAAACTATGCAGTCTAGTACATGCCTCCTGCCTTCCCTGTTCCTCATTATCTTTGGGTGTGAATCCTAATTATGAGATGACAGTGGCAAAATAATTAGACATGTTAAATCTGCCTAAAAGCAGGCATATTTTTCCATTTGCTAGGCTTAGTGTTTTACCCTCTGTACTTCTACAAGCAAGATTCTTTCCACTGCACATTTATGTTATTGTAAGAATAGAATTACATTGGCCTTATTCTTCCAAAATCACCATCTGAATTTTAAGTGTATGAATAATTTCAGTATCCCGGAAATCAATTGGATTAACACATAACTGGAATGAACTGAAACCCATTATTTGCATTGTGCCTAATAAGAGTCTTTAATGTATTCAATTTACTATTCTGCCAGATTGCGAATGACAGCAAATATTTTGGTTATCTCCCAAACTACAACACCTTTGTTTCTGTCTAAGATATTGGTGTGATACATCTCCTGCCTGTTGTGAATTCTTTTAGTAAGCTTGGGAATTTAATGGGGTAGTGGAATAATAGATAGGATAAAGATCCTTGCTTCATATTTCAGTCCAGGTCATAGTTGGCCATGAATAATAAAGCTTCCTTTATGCTTTGATATTACAAGTCTCCAAGGCATGCGTTTGAAGCCAAGGGATGAGTTCAACGGTAGATTAGATCGAAGTGAAAAAGAAGTGGAGTGGGATCTTGTTGTCCAGAGGATGCTGCCTGCTATGTTATCAGAATATGATCTTGCCATTATCAGGTATCCTGAAATATCAATAATTAATAATTATTGATTAATAATTATGTCTTCTGATATCATGACTTAGGACAGGCCTTTGAAAGGGCTATATGGTTTTAGCTATACTCAGCAGCAAAGGTAGTGTGTGTAGATTGTTTTGCAGGTTTGGGCAAGAAAAAGCTGTACACCAACTGATGATCCATGTCTATAAGGACTTCTTAGTATGCCACTAACCATTTGGCCCTCCCTGTATGAGAGAAAACTCTTCTAGGTTGCTTTGATTTTGAGCATACTTCAGGGTTGTCACGGTAGCAGCAACTAGGAGTAACTGGGATCAGTCTTGGAGAACCATTATGTCATACAATGCCAGATTTGGAGAAAGTGGTATATTCATATGTTATAAGAGTTTCAAGATGGAACAGACAGACATGAGGGAGAGAGTTAAGATTAAAAAACACCCCCTCTGAGGGTAGAGTCTGGCTGGTGCGGAGGAAGAACACTGACAAGACACACCAGTTACTACTTGTGATGCCAATCCAATTTTCTGACAGAGAGGGCACACCTCATCAGTTTTGCACAGAGTGCATCATCTATTTGTACAATTTAGGCAGCTGTCCTGGAAGCATCATACAGGTTCTTATGAATGAGAAGGAAAAGTAAGTTATCCTTTTCACATGATGAATATAAAATGGGAAAAGGGATTGAGGACCATAAATTAATGATGACAAACTGCAACAGAGGGAGCAGCAGGGATGTCTGGTGAACTATTCAACCAACTGTGGATGAACTAAAAGTGTCTGAGCAATTGTAGAATTGGACAATAGTAGAAGCAAATAACAACATTCTGGGTTATAGAAGATAAGATAAACACAGAGGTATTGTGAGGTTTGTTTCTTACATAATTTTGTAATAAAACATGTATAAGTGAAAATAATGCCTCAAATCCTGAATCATCAATGTAACTACATTGTTCTTATGTATGACAATACAATCCCCTGAAACCCTGCTTTTCTAGCCTGGCAGCACCATGACCAAAATGCTGTATTTCATCACATGAAGTTGTATCCCTCTTTTTTTTTGTTTAACTAGTGAAGAAAAAGAAACACAAGTGAACTATTATGTGAGAAAATCCAAAAATGCCAATTTGCCACCCCCCCCCCCAAAATGGGGGTGTGACTGTTATGTGATAGTGACTATAATGAGAGGAAATATGGTATTTCAAAGGACACCGAGAAATGACATTTGCAATGCATTTTCTGTTGTGCAGTGCATCATGAACAATCTCATGTGCCTTATTTAGTGCCTTAGCCTCCTGAGGCTCCGTGGGCCTGCTTTATGGGATAGGATGGAGGAAGAAAGGTGATCAGTTAGTGGGGACTCCCCCTCCATCTCTTTGCAGATTGTGTACAAAATAGGAAGAGAAACAATGATGTTACTGGTCTTCTGTCTGTCCCTGTAGCAAAGGACAAGGTGACAAAGAGGGAAGGTTCATTTCCCAAACACCTCAACTTTTTAGTATTCTTTGTTTTCACTACTAGCAAGAACCAAAAAGGACTTTCCTATAGTGGAGAGTGGTAGGACATGGTGTAGTTATGCTCCATAGATCACATACATATCTCAGCCATGGTTTATATACAACTGCTAACTTTCCAAAGAGTACAATCTTATACAAGCACCACTGCACAAAGTATCTCTTATTAGTTATTACATGGATCACCAAAAGTAAAAAAACTTTACCTGAGATCCCAAATTTATCTGTTTCTATTATTAAATCTTTAGTGATACAAAAGTAATTCAAGTGTTATTTCTTTTGTGATTTACTTCTTAGTATAGGATCCCAATGTAAATGTCTCAGATTTAGTTGTGTGTGTCAAACTTGGCCTGATAAATCCCTTATCTGTATCTTAACAGGGTAAACTATTGATGTGTCAAGATTCAAGAAAAAATATCCTTATTTGCTTAATAAGCCCCCTTCAGTTCTTAAATGTATATACCAATTTAGTACTCCCTAGGGTATTGCATCCTTTAAATTTTCTCTTTTTCTCCGGTATAAAAGAAATATGATGCTCATTAGACATAGGCTTTAAAGTCTTCCTCTGTGCCTAAACAAAACATATTATCCTTTCAATATATAATAGTTCTAATCAACATCATGTAAATGCTTATTTGAAGAGCTTTAGCTGAGAATTAAATATGAAAAATATTACCAGTACTACTGAAGATCTTTGAGTATTAATTTGCATCATTACATCATATTTTTGTACCTATTTCTTATCTTTTAAAAAGAGACAGAATATCCCACCACGAATTTCATAATATTCTTGGAAGGCTCTGTATTTTGGAAGGTCATTGGTGTTCAAGCTGTACCCCTTCTCAAAGAAGGTAGATTTGACAACGGTAGATCATGCCAAAATTACCTCTCGATTAGGTAAAGGTAAAGGTTTCCCCTTGGCATTAAGTCAAGTTGTGTTTGACTCTGGGGGATGGTGCATATCTCAGTTTCTAAGCCAATGAGCCATTGTCCATAGATGCCTCCAAAGTCATGAGGCCGGCATGACTACATGATGTGCCGTTACCTTCTTGCTGGAGTGGTACCTATTGAGCTACTCATATTTGCATGTTTTCAAATTGTTAGGTTGGCAGAAGCTGGGGCTAACAGTGGGAGCTCACTCAACCCCCCTGATTCAAACTGCTGACCTTTCAGTCAGCAAGTTCAGCAGCTCAGCGGTTTAACCTGCTGCACAACTGGGGACTACCAATCTCTCAATTTGATTATTATAAAAGCCCTAAATATCTTAAAGTCACCAGATTTTGAATGCCCTGCAGGGTCAGTCCTAGTTAACACTTGGATGGGAAGCCACCAATGAATATCAGGTGCTATAGGCTATATTTAGATGGAACTGGTGAGTGTGTGGCAGGGAGATGGTCATGCCTGGTCAAGAGCAAATGTGTTGCCAAAGACTAAGGTGCCACCACGGCCATGCTGAGGATCTGCTCAGCTGGCATGTCTTGGTCATCCATTGGACATCTGGAATCAGACTGGATCAGCAGTTTCATTGATCAACATGTGGGTTGGATGATGTCTGGATCTGGAGCCATGTAGTCACCAACCCTAGTTACAGCCAAATAAAGTTGCTTTTCTTTCCATTCAATAGTATCTGTCTCATCTGTGGTTTCAGATCTTCTCCCTAGGCATGCAACATTATTTTTTCTATTTTTTCTGATATCTTCTAAGGATTGAAGTGGGAGCAGCAGTGGGGGGAGAGATAACCATATTTAATGCCTGAAAAGGAGAATTTTGGTAATGAAGCCAATTTTTGCATCTTGTTCTGGGTACTATTGATTTTTGTTGGTGTCACAGTCCTGCCAGGCATTCAAAACTTCAGTCAGCAGTAGCAGTAACAGCAATAACTGAAACAACAACAGCTGCTACCTATATTCCACCTTTCTCACCAAAACTGGAACTTAAATGGGTTACAATAATTACTACAAACACAGGTAAAAGGACATGTAATGACATAAAAAAGCATGAAAATTATACCTTATGTACTCATGTATAAGTCTGGAAATGTTAGTAAAAATAATCAACCACCAAAACCTGGGTCAACCTATCTATAGGTCAATGTGAATGCTGTACCTTAACTCATACAAAGGAACCATCCTCTGCTTTGAGTAGAGTGGCAAAAGGCAAGAACTTCATTCAGTCTGGAGTACCTAAAAGATCCGCTCTAACTCCCTCCATTATAGTGTCACTTATGGCCTGTCTTAATACTTGGGCATGGAAATGACATGTAATGAACTTTGGCTTAACTATGGGGTATACAAAATCCTTAATTTTGGCCCCCAAACCATCAACATGTACACAAGGGCAGCTTATACATTACTATATCCAGTCATTAAAATGCAATTAAACAATAACATTTCATGTTATTTATAGAGTTACATTGATCCCTCCCTTTCTCTCGGGGGTGATAGTGTAAGAACAATGATGTTCACAAGGATTCCAAATCCAAATAATTGCTTCTATAGTTACTTGGCTGCTTTGAGCAACACAAGCAGTTTGAAATAAAACAAATTTGTATTTTATTATAATACACAGTATGAACATTGAGAGATCTATCATCATCTTGTCTTTAATTGTTATTGATTTTTCAGAAAGAAACAGTATTAAATAGATCTCCTAATAACTGGTGAGGTTTGATCACAACATTGGGAAGTACATCAGATGATGAAATATGGTGGAATTCTAGTTATCTGACATTAAAGGAAGGCATCAAGAAAAAAGAAAAAATAGAAGACTTAGGCATTCTTATTTGAAAGTCATGGTGGTATAGCGATTTGTATGTTGTTACAGGACACCAGGAGATAAGAGTTTGAATCCTTGATGAGTGATGCAAACCTACTTTGGCAATTAACTTTCTCTCAGTCTCAAATAAAGGCAGTAACAGGCATCCTTTAAATAAATCCCTCCAATTGAATCATAGGTTAAGGTCACCATAAGTTATTTGACGTGAAGTCACATAACAGTAAAAACCCTTGTTTGAGAAAGGAAAAACAATCCTATGTGAATTCAGTGCAACATCAAATATTTTGTATAAAAATGTAATTGTGGAATCCTATGAAGAAGCACACTGGATCTTTGGAACTAAAGAAAACTCATATAATACTTGGTATAAAGAATTAGGGATACAAAATAACTATTGTATTAGAACTAGACATTTATGTGAGTAATTATTTGTATAATTAAATATTTATGAGAGCATTTATTTGCTCAAACATATCAATGGTTTATTCATAGTAAGTATGAGAATTGCAAGCTGAGTAGACTTTGACATTCTGCTTTTCAGCTTGCTAATATCTGCAGAGGATATGTTCCTCAACTGCTGTTAAAGTATGGCATTTTAGCCTGCTGTTTTGGTACTGTTTGTACTGACTAGCAAATATCTGTCTAGTATGGCCACTCTGAATGTGTTAGCCATTTTCAGTCTAACAAAAAGAGCAATTGGACTGGCTGCCAATGCTGGAAATATTTATTCAGTGTTTTTTGGGAATGAATTCTTCCATGATTTTTTTTAATGACTATTGAGACTTTCTTTTTAAGGATCAAAGACTTAAAAAGTCACAACTATATTGAATTATCTATTTTTTACCATTACAGTTGCAGAAATTGCTGTAAGATTGCTTTAATTCTATCTGTAGATGAAGCAAATGGCACATATCTCTCTCAGATATGTGGTCACACACTCATTCTGACTATGTCTGAAGTCTATGAAAAAGAAATGTATGAATAACCTGTATACCACAACTGTATTTCATCTTTCTAAACACAGTTTTTTTCTGGAAAAAAAAATTAAAACTGTATGATAAACGTTGAAGTGCTTTGGCCACATCATGAGGAGACAGGAAAGCTTATATAAGACAATTATGCTGAGGAAAATGGAAGGAAAAAGGAAGAGGGGCCGACCAAGGGCAAGATGGATGGGTGGCATCACTGAAGTGACTGTATTGACCTTGAAGGAGCTTGGGGTGGTGACGGCTGACAGGGAGCTCTGGCGTGGGCTAGTCCACGAGGTCACGAAGAGTTGGAAACGACTGAACGAATGAACAACAACAACATGATAAAACTTACATTTACTTTCATGTGCACTTTTTCCTGGTGTACAATTTTGTATGCATCTCTTTTCCAAGATGCATATATTTGTATAGCTCTTTTAAAAATACACTAATTTTGGTCTCAATATTTCCTAATGTAAATATTAGACATTATGTAAATGTAAATATTTAGAGTCCCGAATGGCACCAAATAATTCAGATACAAACAGAACCCAAAGATTAAGTATGTATAATATTCAGAGAGTTAGGATTAATTCTCTAGAAATACAGACTAAATGAAATTTCCCAAGATTTATATTAAAATGTGTATAATGGCCTTACGATTACAAGTTTCAAGAGAAAGTGTTGAGTTGGTGGTGGTGATGGCTACATTATATACTAAAAATGTTTTAAAATGATTATTTTTCCTAGAGGAACCCATGGAATCATATACTGTTAGTACTAGGGATGCTTAACAAAGTATTCCCAATGCCTTCAACAAGTTGAGTTTCCATACATCTTTGGAGAAAATCTAAAACAATTAAACTGATACACAGTTCATTAGTGAGTGAGTGAATCAACCATATTTCATGTAGCATGAATCTTGTATGGCTAGTACTAAATATAGAAACAAAATAATCAACATCATATGTCAAAACAGTTAGGTGAGCAATCTAGTTCAATAACAAGAATTACTATATACAAGGTTATAAGAAATCAAATGTTCTGCACAACAGAAACAAAACGCCATTAAAATGAATGGCTTTAATTAGGAGGGTAAGTGAGCTAACTGTTTGGGTTGTATTTGTAACCAAAAGGTATTCATTAGGACATGGTTATTTGAATTGTTGTGGCAACATGTTTTATTATAGGATTTTTACAGTTGGTTTGCATTTCTTGTCAGATATGATGGGAAATTACCGCTGGTTGTTTCATTTTAACTTATTTCACAAAAGAGTGCATGAAATACTATTGAAACGCTGTCAGCAATGGACTGGATGAGGAAGGAAGGTGACTCGATACTAAATTGGTGTCTGGCATCAGAAATGGACTGGAAGAGAATGAACAAATTGAAATTTAATACAGACAATACAGAGGTGCACCTGGTCATTTGAAAGGAGATCAGGGGACAGGGTTTCAGCAAGCACGAGATGGGATTACACTGTAAAGGGTTGCAGTTTAGATGTACACTTGGACTCAACCCTAAACCTGGATTATCAAATGTTACTCATGGTCTGGAGGGTATTTGTGCAGTTGAAACTACAGTGGCAGCTTCACTCATTCTTGGAGTTGTCTCACCTGGCCATGGCGACGCATGCCTGGATTACACCCCAGTTGGATTATTCTATGACTTACTTTTGGAAACTAGTTGAAAACCTGAGTTTGGAAACCTGTTGTCACCAGACTGTGACCAATCTGGTGACCTCAGGGAGCAGATAATATCTATGTTACAATAATGTCACTACCTGCCACTTCATTTCCAGGCACAATTGAGAGTACCGGGCATTGCCCTCAAAGCCGGATATGGCTTGAATCCAGGCAATATGAAAGATCGTATCTCCCTGTATGGACTTAGAATCATAGAATTTATTTATTTGTCATGTCAGGAGCGACTTGAGAAACTGCAAGTCACTTCTGGTGTGAGAGAATTGGCCGTCTGCAAGGACATTGCCCAGGCGACGGCCGGATGATTGGATGTTTTTATCATCCTTGTGGGAGGCTTCTCTCATGTCCCCGTATGAGGAGCTGGAGCTGATAGAGGGAGCTCATCCGCCTCTCCCCAGATTCAAACCTGCGACCTGTCGGTCTTCAGTCCTGCCAGCACAGGGGTTTAACCCACTGTGCCACCGGGGGCTCTAGAATCAAATAGTTGGAAGTGATCTCATGGGCCATCCAGTCCAACCCCCTGCCAAGAAGCAGGAATATTGCATTCAAATCACCCCTGACAGATAGCCATCCAGCCTGTGTTTAAAAGCTTGCAAAGAAGGAGCCTCCACAACTTCACCTGAGTTTTATGATCTTCAGGAGAAAGCTTTGCTGACCAACACTTGAAAAAATGTGACCGCACACATAAATTGGATTGAAATATGGGCCACTTTATTTAAATGATTGCCTATTTAATTATTCCTAGAGACAACCAAAAACGAGGAAATAATCTAACATAGGAGCAGCTAGGACAGTAGATCTCTCTACCAGATTTCCTCCCTAGCTTCTGAGCGGATTACCCAAGCCCCAGGAAACAACCGCAGTCTGGTTTTCTTGCTGGTTAGCCATCTCCTGGAGGGTCAGAACCCCAAGTCAGATTAACTTTTGCTGAGAGTGACTGTTACCATGATTTATTCAGATTAGCCCCTCTCTTCCACCCTCTCTATATGTATATGTATATCTGAATGGAACAATAGAAAAAGTCAACTGAATTCCGGGAAGTTATTTCACCTTTTCCTTCTATATTACATAATCCCTCATTCTCTTTCACTATTCATTTATCATCTTGTCAATAGATGAATGGGTGGGAAAGGAATTAGACCGTATTCAGCTCTTTCTTAATTATAGTATAGGATTTATATACAAAAAGTTCATGATGTAGCAGATTTTCTTGAACAGTTTAAATAATCCTTAGAATTTAGGACAAGATAAATGCTTTCACAAAGATTAAAAGAAAGTTCTGACTTTGGAGAGGATTGCATTCATTGCTGGATTTTGGGCATTCCTATTTTTTAAAAAAATATTGTGATTTTAACATCTTGATAATATGCAGCATAATGAATAGCATTATCCTTGCAGCTTCAAAGCCTAGTTGATTCCTGCCTGGGGGGAATCCTTTGTTGGGAAATGTTAGTTGGCCCTGATTGTTTTGTGCCTGGGATTCCTATTTCAGAATGTTGTTCTTTATAATATTTATAATATTATAATGTAACTAGCCATCCCCTGCCACGCATTGCTGTGGCCCACATGGGGGTTCTGTGTGGGAGGTTTGGCCCAATTCTATCCTTGGTGGTGTTCAGAATGCTCTGTAATTGTAGGTGAACTATAAATCCCAGCAACTGTAACTCCCAAATGTCAAGATTCTTTTTTCCCCAAACTCCACCAGTGTTCACATTTGGGCATATTGAGTATTCTTGTAGAGTTTGGTCCAGATCCATCATTGTTTGAGTCCACGGTGATCTTTGGATGTAGGTGAACTACAACTCCAAAACCAAAGGACACTGCCCACCAAACCCTTCCAGTATTTTCTGTTGGTCATGGGAGAACTGTGTGCCAAGTTTGGTTCAATTCCATCATTGGTGGGGTTCAGAATGCTCTTTGATTGTAGGTGAACTATAAATCCCCACAACTACAACTCCCAAATGACAAAATCTATTTTTTGAGTGAAGGACATACATTGGGTTGTTAGGTGTCTTGTGTCCAAATTTGGTTTCAATTCGTCCAGTGGTTTTTGAGTTCTGTTAATCCCACAAACAAACATTACATTTTTATTTATATAGATGCAATATAATACTACTACTAATACGATATTATAATTGTACATTTTTATTACATGTAATATTACTAATAATATTACAATATAACGATATAGTACAATATAGTAATATTTAATACTGATATTGTACTATGCTACTAATATATATTGCATACATATATATCTTGTGAGCCTTCAGGGGGTGAGAAGGGCAGCATATAAATGTTGTAAATACATAAATAAATAAATAAAATATCCTTGCAATACTACTTGCATTATCCTTAGAAAAGTAGCAATAACAACAGATTAGGTTTTGCTATAAACAAGTAACAGGAGAAATACTTCTTTTCAGTAAATTTCTAACACCAACACTTTTCATTCTGCTATCCTTTTTAGCACCCCCTGTGGTGCTAAAAATGCATCTTTCCTACACTGCAGAAGATATTATTAAGATGTACAGAGTGCTTCAGGGATCAGAATACCATCCATTCATTCCAATTCTGATTGTAGAAGCAGCTTGTACCAGCAGAAGTATCCAGTTTGATTTTCCTATTAAATTTTAATGTCATACACTGTTACCTGGGAGTCAGCCATAGTGGACTTAATGAAAAAAAATATGAAAAAAAATGTGCATCCAACTGCACTGTTAATTCATTTGCAAAAGGAAGTAGTAGCAGAATAATTTCATCACTGCACCAGCATTCTAACTCAATATTAGGAAAGAGGAACAACTGTAATTTCAAATTACTCAGATTTCCCAACCTTCATTAATACCCAATTTGTGGAAGTGTAGTCTAACAATTGAAGAGACAGCACTCCCATGTCTATCCTGACTTTCAATGCTTATTGAATAAAATGAGATGTTCACTTGAATATTGAGTTCAAGCTACTACTAACTAAACAGTTTTCTGCAGAAATATTTCCTTTACAGAAAATTCAAATGTTGTTTTTAGCACTTCAAACAAAAAGCATGCATGAATTTTGTTCAGAACAAGTCTAACTGTGAGAAGTCTCTTCAGTCTGGAATTCTTCTCAACAGGGTTTTCTGATATTCAAGAACCATTTTCTACCATTTTTATAATATTTTCAAATATGATTTCAATCTCTATGATACATATGTGGTTCAAGCTTGCCTAAACATAGTGGTCATTGTTATACCTAAGTTCTTGTGGGTTTTTTTGGGCTATATGGCCATTTTCTAGAGGCATTTCTCCTGACGTTTCGCCTGCATCTATGGCAAGCATCCTCAGAGGTGAGGTCTGTTTGGACTGGGAAAGGGGTTTATATATCTGTGGAATGACCAGGGTGAGACAAAGGACTTTTGTCAGTTGGGCTAGGTGTGAATATTTCAACTGACCACCTTGATTAGCATACAATGGGCTGACTGTGCCTGGAGCAAACTCTTCTTGAAAGGTAATTAGATGTCCCTGCCTGTTTCCTCTCTGCTGTTTTTGCTGTTGCAATTTTAGAATTTTTTAATACTGGTAGCCAGATTTTGTTCATTTTCATGGTTTCCTCCTTTCTGTTGAAATTGTCCACATGCTTGTGTATTTCAATGGCTTCTCTGTGTAGTCTGACATGGTGGTTGTGAGAGTGGTCCAGCATTTCTGTGTTCTCAAATAATATGCTGTGTCCAGGTTGGTTCATCAGGTGCTCTGCTATGGCTGACTTCTCTGGTTGAAGTAGTCTGCAGTGCCTTTCATGTTTCTTGATTCGTGTTTGGGTATTGCTGTGTTTGGTGATCCCTATGTAGACTTGTCCACAGCTGCATGGAATATGGTAGACTCCTGCAGAAGTGAGAGGATCCCTCTTGTCCTTTGCTGAATGTAGCATTTGTTGGATTATTTTTGGTGGGTCTGTAGATAGTTTGTATGCTGTGTTTCCTCATCAGCTTCCCTATGCCGTCAGTGGTTCGCTTGA
Source organism: Anolis sagrei ordinatus (assembly GCF_025583915.1). Lineage (NCBI taxonomy): Eukaryota > Metazoa > Chordata > Lepidosauria > Squamata > Anolidae > Anolis > Anolis sagrei. Next base: position 151,414,172 of record NW_026847438.1, read on the forward strand.
TGTATGGCAAGAACACTTTTCCTCTGGGTAGGTCTTTGTCTTGACTCTCGTGGCTTGTTCTCGGTGAGAAGTCTCTTCAGTCTGGAATTCTTCTCAACAGGGTTTTCTGATATTCAAGAACCATTTTCTACCATTTTTATAATATTTTCAAATATGATTTCAATCTCTATGATACATATGTGGTTCAAGCTTGCCTAAACATAGTGGTTGTTGTTATACCAATTTATGTATTTGGGAATGGGTTTTAATAAACAAACAACTGTGTGTGAAGGTAGGTAGGTAGGTAAAGCAAATTGGTTTAATGCCATAAATACTAACACATTTTATTTGCCATAAGCTTTCTGTATTTATTTAGTCCATCTAATGATGTAAACTACATCTTGTGAGAGTTTGGATGCAGGTTTCAGCGGTGACCAGGGGAGCATTCGCACAATTAAAACTGGTGCGCCAGCTGCGCCCGTACCTTGGGAAGTCTGACTTGGCCAAGGTAGTCCACACTCTAGTCACATCCCGTATAGACTACTGCAACGCTCTCTACATGGGGTTGCCTCTGAAGACTGCTCGGAAGCTCCAAATGGTCCAACGATTAGCAGCCAGGATGCTAATTGGAGCGGCACTCAGGGAGCATACAACTCCTCTGTTGCGCCAGCTCCACTGGCTGCCAATTTGCTACCGGGCACAATTCAAAGTGCTGGCTTTAGCCTTGAAAGCCCTAAATGGTTCTTGCCTGACCTACCTGTCCGAATGCGTCTCCTCCTATGAACCAGTTAGGACATTAAGATCGTCTGGGGATGCCCTTCTCTTGATCCCGCCAGCTTCACAAGCGCGCCTGGCGGGGATGAGAGACAGGGCCTTCTCAGTGGTGGCCCCTTGGCTGTGGAACACCCTTCCTACAGAGATCAGATCGGCCCCCTCCCTGTTGGCATTCTGGAGGAAATTGAAGACCTGGCTTTTCGAATAGGCAATTGATTATTGGAACACGGAATAAGGATAATGAGTCTGGATTCTGATTCTATCGATGAAACGTGATGGATTTGTTATATTGATATTGATGTTGATGTTTGTTGTTTAATTAATTGTTTACTATTGCTTTAAATGTCCAATGATTTTGTACTATGTATATTGAAACTGTGTTGTGAACCGCTCTGAGTCGCCTAAGGGCTGAGAAGAGCGGTATACAAATAAAGTAAATAAATAAATGTTTGTAGCAGCTTCTCAGTGCGTATTCATGCTGCTTATCACACAGTTATTATCTTGTGATATATCAGGGTTCTCCACCCTATAGTTAGGCTGTGCCATTTAATTCATGTGTGAAACCTATGGATAGGGTCTTAAAAGCATTTCATCCTAGTGCTGACAGTTGTGCAATAAAGCTGCTGCTGTGGGATTGGGTGACTTCACATTGTGTTGTGGGCATGTTGTGGAATGTAACTTCTTTAATTATCCGGCTACATTCATGCACACACTAACAGCCAGAGGCGGCCCTAGGTAATTTTCAAAAGTAAGCAAACAGTATTTTGGCGCCTACCCCCCTCCAAACCAATCACTGATATATATTTTCTGTTCCTCGTGGGAGTTCTGTGTGCCATATTTGGTTCAATACCGTCACTGGTGAAGTTCAGAATGCTCTTTGATTGTATTTATTTATTTATTTATTTACTTTGCTTATATACCGCTGTTCTCAGCCCGAAGGTGACTCACAGCGGTTTACACACAGTAAAAACAGCAATAATTCAATGCACATATAACAATTGACCACTTAACACATTATCCAATTAATAAACAACAAGCAATTACACTAACAATTATTACAATAACCAGCCCAATCGTCTCATCATCCAAGCGTAGTCCAGGTTCGTCGTCCATTGTTCCATTCCTATGTTCAATTACCAATATTGCACTAGATTACTCGAACGCCTGCACAAACATCCAGGTCTTCAACTTTTTTCGGAATGCCATGAGAGATGGTGCCTGCCTAATGTCCGCAGGAAGGGCGTTCCACAGCCGAGGGGCCACCACCGAGAAGGCCCTATCTCTCGTCCCCGCCAGCCGTGCTTGAGAAGCGGCGGGATCGAGAGCAGGGCCTCCCTGTAAGATCTCAAAGTCCTCGTGGGTTCATAGGCCGAGAGGCGGTCAGTTAGGTATCTTGGGCCGGAACCATTTAGGGCTTTATAGGCCAATGCCAGCACCTTGAATTGAGCCCGGTAGCAGATCGGCAGCCAGTGGAGCTGGTACAGCAGAGGGGTTGTATGCTGAATGCTCTCTGATTGTAGGTGAACTATACATCCCAGTAACTACAACTCGCATATGTCAAGGTCTATTTTCCCCCAAGAGCGCCTCAAGAGCACCCCTGGGCAAAATAAACTATACTGCAAATGCTTACTTTGCGTAATGGGTTGAGCCGCCCCTGCTAACAGCATTGATTCCTCAGGAGAGAGATAAGGTGATTTGGTATGCCCATACCACCAAGAACTTGCCACAATTTATTATGATCCACACAGTCAAAGGAGTGACATCTACATGGTACTTTATAGCGAGGACAAGATCTACTGGCTTCGATGCATCGGGTGCTATTCTGTGTGTCTGTTTTACCATCTAGAATTACGTTATCATATTGCAGCCAGCTATTGCATTCATAGTTTGGTGATGGTGTAGGCAGCCCACTGCAGTCGTGCTCAGGTGAAACTATATTTGAATGGTTGTCTCAGAGTGTAGAGCAAATATTCCTTTATGATGTAAAGTGGTTAGGGGAAGATAAGCCTTTTGTGTGTTCTTTCTCACTTGGGTAAATCATGAAACAGAAGGCCAAGGTCACTGTGAATGGCAGCATATGCTTGACATCAAATGCTGCATTACACCTTATCTTCAAACGTATATAGCTAAGATTTTAAGCACAGATTATATTTTCAGTATCTTAAAATGAAGAGGTGTGTATGTGTATTGTGTGTATATAGCTATATCTGTGCATAGAAGGAGAGTGAGAGTGATAGAAAGAACCAATTTTCTCCTGTTAGACAAAATAGAGTTTCAGCGATATTATGGCTGCACTCTGATATGTCATTTATTTGGAGCAAATAGAGGGCGATATGCCAGTTGCCATGGCAACAAGTTTCCCGCTGGAGCTGCAAAAGAGCTTTCGGCATATTTTGAAATTACTTCCTCCCCATTATTGCCTGAGCTGCAAGAAAGGTGATGCCTGCTGCAATTATATACAAATGAATGTGTTTAATTTTACAAATGGAGTTGCCTTTTTTGAGGCGTTTGTGACATCCGGGGAAACAGAAACAGACTGAAGAAAACACATGGACAAAAGTGTTAGTTCAGATAGAACAGCCTGGATAGTTAGCAGCCTGGTCATGTCCCATTTTCTTGAGTGTGTACTTAGCTAGAAGGTGTAATTGACGAGCAATTTATTGCAAGCAAACTCTTCTTTTCCTCATGCTTGTTTGAATCCTTTTCACCTGGTACTGTTCACTGAGATAATCACATGTTTATTTTGGACGGATGGATGGATGAATCGGATGGGTAACACAGTTGCCTAGACAGCATTTCTTACACTGAGTTAGTTAGCTCAGTCTAAATAGCTATCTGTAATGAGGGTTAAGAGATCAGGGTCTCTTATTGCTCCTGTGTGACAGGAATATGCGAGGGTGTTACACACAGGTGATGAGAGAGAAAGGTGTGTGTAAATGGTAGGTTTTATTTGTCGTGTCAGGGCAACCAGTCAATTATATTACATTTCTAACAGAACAAAGCAAACAAACAGACAAAATACAAAATTTGTGAGTTTGGTAGTTGATTAAATGTCCTTTGACCAGTATCTGGCTACTTGGAGTGCTTCTGGTGTTGCTGCAAGAAGGTCCTCCATTGTGCATGTGGCAGGGCTCAGGTTGCATTGCAGCAGGTGGTCAGTGGTTTGCTCTTCTCCACACTCGCATGTCGTGGATTCCACTTTGTAGCCCCATTTCTTAAGATTGGCTCTGCATCTCGTGGTGCCAGAGCGCAGTCTGTTCAGCGCCTTCCAAGTTGCCCAGTCTTCTGTGTGCCCAGGGGGGAGTCTCTCATCTGGTATCACCCACGGATTGAGGTGCTGGGTTTGAGCCTGCCACTTTTGGACTCTCGCTTGCTGAGGTGTTCCAGCGAGTGTCTCTGTAGATCTAAGAAAACTATTTCTTGATTTAAGTCGTTGACGTGCTGGCTGATACCCAAACAAGGGATGAGCTGGAGATGTCTCTGCCTTGGTCCTTTCACTATTGGCTGCTACTTCCCGGGATGTCAGGTGGTGCAATACCGGCTAAGCAGTGTAATTCCTCCAGTGGTGTCGGGCGCAGACACCCAGTGATAATGCGGCATGTCTCATTAAGAGCCACATCCACTGTTTTAGTGTGGTGAGATGTGTTCCACACTGGGCATGCATACTCAGCAGCAGAGTAGCACAGCACAAGGGCAGATATCTTCACTGTATCTGGTTGTGATCCCCAGGTTGTGCCAGTCAGCTTTCGTAGGATATTGTTTCTGGCACCCACTTTTTGCTTGATGTTCAGGCAGTGCTACTTAAATGGTAGGTATGCTGCCACCACCCCAAATCACCGTTTGAGGAATTAACTAGATGATATACTTGAGGTAAAATGTCCCTATACACCGGTTCTTCTTTTTGGCTCTCTTTCTTGTGACTGGACTGCAGAGATGTAGAGGCTGACTGAATCTAGCTTTATATAACAAAACAAGGCTGAGGCAGATTAAAAGTAAACTAGAGAACAGGTTTATTGAAATATTTGAAACAGACAACTCATTACTGAGTGGTACATATTAGGGCTGGGCGGTTTTGTTTTGTTAATTCATAATTCGTTAAAAAATCGTTATTTTTTTTATAACGAAGCGATAACGAACCATTCTGGAGCAACTTAAAACCGAAACAAATTTTTAAATTCATTTCGTAAATGCTTCGGATTCGTTATGTATTCGTTTCATTATCGGTTTGAGGTCGTTTCGTTATTATTTCCTCATGTCTGGGGCAAGTTTTATAGTTGTTTTTTGTTTAATTAGTGAAAAAAAATTATAATATCACACCAACAGTCAACAACAGAGGGAGAGGGAAGCTTCAGAAGTTCCCCCTGTCCCATTTGGAGCTTTTTTAGCGTATTGCGCGGTTGCGTCCGCCATTAACGAATCAATTCGTTATTGTTTCGGATTTGTTTCGTTAATGTTTCGTATTTTTTTTAACATTTACGAAATTTTGTAAATATCGAACTTTTTAAAAGAAAAATTTCGGAATTCTTTTAAATATCGAAATGCAAAAAACCCCAAAAAACGAATCGATTTTAGAAACAAATTTTTCCATTGTTACCCAGGCCTAGTACATATGCGTAGTTGGTTTCTGAGGCACAAACTAATAAAACAAATGGTTGCTTAAGAGGGAGTAACTTTTCTTTGACGTGAGTTACTTTCCTCACACTATCCCAATAACAAGTAACAATGTGTTTCTTAGACCAGCTGCCCTGACTGCCTGCAAGAGTAACTAGGTTCCTTCTAGACTACTCTGCACTGTAAGGAAATAATCCCACTTGTATTCTCTCTCAATACAAGTCAACAAGCCTTCACTTTGACTACCCAAGCCAAAGTACCCCGAAGCACTTGCCCTCTATTATCCCCTATCATTCTAATTCTTAACTCACTCAGCAACTCTCTTCTCTCTGCCTGAAAATCCTAATCCTATCTCTCTCAGATCAAATCCCCCTTCTCCCTCTCTGACAGAAAGTACAGCCTTTTTATCCACTCCTTCAACTCCTCCTCTAGGGGTCTGAGCCAATCAGGAGTCAGCTGACTCCTCCCCTTGCCTCTCTGCCTTACCAAAATGTCAGCTATCCTGAGCTGCCCTCGCAACATGGAGGCCTGCTCACTGACTCCCAGGCTGCGACCTACGAAGCAAAGGTATGAGTTCACTACACTATCCTACTAAATGAAGGAAAAAACAAAGAGTGAAAGAGAATCTGCAATGTATCGGGAGAGGAGAGGGGTGGAAATATATTTTATGATATCCTCGAGATCTTTAGGATTACTGCAACCATAATAGTTCTTGCTATTGCTTCACTTCAGGTGCCCAATGCATGAAAATGACGCTATGCCCGTCATCATTGGTAAAGAGTCTGGGAGTCCTTTTGGACCCTCTGCTGACGATGGAGGCCCAAGTATCCACCGTTAGCAGAACCACCTTTTTTCATCTGCMGCAGGCTAGACGGCTGGCGCCCTATCTGTCCAGGGACGACCTAGCTACGGTGATCCAGGCTACGGTCATCTCAAGACTGGACTACTGTAACGCCTTCTACATTGGCCTTCCTCTGTTGGTGATCCAGAAGCTCAAGTTGGTACAAAATGCAGCTGCTCGGCTTCTTGCMGGAATTCCGATGAGATGCCACATAACACCAATCTTACTACAGCTGCATTGGTTACCAATTGAGCACCGGATCACATTCAAAGTGATGGTACTCACCTTTAAGGCCTTGCATGGTCTYGGACCGATGTACCCGAGGGACCACCTCACCCCCTACCAACCCCCTCCATTCTGAGGACCAAGATTTATTGGAAATTCCCAGTGTCAAGACCTTGCGTCTAACAGCAACCGGACACAGAGCCTTTACAGCAGTGGCACCATCACTCTGGAATARTCTGCCACCTGAAGTCCGTACCTTGCGGGACCTATCAGCTTTCCTCAGGGCATGTAAGACATATCTGTTTCYACAGGCCTTTGATCTCTGACATTGCTGTTTTAAATTGTTTTTAAATTATTTTAAATTGTGTTAGATTTTAGCCTGTTCTTGTAAGCCACTCCGAGCCCCAGGGGAGTGGCGGCATATAAGTTTGAATTATAAATAAATATAAATAAAATATAGAGGCTGAAGTTCTTCAAGATATGGAGATAAGTGTAGGGGCTTAGCCTGTGATTGTCTCTTTGCCACAGGTTTCAAAAGAGAAGGATCATGATCAGGACCCTTCAGGAGTTCCCATGTCTGACTTTAATTACTTTCATGATCAGGTTTTTGTTGATTCTCAGGGGTTTGTGAATGCAGATGATGGCCTAGAAAATGCAGTTAGCCAGAGTGAAATGGAGGATTCTGGGATTGGTGGATCCCAAGGCAGGCTGAGGCCCAACAGTCAAGGTTAGATAGAGATAGCAAAAGGAATGTACTAATGAGCAAACCGGAGGAGGCAATCTTTGATCACGGGCAAACCTATCATGATCACCACCTGGACTGAGGGAGGAGGCATTCAACAAGATTAAGAGAAAGAAGGGGTTTGGGAGAGCTTTCCCAAGGGAAACAGAATGCTTCTGCCATGGGTTTATGAATAAATATAAGGCCTGTGAATCCATGCTCTTCGGTGAGTCCAACGTTTAGCTTTCATGCTGCTTCATGCCTTTTGTTTTAGACTCATGTAATTTCTTGCTCCAGATTCATGTTCATGCTGAGATTCTTATAAGTGTGGTATGCTGATTTCAAGCTCCTGCATTTGGTTTGTTTCAAGTTTGCTCCTGATTCTTCAAGGGACTTTGTTTTTACCACCTTTTGGACAAAACGGCTATTTCCTGTAGAATTGATTAATTGGGCTTTGGAACTATCCTGTTCTCCTGATGTGGACTTTGCCGGATATTCTTACTTTGCTTATGGATTGTTTTTTGGACATTCTCTTATTTCCTTTTTGAATACCTTTTACCTTTTGGGGCACTTGCTATATTAATCTTGAATAAACTGCTTTGCTTATTAAAGGACATTGGTGTTTGTGGCTTCAAAAGTGCTCATCACAGTCTTGGTGTGCAACAATAAGAGGCACACTCCATGTTGGGCTAGCCCAGTGGTTCTCAACTTGTGGGTCTCCAGGTGTTTTGGCCTACAACTCCCAGAAATTCTCACCAGTTTACCATTTGTAAGGATTTCTAGGAGTTGAAGGCTAAAACATCTGGGGACCCAAAAGTTGAGAACCACTGGGCTAGATCATCATTCAGCTCCTGTGGTTTTAGCAGAAGACTATTCTACTTACACCAATGTTGATACTTATCCCATTGCTTTGGCTAGCATTTTCGGAAAAAGTTGTAGGCTTAGGAGCAAGTTAGGCCATTTGACAAGCTAACATGAAAAATAACTCATTTCTGCCCTGTTGAGAATTTTAAGGTCTTCTTTCCTGAAGGCAAAGAAAGTTGGAAAGAATGAATATGCATGTTGAGGGATGTATTTTCTCATTTCTACCCCCTCAGCATTAGACTCATTACAACAGAGACAAATTAACAGAAGGAAAAAAAATCAATATAGGTGGATCCTTCCTTTTTCTTGGAGGATGACTCTGCAAAGGGATAGAAAAGAAGGACCAAGTAAGCACTCTAAATTTCTCTGGTTTTCTATTCTTTTTTGTCCAGAGAATGGGAACTGATCAGAGATGTATTTCATGTTGTCTGTGTGTAAAATATAGCCTGACTCTGAGAGATCCCAAAATTGACTTCCTAAATGTACTTGATTGGATTGGAAAGTTTTGGCAAACCATGGTTTGTGAATAAGTGTGGGCAAAACTTGGACTGGCGTGCTTTCCAATTATTTGAATTCTTGAGTGCATTTCTGAGGAAGTGATTCAATGTGTTCACTTCCAATTTTTGATAAACTGCTTTTTAGCAATATGTATGACCTCGTAACTGTGGACAGTTTCCTGTCCCCTGTTGTGGCAGACCTATCTAGTTAGGAAGGACTCTACTAAGAAGAGGTGTCATAAAAGGTGTCAAAATGGATGGCAATCCAAAGTTGAAGCTGGCCCTGGTCAAATTTCATCTTATGAGACTGTGGATTGAACTCATGCAGACATATGAATACAACCCTTATTCTGCTTTTTAATTTTACTTTAGCAGCCATGGATAATGAGAAATGAACTGGGTATAAGAATCAAAATATCTACAGTATGATTCATGTTACTATGGAATCAGTACCTGAGTATTTATTTATCTACTCCCAACAAAATAGAGTCTTTCTAGGGTCTCCAGCATAACTCTATGGTAATTTTGTTCTGTAAGTCCTTCTCTTAAATAGGGTTCACTATTATTTGCAGTTTTGCTTATCCGTGAGAAATTCAGTAGTATATTTCACCTGGATACACGGGTTACACTATACCCATATTTACTTGAGTCAAATGTGCCATCGAACCTAATGTGCACCTCCATTTTCAAAACCCTGAAACCAAAAAAAGTATTTGCTGCCAAATGTAATGTGCAGCGGCAAAAAGTGAGCTCTTTGTAATTTGTAGGCTTGGTTGATTTAAAAAAAAATAGTTCAAAATTTGTTTTGGATGTAGGGGGTACTGGTGGTTTGATTCTAAAGTCACTTCTGAATTTTTCTGAAAAAAGTCAGAACTTTTTGAAATTTCCAAATCGCTTCATTAATGGCGGACATGATTGTGCAATATGCAGAAAACAACACTGGCACTAGGGAAAGTCTAGGGCCTTCTTCCTCCCTCATTTTTATACCAATCTTAATGAAACTTGATATACTCTGTTAGCATACCAAATTTCAACATGGTCAGACGATCCACTGATTTTTAAGAATTTTTAAAACAATTTAAAAATAATTTATTAAAATAAAAATAAAAGAGCTACCTTTTTTAATTTTTAAGGAAATGACAAAAGGTTATAGGGGATCACTCCCTCCAACATTCAGACATATTCATACTGTTGGAAGTCACCGTTTGTGCAGCTGAGGCCCAGCAAGGTTGTGAAATGTAGCATCAAGTCCCCAAAACACACCCTAGAAACAAAGGAGAGACCCCAATAAAAATAGCATAGCTTTAGTGGTGAGAAAAAAAAGAGGTTTCCAGAAATGACTTTATTAATTTCACCCTCTCCATGCCTCACCCCAAAAAACTTTTTCTTCTTTGTCTCTCTTCTCTGGCTCCAAACCCTTCTCCCTTGCCTTCCTCCATTATCCAAACTTCCTTTCCTCTGGCTCCAAACCCTTTTTCCCACCTCACACCCGCTACTAAGACCATTCCTGGAACTTTGGGTCATTTCTGTTGTTCATCCCTGTGTGTTTCTTGGACACACAGCACATCACATTTCTTATCTCGGCACAGTTCATAGAGCAGTTGTTCTTTGGCAGCTGACATGCCTTCAATGTTGATTGAGATTATTGTCATGGTTGTTCCTGAAAAGGTCCGTTGGTTGTTTTGCTTGCTTGCTTGCATGCTGCAAGTTGCTTCTGGTTGCTTCTGGAGTGAGAGAATCAGCTGTCTACAAAGACGTTGGCCAGGGGACGCCCGGATGTCTTGCAATCTTGCGAGGAGGCTTCTCTCATGTCTCATGAGAAACTTCCCCCTGGGCACACAGAAGACTGGGCGACTTGGAATGCACTGAACAGACTGTGCTCTGGCACCATGAGATGCAGAGCCAACCTTAAGAAATGGGGCTACAAAGTTGAATCCACGACATGCGAGTGTGGAGAAAAGCAAACCACTGACCACCTGCTGCAATGCAACCTGAGCCCTGCCACATGCACAATGGAGGACCTTCTTGCGGCAACACCAGAGGCACTCCAAGTGGCCAGATACTGGTCAAAGGACATTTAATCAACTACCAAGCTTGCAAACTTTGTGTTTTTTATCTGTTTGTTTTGTTCTGTTAGAAATGTAATACAATGGTCTGGTTGCCCCTAACATGATAAATAAATAAATACCTCACACCCAACAGCAACAAGCAGCAGCAACAACAACGGTCCAGTCTCCCCTCTCCCTTTCCTGGTTGCAGTGAGCCTTCCAGCCATGTGTTTGGGTTTATATACAACAATGGCAGCTGGATGCTGCAAACCCCTCTCCTCCCCGAAACATAACCATTGATTGGCTGGGAGGCAAGCAGTTTAGGCTTCACCTTCCAGCAGGCATAGTCGCATTAAAAAAGTTTCATCACAGTTCCGACTCACTTCCGCATCCCTGAAATCAATCACGCAAGGCGAGTCAAAACTATAGGGGACTACAGCCTCTCGGAAACATGGCAAAAATCCCTTCAGAAGGCAAAAACATCTGATCCCCCCCCCCCCCCGAATTATACCACATCCAAGCGAACCTATCCAACCCTAGTAATTTGGCAACAAAAGGTGGGCATTACTGTTGCTGGCTGCATAGAATTCCTTCATTATAAATAATTGTGTTAGAACACCAAAGCTTCCAGTGATGAAAAAGAAAACCTTAGCGTGCATCTATGCTGTAGAATGAATCCAATTTAATTGCCTTGGTTTAATGCTATTGAATCATGGGGACTGTAGTTTTACAAGGTCTTGTGCCACCTTTGCCAAAGATTGCGGATGCCTCACCTAACTTCAAATTCCAGGACTGCATAGCATTGATCCCTGGCCCTTTAATTAGAGAGGATGCCCCTCAAAGAGGAGCCCCAGGTGCAGCTCCTGAAGCACCTTTGCCTTTTGCTTTGGCTCAACACTAAGATAACTGTATCACATGAATCTAATGCACACCCCAATTTTGGCAAGGTCATTTAGCCAAAAAAGGTGAACATTAATTAGATTTGAGTAAAATGTAGTATAGCCAGCATGACTCCAAAGTAATCTTGGACTGGGAGTTTTTTATTTGGATAGACAATTCAGTCTGTTATCCACAGTTTTGCATATTTACGTGAAATATGGGAAGGTATCCTTTGTGGACATGGTCAGTTGCACTATATATCTATTGACATTCTAGCTGTGATGTGGGTTGTGCCACTTACACAATTATCAGGGTTCACGGAGGTTTTCTACTATCTCACCCATAGGCAATTGGAGATCAGATGAACATTGTTCTCATTATTGTTTCCCTCTCTCCTTTCCCTGTATTTTTCTACAGTCATACATTTTGGCAGCCTATTCATTACATTCTGGTCAACAAGTGTACGTGAAATCCTGCATGCCAGCCTCTGCAAAGAAGAGTACAATGATTTGCATAATTGCTGAAGATTCTACGGCTGTATGAAGCACTCTCTCTTCTGTGTCTTATAATTATTCTCTTCTAATTAGTCATCTTGATTATAAAACATAGGCTTGCTTGTTACTAGAGTTGCTTGCAAAATCTGGATTGAACTGGATTTTCCTGTCAGAGCATAGGAGGTTGCTGAAGTTTAAATGAATCATCTAGTTGAAGTCTCCAGGCATAGAATGGAATTGAGGAAATCTAGAGGGAGAAGGAGGAGAAGAGATTCCACCTGAATATTATAATAAACTTCCTGATAGTAAGAACAGCTCGACAGTGCCCTGGAATGTACTGGACCCTTCCTTTTTGTAGGTCTTTAGACAAATATTTGATGCCTGTATGTTGGGAGTGCTGGTAACACCAAAAGCTCCATACTTACTTAGGTGCTCCCTCGTAGTCCAAGGATGATGGTCCTCCAAGTGTAGTATCCTGGCGGTGGATCCGTAGGTGACTGTGGAGCCCTATTCTTGATCTGCATCTTCTCCCAGAGTGAGGGCATCGGTTTCCAGGTGGAAGGCAGTCCCAGTCAGGTTTGGCTTGACGTACTTTCCTGTTGGCACATTTCTCTCTTTTGCCCTCCATTCATGCCTCTTCAAATTTTGCCACTGCTGGTCACAACTGACCTCCAACTGGAGCGCTCAAGGCCAGAGCTTCCCAGTTCTCAGTGTCTATGCCAGAGTTTTTAAGGTTGGCTTTGAGACCATCTTTAAATCTCTTTTCCTGTGTCCACCAACATTCCATTTTCCATTATTGAGTTCGGAATAGAGCAACTGCTTTGGGAGACGGTGGTCAGGCATCTGGACAACATGGCCAGTCCAGAGGAGTTGATGACGGAGGACCATTGCATCAATGCTGGTTGTCTTTGCTTCTTCCAGCACGCTGACATTTGTCCGCTTGTCTTCCCAAGAGATTTGCAGGATTTTTCAGAGGCAGCGTTGATGGAATCGTTCCAGGAGTTGCATGTGACGTCTGTAGACTATCCACGTCTCGCAGGCATATAGCAGGGTTGGAAGGACAATAGCTTTATAAACAAGCACCTTGGTATCCCTACGGATGTCCTAGTTCTCAAACACTCTCTGCCTCGTAAAAATGCTGCACTCGCAGAGCTCAGGCGGTGTTGAATTTCAGTGTCAATGTTGATTTTTGTGGAGAGGTGGCTGCCAAGGTAGCGGAAATGGTCAACATTTTCTAATGTTTCACCATTAAGATGTATTTCTGACATTGGAGTGGGATTGGCCGGTGACTTCTGGAAGAGCACTTTGGTTTTCTCGATGTTTAATGACAGGCCGAGCTTCTCGTATGCTTCTGCAAAGGTGTTTAGAGTTGCTTGTAGGTCTTCTTTTGAATGCGCACAGACGACATTGTCATCAGCATACTGGAGTTCTATAACAGATGTTGTTGTAAGCTCCATATTTATAACCTCTTAAGCCAAGTTTTTTTTAAACTTACAATAAAATAGGAATAATAAGGAATATTTGTATGGGCCAGTGTTGTGCAGTATTTTGAGCATTGGCCTATGACTCCAGAGACCAGAGTTCAAATCCCCAATCAGCCATGGAAACCAATTGGATGTTCTTTGGCAATTCACACTTTCTCAGCCTCAGAAGAAGGCAAAGGCAAACCCTCTCTTGCCAAGAAAACCCTGTGATAAGTTCACCTTATGGTTGTCTTAAGTCAGAAACAACTTGAAGGCAAACCATGACAACAGCAGCAACAACAGCATGAAAACATTGCTACATAGCTGATGATATCTTGTATCTTTCCAGTAGTACATTATTCTGCTGAAGCTTGGAAGCAGGAATTACACATGAATCACCCAAATCATGATGAGCAGCCTCAGTAAATTTTCCTGAAGTTCAGAATGGAAGTAAAAGACAGTTTAGCTTAGTCTTTGTGTAGAGTCTAACTACATGGAT
>NW_026847438.1:151428485-151469663 GCF_025583915.1 Anolis sagrei ordinatus
GAAGAAGCAAAGACAACCAGCATTGATGCAATGGTCCTCCGTCATCAACTCCTCTGGACTGGCCATGTTGTCTGGATGCCTGACCACCGTCTCCCAAGGCAGTTGCTCTATTCCGAACTAAAGAATGGAAAAAGGAATGTTGGTGGGCAGGAAAAGAGATTTAAAGACAGTCTCAAAGCCAACCTTAAAAACTCTGGCATAGACACTGAGAACTGGGAAGCCCTTGCCCTTGTGTGCTACAGTTGGAGGTCAGCTGTGACCAGCAGTGCTGTAGAATTTGAAGAGGCATGAATGGAGGGCTAAAGAGAGAAACATGCCAAGAGGAAGGCACATCAAGTCAACCCTGACCGGGACTGCCTTCCACCTGGAAACTGATGCCCTCACTGTGGGAGAAGATGCAGATCAAGCATAGGGCTCCATAGTCACCTATGGACCCACCACCAGAACACTGAACTTGGAGGACCATCATCCTCGGATTACGAGGGATTGCCTAAGTAAGTAAGTAATACTAGGGAAGCTAAAGCAGAACATTGCGCAATAATTGCGTAGTGTGAAAACACTCCTTGAGCACTCTTCTCCTTAGTGTCTGCTCATCTCACATTGAATTGATTGCCCATTAGAGTAATAACCAGTAAACATTTGAAAAAGGTATCATAATTAGTTTCTGCACCATTAATTCACTTGTGACATGGACCAATTTGGTGAAGATACTGCCTGTGCATTTGTTTTGTTTATTTTTGGTGTACTTAGTGGTGGAAAAAATATCTGAAATGTGTTTTTTTATGGTCGTGTTGAAAAAGAGCTTTTTTGACAGTTAGGAGGGAGACAACTGCTTCAATTATTTGCCCTCACATGTGAAAATGAAATAGTTAAAGATGTACCTTACATGCTGGGAGATTTGGTGAGCTGACAGCTTAGCACCTACTGACATCCTTCCTCCAAAAGCCTATATTGCCACACAGGGGTGATATGCTGAGGCATTCAACTGCACATCCTCATCTCTCACCTAGTGTTTTCATGATGTTAGTTACTGTCTTAAATAGCTATGTAACACCCCCCCCCCCTACCAACACCAGAGTTACATTAGAAAATGCTCTTTGCTTCATTTGGTTTTTCCAAGAATGTATAAAGAAGAAAGAACAATAAGTATGGTCCATTGCCTGTGGATTTGCCTACTTGTCTCTGCGTAAAACATATTCTCAATCAGTATAAATCAATTACAGTTGTGTAAAAAGTGTGGGTGGATGGGTGGAGTGGGGAGCGAATTTCAGCTTCTGTCATACTCATGGTGGTTGCTTAATTTAATTGTTCCAAACTACTATGACAGAAATGAACACCTCATTGTTTGGATCATCACTTTTCATGCATTGCACAGAGTTTGGAGCTGAGCACAAAGGAAAGGTCACTAGGTTCTGCATCTGTGCTTCTATATTTGCACATGTTGCTAAGCAATGCATGGAAATCATAGCCCTTAGCTCTAAGACAGCCTTTTCAGACATCCATTATTAAAAGGAAATAAGCAACTGTACTTAGTAATATAATTTTCACAATTACCAGGCTGTTACTTCTGCTGATCCCTGATGCTTAAAAGCTAAGAATAAGACTAAGAATAATAGCTTTACATTTGCTGATAAACCCATTTAGTTAGAGATGGGAATATATCCAGTCAATCACGAAGTATCTTAGTTGACGTGAATTATATCATGTTGTGTGTGTGTGTGTGTGTTTTTAGGAGACTTGATCAATGGCAAAATGCATATATGTTCAAGACATATTACCAAAGTTTAAGAATTGCCTATGCATCTTATTTTCTCAAATTATTATTGTTGATTCATTACATGTCATGAGACAACTATGAAAATGTAGGCAGATCTACCAAATAAATCATGAAAAGATCTACCATACTGCAATGTCTTGGTAGTTTTGAAACTCTTTATCTGTGAGTGGAAAGTGTGAGTCTGGAGACAACAGCCTCGAAAAGCACTGACTTTGGTATGAGTTTGCTCTTGATATAAACCAGTGTTTCTCAGCTGGGGAGGTGTCTTATGTTGTTGGAATTCTTCAGCTCCTAGACCAGTGGTTCTCAACCTGGGGTCCCCAGATGTTCTTGGCCTTCAACTCCCAGAAATCTTAACAGCTGATAAACTGACTGTGATTTCTGGGAGTTGCAGGCCAAAAACATCTGGGGACCCCGGGTTAAGAACCACTGTCCTAGACTCCCTAACTATTAACTAGGATGGTTAGAACTTTGGGAAGTGAAGGTTTAACAGCATCTGAAGCACTTCGAACTTCTTGTTTGAGAAGCCCTGGTGTACACACATGAGACACCAATCTCTGATCAATGTAGTAAATGTGAACAAACAGCTATGGGAACAACACATTTGGAAATGGATGTTTTCATGAAGTTTGAGGGAAGAATAATGAATGAGTGAATATACTTGCTGTGTCTCTCACACAAACATACCCACAATAATTTCTATTGTAACCACTGTGCAAACTGTTTTGGTAACGTAGACAAATCAGTGGAGTATATTTTCATTTCTGTTCAGTCAGAAGCATAATAGAAGAGAAAAAAAATCAGTTGGCAAAAATCAGGGTAAAATTTAAAAGACTAGGCTTTACGAGGGAGTGCCAAGCAAAACATAAACCTGCTCGTTCATTGATGGGTGCTCCAGAGCAGCTGAAAAAGGTGCATTCCCACTTTTGATTGGTGACTGACGAAAGTTTACTGGCTGACAGCATCAAACCTGTGATTGCTTTAGTGACTCGCAATTTAAATGCCTCTACTATATGAACTATATATATATATATATATATATATATATATATATATATATATTCTCTCTCTCTCTCTCTCTCTCTCTCTCTATATATATATATATATATATAAACACACACACATACATGCATACTATATATATAGTTTAAAAATCCAACTAGACAGAAATTTTAGTTTTGAAAAAGAGGATGTATATGGGAAAAGGAGGGTGCATTGTAACTTTAGCTTATGCATTCAGCAACTTCTAAGCCGGCAGGAAAGCGGAATAGGTGCTTCTCCACTCTTTGTAAAGAATGAGTTGGTCACCGATCCTGAAAATCAAATAAATGAACCTACTCCCAGGTAAGAAAGCTTTGCAACTTTGTGAGGACTGTTAAGAGTAATATGGCCAATTGTTGCATTCATGCAATGGCTTCTAGAGTCTGTGTGTGTGCTTAATAAATTGTTTGCACACCTTTTCAGTATGTAATTATGATACAAATAATCACTAGAATGGATCCATGGCAGCACATTTTACTTGAGCAGTCTGTGAGGTAAGAGCCTCATCTGTTCATTTTTAAGGCCCCCAATTTCTTAGACTGGTATGTAAGTGAATGACAAAGAAATGGAAGAACTTTTTTTAAAAGAGGCACATCAATTAGAAAATTAATAATGGGAAACTATCTAACATTTCAGCAGTGGAAAGGCAAGTGTCTTTTTTTGCTGCTATGTAAATTTATTTAGATTTCCCTTAATGATTTGATTAATTATCTGCATAGTAATTGATGGATCTGTTTAAAGTTCTGCAATTAGCGGAGATTCCTAGTTAAGTCCTGTTCTGTCATTGCATTGCAATCTTCATAGTCAGTTGTCTTCACTCAATTATCCTTTTGATAGAGTTTCTAATAGCACACCAGATTTTAAGAATCAAAGAAATTCACATTCTACATACAGCTATGACCATATTCTGTTCAACAATATTCTGTTCATTTTAATTGCATGCTCTGTGAGTGAAAAGCATTTCTTGATACTTTGACTGAAGGAAATGCTCATGAAAAGAACAACAGCACAGTTAGTCACAGCTTGAAAGGAAATAACTTGACTTGCATGAGTAAACTATTGATATGGTCCAATATGGCTGTTGTGTTTTAAAGTGGGTTGAATAAATACGGCTTCAGGGAAGAAAGAGAATTTTCATAGGCTTCTTCATGTCAGCTTTGCGTGCATTAACAATTAGGCTGCAGGGGTTTTCCCCTCTTAAAATGCCCAACAAATCAATCAGTTTTAAATGCTATATAACAAATAGAAGTGGGCTAAGTCAGTTTCATCAGACTGATGCATTAAAAGGATACTCATTCATTATTATCTAGGACCTTAAAAGTGCATATCTTTTGGAATATTAAAGGAATCCTGAATATTCTCTGTTGTTGACCACAAAGCATCTGGTAATGGAAGCTTAAAGCAGTTTCAGAGCCATTGAATCATAGAGCTGGAAGGGACCACAAGGCCATCCAGTTTAACACTCTGCCATGCAGAAGTAAACCATCAAAGCACATCCAGTTCTGTTTAAAAATCTCCAGAGAAGGAGACTCCACCAATTTCTGAGGCAACACACTCCACTGTCAAACCGCATTTACCACCAGGAGGTTTTCCTAATATTTAAGTGGAATCTCTTGTTCTGCAGTGGGAATCCATTGTAGGAGAAAACAATCTTTCCCACTCCTCAAGATGACATCCTTTCCAATATTTAAACAAGACTATCATGTCACCTCTTCTCTTCTCCAAGTTAAAAATACCTACCTCCTTATGTAGTTCCTCATAGAGCTTGGCTTCCAAACATTTCATCACTTTGGTTGCCCATCTCTGAACATTTTCCAGCTTGTTAATACCTTTCTTGAATTGTGGTACTCAGAACTGGACATGGTATTCCTGGTGAGGAATAAAGTGGTATTATAGCTTCCCTTGATCCTACCGATTTAACCTCAAAACAAATTGAGGCAGCACACTATCAAACATCACACTGTTGACTCATGTTCAGTTGTGGTCTGCAAAGACTCCAATATATATTGTTTTCAAGTCAAGTGTCATTCATCCTATGCCTGTGCATTTTTTTTTTGGCTCTTCAATTTCATCATGTTATGTTGTGAACCAGAAGCCTTAACAAAGCCAAACACAAGTAAAAGATGCAAACAAAGTTTATTAGCAAACAAAAATAGCGTAGAAACACTTGAATTCAGTGAGTCTAGCAGCAAAACAAAGTCTATAGCAATTGCTAGTCAAAAAACGCAACTAGAGAATAATCCGGATTATACAGAGATATAATCCGCTATAAAAAAAACATTCAGCAAACTGCTTGAAAGTAACAGAGTTCACAAAGCACAACAAAGTAAGGTGGGAGCAAGCAAAAACAAAGTCAAAAAACAGTCAAAGGTCAAAACATGTCCAAAAGTTGTAGTTAAAGTCCAAAGCATGATGTTGTTGTCAAGAAGCAATCCGAAGTCAGCAGGAGTAGTAGTCAGCACTTACAGGATTCCAGATGGATGAAACAGGAAAGCACAACGATCTGTAGTCCCAGGACCCAAGGCGACAGTAAAGGCAGCAACAAAGTCCCAAGCCCAAACAACTCTTTGCCTACTGCAAAGTTCCAATACTTTGATACCTTACTTTTATCCTATAATTCCTCATCAGAGGTGGAGCTTGACTCCACCCTGTCGTCATCGCTCTCAGGTGCCTTTGCTTGCACAGCTGCTCGCCACCGCCCGTCCCTCCAGCTCTTCCAGCGTCTATCAAGACTTAGATCACCCCATGTATTTCCAGGTTGCCAGTCTCCTGAAAACCCCTCAAACTCCTCACTTGAGGTGGGTTGAGTACAAATGTCTCTGATCTCTTGTACACAGGTCCAATCTAGTCCATCCTCCTCCCCGTCATCACTCCCAGCCCCATCACTCCTTGTAAACCCCATGAAGTCTTCCTCTTCAGTTGGAGCACTAACTATTTCACGGATCCGCTTCCTTTCCCTCTCTTCTTCTGATTCATCAGAGTCTTCATCCCGAGTAATCCGCTTCAAACCTCTACCTTCCTCTCCCTCCTCCTCCATTTCTGAATCTGTAAACCCTTCGAATGACTCAGTATCTGTAGGTGTCATGAATATTTCTCTAATTTGCTTCCTTTGCTGCTCCTGATCCAACACTTAAGCAGCTCTCTTTGCCCTTCTACTACTCGTTGTAGCTTGCTCAGCACGCTCTATTACAACATGTTAGTTTTGGCCCAGCTCCCTAATCTGTTAAGGTCCTTTTCAGTTCTGATCCTGTCCTCTAGGGCAGTGGTCCTCAAACATTTTCAGTTATAGAGCCCTTTTTGAAGCAAAGGTTTCTCATGGATCCCCAATAAATGTTTATATATTATATTATATTTTATTTTATCTCTCTCTCTCTCTCTCTCTCTCTCTCTCTCTATATATATATATATATATATATATATATATATTAGGCATGGATAAACGTTTAGACACAGGGGCCGCATTTGTTTTAAAATTTGACAGATGGGCCAGACCAGTGGCAGATGGATGGAGAGTATTTGAGTGAACTAATAGAAAAAAATGAACAAATTCCTGTGAACACTGCACATATTTTGTTTATAGTGCAAAAAAAGAGAACAGTACAATATTAAAACGAAGAACAATTTTAACCAACATAAAGAAAGCAAGGGGGAGGGTCTGGGCAGCAAGGAAAAGAGTATTGTCGAAGGCTTTCATGGCTGGGATCACTGGGTTGTTGTAGGTTTTTTGGGCTGTATGACCATGTTTTAGAAGTGTTCTCTCCTGACATTTTGCCTGCATCTATGGCAGGCATCCTCAGAGATTGTGAGGTCTGACCTCACAACCTCTGAGGATGCCTGCCACAGATGCTGGCAAAACATCAGGAGAGAATGCTCCTAGAACATAGCAATACAGCTCAAAAAACCTACAACAACCCAAGGAAAAGTGAGTGAATGAGGTGGGGGGAGAGCGTCTGTGCTCCAGTAGAACAATGCTGCTGCTGTTCCAAACATTAATTTGTTAGCATTTCTCAGGAGGAAGAGGAGGAGGAAAGAGTAGAAGCCAGGAAGGACCATGGCACTGTGGAGCCCCTGACTATCACTCGTGGGACTCTAAGGGCTCCACAGAGTACAGTTTGAGAACTCCTGCTCTAGAGTATTAGTTATCCGTCCCAATTTGGTGTAATCTCCAAATCTGATAAGCATTCCCTCTATTTTATCATCCAAATGGTGCTGTCCAGTTAAATATTAGGAGACATAGCTCAGTAGGTATATCTGAGTTCTTAAGGTGAAGTGTAAGCAGTTTTCTTTCCTCTGACAAAATGTCAGTTTACGTTAGGTAGAAATGTTTTTAAAAGTTGAAGTCCAAAGGTCTTGCCCCCAATCTGTTTGGAGCATAAATTCAGAAACAATTGCCTTAAATGTATCTGTCCCTGAGAAAGATATTCATGTCAGTGGCGCATCTTGATATGCTTAAAATTTGTTGTAGCTGAAAAGTGAAGGGAGATGTTAATGTGAATTCCTGAAACTCAGAATATTCTTTTGTCAAGTGATAGAAAACTTTCGTGCTAGCCATTCCGAAATCCTCTGTTATGAACAAATTGAATAAAGGTCATTGAGATGTCATTTACGAGAGATCATTCTGCAGGCTTCAAGATTGAGATAGGACATTAGCAGGATATTGAGATAAACCATTAATGGAACCCCCAAATACAGGTCACCAACACCTATGTTTAAATTTATTTGAAGTGCAGTAATAACTTGGTATGCAGGCTTTATCAATTATCTGGTTGCTTAACAGATATCTCAATTAGGGTGCAAATATGAAATGTTACATGCACTAATTTAAGAGATGCTTAATCTCAGGGCTGAATCAAGACATTGTGCTATCTGAGATAAAGAATAAGATGGAGTTCCTTCCTATGCTATGAACAAAATCAGATTGAATAGCAATTGAATTTTCACTTCTGGCAAGGATATGGCATTTTCTACTACAAGTGAAGTGATTGAGGTTGTTTAGGGATACAGAACAATTTTCCAGAGCTCTTCTTTCCTTGTAGCTGATGCTGATGGTTCAGATGACTTAATATCTCTGCCTAATGGTAGGATTGGTCATGCCCTTTTTTCTCATGCAGGAAGGGAATGCCATCTTGTACAATGATTCCTTCAGCAGTGCATGGATTTAATTTAATTTATTTTTTAAATCAGAGTTATTTGTGTTGCTTCTACTGATGTTGCTGTGCCTTCCAATCATTTCCAGCTTATTGCAGCTTTAAGGCAAATCTGTCACATAGTTTTGGGGGGCTGAGAGTGTGTGACTCAAGTTCACCCCATGACTTTCCATGGTGAAATGGAGAATTGAACCTGTTCTTCAGTCATAATGTAATGCTCGAAACACAACACCACACCAGCTCATATTTATTGGCATGAAAATATAATTAATTATTTATATTGTAATTAATTAATCAGTGAATTGTTTGATTAAATGTTTTTTAATTAGTGGACAGTCCATATAATCAATGGTTTAATAACAATTATCCTAGGTTGTACCCATGGATTGGACAAAACGAGAGCCCTCCCATAAGAAATCTTATCTCCTTCACTCCCAAAATTTAATTTGAAAATTTATAAATACAGTGATACCTTGACTTAAGAGTTTAATTCATTCCATGAATGAGCTCTTAATTCAAAACGCTCTTACCGCAAAATGAATTTTCCCATTAAAATGCATTTAAATGCAGTTAATCGATTTCACTTCCCAAAACCCTCCTCCCAATTTTTGTTACATGTTTTTAAATAAGAAAAAATACTTTATAAATAACAAATAATGTATAAATGCACATTCACATGGAACAATAAAAAAGAAAGATCATCCTAAAATGCTACAAGCACAAAGCTGTGACAAGAAAGCACAAAGTGAAGAAGCAGAAGCATAATTTTCTTCATATTGTACTTATTTCAGCCTCTCTTGCTCTCTCTCCCTCTCTCTCTTTATGAAGCCAAACATACTAGGGATAAAAACCAAACAAAACCAATTAACCCAAAGTTAATCAAAGCAGACAAGAGCAAAGCAGAGAGCAATCTCCCAAAGTGGACCTATTGAGGCACAAGACATGGAGACATGAAGCATTGAGGCTGCTCCCTTGAAGCCCTAAAAAGGTCTAAAAATGCTGCTTTTATGTCAAAGCAAAACTTGGGATGAGTAACAGCTCTTAAATTGGAACATTCTTAAGTAGAGATTCCACTATACATTTCAGACATCCAAAGAAAAGGCTCAGGCAAAGTTAATTAACAAGGGAACGGGAACATAGAAAATATAAGAGCTCTAGATATAAACAGTGTTCATTGTATTACTCTTCATGTAGCTAGAAATTTGGGGATTGAAATGTATTTGTATGATTAGAATTCTTATTTAGGGTTTTGGATCCTCCATAACTTGACCCCTGAAAATGGTAAAATCATGTGGAATCTTGTTAGTGTGACAATAGTTCTCATTTCTATGTCTACTCTTGAAGTGACAGCTAAATTAGTAAAAAAAATCTCAAAATTAGATTATTTGTTTTCTAAAATGCAAAAGGCCATTCTAATTTCAGTTACTAGAACCACAGTAGAAAGTTCCATGAATACATTTGAATAAATCCAATGAAAGTGTAATGCAGCATCTCTGTGCTTCAGATATCTCATCTCCATGGTGCCTGTTCAATAGCTCGTGTCTATGCAGAACCATTTCTGTAGCATGTCTTTAAAACATTTGTTTGTTTGTGTCATTGCTTGTTTAATATTTCTCTTTCTGTCAACCAAATCCCCTGAGTGGTTTACAAAACTTAAAGAAGAATATGCAAAATAGCATTTAAAAGAAAAACAAATAAAAAGCTCACCAGCAAGCAATCTTACTGATGTTTCAACAGCCACAGAAATGTCATGCATAGTAAAATATGGAATTAATTTGTGGATTTCCCCTTTAGAAAAAATGAAGGATCTGCAAGGAGAACCAAATGAGTGTAGACGAGACAAGCAAAATCAATCTGATAAATTGTCGTACTCCAGAGCAAGAGCCCCTCTGACTTGAAACACCACACCAGCTTGGTAAAATGAGCAAGCAGTTTATTGTAGAATATATGTAAGCATAGCAGTAAAAAAATGGTAAGACAGTAAAAGTTCAAAATCCAAGATAATCCATAAAATTAAACGGAACCAGCTCCATTAGTAAATAGAAATCCATAAAGCAAGGCACTGCAAACCATGAAGCAACACAACAGGAGCTTCCAGGCACAAACTTAAAACTGGCAACAACTTGATCCATAAAACATAGAGCACTTGAAAGTGAAACCATCCAGAAATTACAATGTTGCCTCGACTGAGACACCAGTCTCCGATGAATCTTTATAAACCCTTTCCAAAAGCTGAAAATGACAGGAAAGCATTCTTTCTCACTTTCCCATTAGATAACGGTTTGTTATCATTTTTCTGCTGCAAATGAGCAGAATGCCTGAGATTCTGAAAGTTCTGCCTCTGTTTGCTTTCTGCCCAAGGTTTCACTATCCTCTCTCCTGCACCTGGCAAAGCAATCTCAGTATCATTTTCAGGTGGTTGCTCAGAAAAACAGTAAAGGGTCTTTCCCAGGCCTCTCTTCAGAACTTAACTCCAGCCCAGGCAACCCCGCATCCCTAGGCTCTTTATCAGGAACATAGAATCATAGAATCAAAGAATCAAAGAGTTGGAAAAGACCTCATGGGTCATCCAGTCCAACCCCCTGCCAAGAAGCAGGAATATTGCACTCAAATCACCCCTGACAGATGGCCATCCAGCCTCTGTTTAAAAGCTTCCAAAAAAGGAGCCTCCACCACACTCCGGGGCAGAGAGTTCCACTGCTGAACGGCTCTCACAGTCAGGAAGTTCTTCCTCATGTTCAGATGGAATCTCCTCTCTTGTAGTTTGAAGCCATTGTTCCGCATTCTAGTCTCCAAGGAAGCAGAAAACAAGCTTGCTCCCTCCTCCCTGTGGCTTCCTCTCACATATTTATACATGGCTATCATATCTCCTCTCAGCCTTCTCTTCTTCAGGCTAAACATGCCCAGCTCCTTAAGCCGCTCCTCATAGGGCTTGTTCTCCAGACCCTTGATCATTTTGGTCGCCCTCCTCTGGACACATTCCAGCTTGTCAATATCTCTCTTGAATTGTGGTGCCCAGAATTGGACACAATATTCCAGGTGTGGTCTAACCAAAGCAGAATAGAGGGGTAGCATTACTTCCTGGACCTAGACACTATGCTCCTATTGATGCAGGCCAAAATCCCATTGGCTTTTTTTGCCGCCACATCACATTGTTGGCTCATGTTTAACTTGTTGTCCACGAGGACTCCAAGATCTTTTTCACACGTACTGCTCTCGAGCCAGGCATTGTCCCCCATTCTGTATCTTTGCATTTCCTTTTTCCTGCCAAAGTGGAGTATCTTGCATTTGTCACTGTTGAACTTCATTTTGTTACTTTTGGCCCATCTCTCTAATCTGTCGTTTTGAATTCTGCTCCTGTCCTCTGGAGTATTGGCTATCCCTCCCAATTTGGTGTCATCTTCAAACTTGATGATCATGCCTTCTAGCCCTTCATCTAAGTCATTAATAAAGATGTTGAACAGGTCCGGGCTCAGGACGGAACCCTGCGGCACATCATCCCCATTCCCATTATGCACATCAACATGAACAGCATTCTCAACATGAGCATCATTGTGAATATCATTCCCATAATGAGCATCAGACACAATCACAGGCTGAACAGGCTGACATACAACATAAATAAAAATAAATAGCTTTTGTGTGTGAGAGAGTACAAAGTGTTATCAGTGAAGTGGGGAAGATACAGAATGTTCCTAAAGTAAAATCTGAAGTAGACCTGGAAGATCTCTCTCTGTAAAGAATTTTTAAAAAATGGTAAGACAGACAAAGTTTTCTAGAATACAACCAAAAAGCACCCTTTGTGCCCACCAAATGTAGCTGAAGAAAGGAAATAAACTGGTCCAATAAGTTTCAAATGTAAGACTGTTCTAAGGAGCAATTTACTCACCATGCCATCTCACAAAATCCCATTTAGTTCAATGGTACTTAATGTCAGGTATGTTGATACAGGACTGCAGTTTTATTCTCTTTGGATGATAGATATTTTTATACCTGAGATAGAAAAAAAAGAATCTAGTCATCTTTAGAAAGGTGATGTTTTGTCACTGAAGAAGAATTCTATGATTCAGAAGGGGACAGATTGAGATCAATCCTCAGTATTAACATGCAGTTCTTTGGTTTTTTTGCTTCCCCAACTATGTTTCACACATGCCTTTTGATATAATGAAACAGGAAATCAAAGGCAAAAATACTGTTAACTTTGATCATAGTTAGGACACATTCCAATGTGACCTAGACAATGTAGATTTTAGATCTCACTGTATAATATCCAATGGTGCAGTGCAAAAAATTCAAGCGTAGGTACTGTTTATGATAATTCCCATAGACTGAATTTGGATGGGAAATCTAACATGGAAGGCAATTGTGTTGATCCATATCAACAAACTAGTTTGAACAGTTCAAATCTCGATTAGGAGATCTTTTCTAAATCCAGTAGATTTTAACAGCTTATTCTAGACTAGACCACCCACCAAATACTTTGAATTGCAAAATGTTGTTGCTAGAAATTCCAACCCACCCCATCTAGTGTGAGTGAAGATTTCAACTAACATCAGAGTTTAGGGAAGTCTGTAGAGGAAGCAGGTGATCTTACTGTTCCTAATACTTGCACCCAGAGTCTACTACCATACTGGCGATAGCTCCTTATAATATAGAATCCATCTTCTATGAAGGATATTTGTTGAACCAATTATGTGTATGACATAATTATGCATATGACAAGTATTATTGTGTTGTCGAAGGCTTTCATGGCCGGAATCACTGGGTTGCTGTGTGTTTTTCAGGCTACATGACCATGTTCCAGAAGCATTCTCTCCTGATGTTTCACCCACATCTGTGGCAGGCATCCTCAGAGGTTGAGGGGTCTGTTGAAAACCATGTAAAGTGAGGTTTATATATCAGTGAAATGTCCAGGATGGGAGAAAGAACTCTTGCCTGCTTGAGGCATATGTGAATGTTGCAATTTGCCGCCTTGATTAGCATTTAATGGCCTTGCAGTTTCAAGGCCTGGCTGGTTGCTGCCTGGGGGGATCCTTTGTTGAGATGTGTTAGCTGGCCCTGATTGAGTCTTGTCTGGAATTCCCCTGATTTTTGAGTGTTCCTCTTCATGCCAGCTAACACCTCCCAACAAAGGATTCTCTCAGGCAACCACCAGCCAGGCCTTGAAACTGCAAGGCCACCAAGCGCTAATGAAGTTGACAAATTTCAACATTCACACTTGTCTCAAGCAGACAAGAGTTCTTTCTCCCACCCTGGACATTCCACAGATATATAAATCTCACTTACTTAGTTTCCAACAGACCCCTCAACCCGTGAGGATGCCTGCCATAGATGTGGGTGAAACATCAGGAGAGAATGCTTCTGGAATATGGCTATACATCCCAGAAAATGCACAACACAGGTATGTTGATTGATTGACTATACCACAGGGATGAGAAAATGTAACCTGTGGGATGCATATTGCTCCCCAATGCAATCCAAGGACATCCCCAAATACCTCCATAATTTTTGTTCCTATAAATGATGACGATGATGATAGTGGTGATGATGATGATGATGATGATGATGATGATAATAATAATAATAATAATATTTCTTAGCTGCCTCTCTTTGTCGCTTGAGGCAGCATTCCCAAAGGCTTTAATTAAATATCCTCTGCACCCTCTGATGTGTTGGGAAAGGTATTTTTCAGAATCACTACCTAGTCATTTCTTTTTCTATTTTTTTCCCAGGGCTGAAACAGGACCAGGGATTAAATAGCCGGGGAATATGCAAGTTAAGAATAGGGCTCCACAGTCACTAACATAGCCACCGCCAGGACACCACACTTGGAGGACAATCTTTCTTGGACAATGAGGAATCGCCTAAGTGAAAAGTGAGCAATGATATCTCAAATTATTTGTAGATATTATGTTCAAGCCATGAATGAAAAATGGTTGTAGGTCCTCAGAAGTTTCCCACCCCCTCACCTCTATAGAGATTCATGGCTATTGTATCTTTCCCAATCTGAAGAATTAACACAGTGTGTGTACAACACACAATGATTAACCCTGTTTCTATTGTTGGCTTTTGCATGTGATTAATTCAGCACAGCAGTGACTTTCTTGTAATATTTATTCTACGTGCCTTCCTCTGCACTCTCATATGGGCATTCTCAGAAGTATAGTCGGCTGGTTTCCATGGCACTCACTCTCTGGAGTGTAAAAGACTGCAAAATTCAAATCTAACAGACAATGGATGGGGAATCTGTGCCCCTCCAGTGAAACTCTAACTGGAAGCTCTAACTCCTGACAGCCAATGGTGAAAGATTATGAGAGTTGCAATTCAACATCACCTAGAGGACCCACACATTTTCCACTTGTAATAAGCTATTCCCATCTTTGAACTTGCATTTTTTTAAAAGATTGGATAGAATCCTGCTAGTGACATTAAATGTGACATGTCTGTGTATGACTCTTTTGGGGTAGGGAACAGGGAGCTATTCTGTAGTATTTTGCACTCTATCCAAAACCTGCTCCCCAGAAGCTGACAACACCCAAGAGGAGGAATGATTTCTGCTGCTGCTTTCTGGAGGTGGGGAGAGGGGAAGGCAATCCTGCATGGCAGGGTGTCGGACTAGATGGCCCATGTGGTCTCTTCCAACTCTATTATTCTGTAATTGAATTCAGGTAATGAAGATGTATCTGGTCTGGGCTTTGAGTGGAAGTAAATTGATGTTACATTCCACCTGTGAGTGCATCTTTGTGTCTTCCCTTCCCACCATTAAGCAGCAGATGAAACCCATCATAAAGCTTGGCAATTACTAAGTTGAGGGAGGCCACAGAACTGCACTGGTGGTTAATATAGGATCTCAGCCAATATATTGCCACTGTGCACAGTGGTTTCATTCAATCTTAATAAATAGGCAGGTTCATGGCAACTTTCAGACATGCCATTGTGCTTCCGGATTGAGGTTAAGACATCTCATTGCAGAGTGAGATTGTCACTGAAAAATTAACATAAAGGCAGTAAGATCAAAAATAAATAAACAAATCTGTTTGCATAGTAGGGCACATAAAGGTAGAAACAGCAGCTGAGTTTGATGACATGCTCATAGATTCAAATCCCTTTACTCCTATGTAAATCATGTAGGTTTGTATAGGCATGGAATAAGCAGATGTTTTCGCATTCATGTGTCTTGAGAGAATTTCCATAAGCTACACAGTTGGTATTATCAAGTCATAAGAGCACTGCTGGAAAAGATTGCTCCTATTGACAGGTTCTGCACACATGATAAACCGGCTGTGTCTGTAGCTGATAGGGAACTTTGACAAAACTAGTTTTGTCCATCACTTATTTGTTTTTCAACTAGGAGCTGGAAAGAACAAGATTACTATACCTTGAGAATCTACAATTTTATTGCAGCAGGTAGTCTCTTACAAATGCAAATGGTAATGATCCCATCTCATTGTTCTCACCATGAGCTATGTCTACATGGCCAAAAGAAAGTGTGCTCACCTGCTATGGGGAGGCCACATAATGCATAATTGGAGTCACATTACAACTACTGCATCTAGCCATTAACCTACATCTATGGAACGTGGGACTTACTTGAAAGATTCCTGGAACTCTGGAGTGATCCTGCAGTTTCAGAAGTATAGACAACTGAATTAAGACTCGTGCGCCAACTGCGACCGTACCTCATGAAGTCGGATCTGGCCAGGGTGGTCTACGCCTTAGTCACCTCCAGATTGGATTACTGTAATGCACTCTATGTGGGGCTGCCTTGAAAACGGCCTGGAAATTTCAATTAGTACAACGGGCGGCAGCCAGGTTACTAACTGGTGCTTCTTACAGAGAGCGGTCAACCCTCCTGCTTAAGGAGCTCCACTGGCTGCTGTTCAATTCAAGGTGCAGGTTCTTACCTACAAAGCKCTGAACGGTTTGGGACCTGCCTACCTGTGTGACCGCATTTCTGTGTATGAACCCATACGATCTCTTCGATCATCTGGAGAGGCCCTGCTCATGCTCCCACCTCCTTCACAGATGCGATTGGTGGGAACGAGGGAAAGGACCTTCTCGGTGGTGGCCCCCTGACTCTGGAACTCACTCCCCAGGGACATCAGGCATGCCCRAACGTTAGCAGTCTTTAGGACAGTGGTTCTCAACCTGGGTCCCCAGATGTTTTTGGCCTTCAACTCCCAGAAATCCTAACAYCTGGTAAACTGGCTGGGATTTCTGGGAGTTGTAGAGCAAAAKACCTGGGGACCCACAGGTTGAGAACCACTGCTTTAGGAGGAGCCTGAAAATGTGGTTGTTCCAATGTGCCTTCCCAGAATAAGGAGAACCCTCAGCAATATGCCCTCATAATGCATTTTAATACTGACTTAGGATTGACTGCGTTCCCTCATTTCTCTCTGAAAAATCTTATTCCAGTTATATTTTACCTTGTTCACATCAGTATATTTTCAATTTTAATCTATTACATTTGGCCCGGCCATTTTTAAAATGTTTATATGTCACTATTGATTGTTTATTATTTTTTTGTTCATGTGATTTATATGATTTGTATTTTATTGATTGTTATATTGATGTTGTGTTTATTGATGTTTTGTTTGATGTATTTTGGGCTTGGTGTCATGTAAGCCACACCGAGTCCCTTGGGGAGATGGTAGCTGGTAATAATAAAGAGTATTATTATTATTATTATTATTATTATTGGGATCACTCTCCACACCACCAGTAGATCCACTGCTGCATGACTGCCAGAAAACAGCTGTCTCCCAGATGTGGCATTTCTGATGGTGTCCTTTCTGATGCTGAGCCATATGATCAGAAATGCAACATCACCAGCAGGCTTCTGGGGGAGAGTTGCTTTCTGGCAGTAGTGTAGCTGTGGTGCAGTAAGAGCCCCAATGCATTATTGGACTGGCTGGCCATGGGAATGGCCAAAGACCTCCAGGAACCCTCTCGGGCTACATCGGAGCAATTCTGAAGCCTTTTATAGTGCATTTACTTGGTACTGTATAGATATGGTCATAGATTTCATAGCTGTTATGGACAAATCTTTATCTAGTTTTTGGCGATGAGCCTCACTCTTCTAAGGTAGACTCATTCTTAGATGGCACTACTAGGCTAATACTTGAAGTGTTAACAAACTGGTAGAAAGCACTCTGAGATACTACCATTTCACTGGCAAGGGCTTTGACAGCCCAAGGTCACTGCCAAGAAACAGTAAAGCCCCGGAGCAGGATTTTGAAGAGCTGCAATAGGAGAAAAAGTCCTGTTTCATAGTTTACTGCAATAGCAACATCAGTTGAAATCCTGGAGGTTGCAGTTTTGGGAGGCATATTTAGAAATTGCAGTTAGGGAGAGCTCTGGTACTACAGAGCCCAGGATCCCATAGCATGCACCTATGAGAGTTCCCACTTAATAACATGGAGAAATGGAAGCATCCAGGATGCTTCCTCAATGCAGCCCATAGCATTGGATGGCTGGATGCCCGCTGGATGCCATCACATGGCATAAGGCTACTTCTAGCAGGGCTCTGTAGAGGAAGCATCCTGGCAGAGTGCTAGGACACTTCGCAGAGAACATGGGAGGCTTCCCACGTTCTCATTCAGAAGAATGGGGAGAAGCCGGGTAGCTACACTTTCACCCATGTGATGGGGAAAGCAGTGCAGCAGGTGATGCGGGCATGGGGCAAAAGTTCCCCTCACTGCTGCCTGCCAGATTCACAATGTTGCACGGAGAATCCTCCCACTGTCATCCGGCTAATAGACCTCAGTGTGATCAGGTCCTTAAAGTGGAAGCATAATACTATGGCTGTAGAATTAGCAGCTCTCCCCTCAATTTCTGACTCCCCCAGAAAAATTATAACTACCTATTCTAGCTCAGATATTTTAATCTTTTATTTATATTGTACAAAACAATATGGACAAAAGATAAGACTATAATGCAACTGTTTGCCACTTTAATCCATTGCTGTTCTCACAGTATGAGTTAAATAAAACATAATTAAACTTGGAAAGGTGTGCTCGTTTAGGAGTGGGGAGAAAACCCATGAGAACGAAATGATTTAAAGACTCTTAACTGAAACTTTTTAATCAGTCTGAAGTGAATATAGTTGTTATTTTTCCCATTAAATGATCGATTCACTTGTTTCAGTTATGCCATATCTTCATTCTTCTACTAAAGTATTGATTATAGGGTCAATAGAAGGCCTCGAACTGCAGATAATTTGTTGCAAAATTAACTTTAGTATTGATAGAACTTCCATTTAAAGTTAATTAAATTGGGAAATGTATAATTGGGCAAAATTGTGCTACCAATAACTATGTTAACTGGGGAATTCAGTTCAATTCATATTGATTTGCACATGCATCGGTTTTTACTTTTCCTGTAACATGGACACACACACTAGGTATAACATGGGAAACCTTTGGTTAAAAGTCATGGTTTTGTACAAATCATGAATCTTAAGCAAAATCATGAATTTTAACCAAAGAACCATGCTGTCTACATGATTCTGCATGAAATCCTACATACAAAAAGTTAGAACAGCAAATTAGCTTTCATCTTGCCGTGCTAAATTTTGTGCATGTGTTTATGTGTGCACAGGTCAAACATTCAGCCGTGCAACATCTCATTTTCAGTCTAAATTAACTATGACACATCTATTTCTGAAAGTCTAATCTGTTCATGATAAGATTCCCCAAGTGACACATTCATGTCTAAAATAATTTTTAAAAGAATGTTCCAAATGGTTGCAGGAAATTGTATATGTTTTCCAGAGACCGGGAAACTTCCTCTTTAGGACTACAATTACCAATGCTGGTTTGGGATTCTGTGAACTGCAATACAAAAAGGAATATTTTTAAGATTTGGTTTGGTATCCCATTCCCCCAATAGTGATGATGAATATATGTTTCTATAAGGAACTAGCTGTCCCCTGCCACGCCTTGCTGTGGCCCACTGTGGTGGGTGGTCATGGGGGTTCTGTGTGGGAGGTTTGGCCCAATTCTATTGGTGGTGGGGTTCAGAATGCTCTTTGATTGTAGGTGAACTATAAATTCCAGCAACTACAACTCCCAAATGTCAAGTCTAATTTCCCCAAACTCCACAGTGTTCACATTTGGGCATATTGAGTATTTGTGTAGAGTTTGGTCAAGATCCATCATTGTTTGAGTCCACAGTGCTCTCTGGATGTAGGTGAACTACAACTCCAAAACCAAAGGACACTGCCCACCAAAGCCTTCCAGTATTTTCTGTTGGTCATGGGAGAACTGTGTGCCAAGTTTGGTTCAATTCCATCGTTGGTGGGGTTCAGAATGCTCTTTGATTGTAGGTGAATTATAAATCCCAGCAACTACAACTCCCAAATGACAAAATCAATTTTTTGAGTGAAGGACATGCATTAGGTTGTTAGTAGGGCTGGGCGGTTTCGTTCGTTAATTTTGTAATTCTTTATTAATTCGTTATTTTTTTTTATAATGAAGCGATATTGAACCATTCAGGAGCAACTAAAAATCGAAACGAATTTTTCAATTCGTTTCGTAATTGTTTCGAAATATTTTCGAAATCGTTTCGAAATCGTTTCGTTATTATTTCTGCATGTCTGGTGCAAGTTTTATAGTTGTTGTTTGTTTTGTCAGTGAAAAAAAATATAATTATCACACCAACAGTCAACAACAGAGGGAGAGGGAAGCTTCAGAAGTTCCCCCTGTCCCATTTGGAGGTTTTTTTAGCGTATTGCGCAATCGCGTCCGCCATTAACGAATCGATTCGTAATTGTTTCGTAATTGTTTCGTAATTTCCGAAATTTCGTAAATTTCGAACTTTTTTAAAGAAAAATTTCGGAATTCTTTTAAAAAACGAAACGCAAAAACCCCCTAAAAACGAATTGAGTTTAGAAACAAATTTTTCCGTGGTTGCCCAGCCCTAATTGTTAGGTGTCTTGTGTCCAAATTTGGTGTCAATTCCCCCAGTGGTTTTCGAGTTCTGTGAATACCACAAACGAACATTACATTTTTGTTTATATAGATTGTTTCATCAGGCTATGAACACAGTTGCCCATGGCAATTTCCTTCAAGCACAAATATGGTCTTCAGGGCAAGCTCACAGAGAGAATAGGCAGGTGATTGAGCTGGCTGGCTCTGCCTTTTGATTTATGGGTGTGCTTGGCTCCATTTCTGATCACTGAATGCTAGAGGAGATCCTGAAAGCAGTGGTGTGTGAATGTGTGTGAGCTCCTTCATGTCTTCAAAGCTCCTTATCCTGTGGAGAACAGCCTTCTCCATTTAAAACACCAGTAAATTGGACAAACATTGTATTACTATCTGAGTGCAGGGCATGCAAATTGCACCAGGTGACATCATCGGGAGAGGGGTGACACTAAAATGGTTGTCGATAAATTTTTGTGTTGTCCTTAAGCAGGAACTTTTTTATATAAAAATATTCCTGTGGATAGATATAATCACAAAAATTATAGGTATTCTATATTGATAGATCTGCAAGGCAAACATTCTATTCTAATTTAGTTTTTGAACATTTTAATGCAAATGTGCGCACATCAGACGGGTTGTTATTACCCCTTGTAATTGCACTTCAATCCTCATGGTTTTGTTGCCATACACTCCAAGCTAGTATTCTTTTTTTTTTTTTTTGTCAGTGGTGGAATTTCTTTTAGGGGCTGATTTTGTCCATTTTTTGTCATTTTAGCACCATATAGTGGTATGGTTTAGTAAAGGAGAAGATCTATTGAAGGACACCGTGAGTTACTGCACTAGGTGATACTAATCCTATTGGATTGTTTTAGGTTTTTCAGGCTATATGGCCATCTTCTAGAAGCATTCTCTCCTGACGTTTCACCTACATCTACGGCAAGCATCCTCAGAGGTTGTGAGATCCTCACAACCTCTGAGGATGTTTGCCATAGATGCAGGAAAAACATCAGGAGAGAATCATAGAATCATAGAATCAAAGAGTTGGAAGAGACCTCATGGGCCATCCAGTCCAACCCCCTGCCAAGAAGCAGGAATATTGCATTCAAATCACCCCTGACAGATGGCCATCCAGCCTCTGTTTAAAAGCTTCCAAAGAAGGAGCCTCCACCACACTCCTGGGCAGAGAGTTCCACTGCTGAACGGCTCTCACAGTCAGGAAGTTCTTCCTCATGTTCAGATGGAATCTCCTCTCTTGTAGTTTGAAGCCATTGTTCCGCGTCCTAGTCTCCAGGGAAGCAGAAAACAAGCTTGCTCCCTCCTCCCTGTGGCTTCCTCTCACATATTTATACATGGCTATCATATCTCCTCTCAGCCTTCTCTTCTTCAGGCTAAACATGCCCAGATCTTTAAGCCGCTCCTCATAGGGCTTGTTCTCCAGACCCTTGATCATTTTAGTCGCCCTCCTCTGGACACATTCCAGCTTGTCAATATCTCTCTTGAATTGTGGTGCCCAGAATTGGACACAATATTCCAGGTGTGGTATAACCAAAGCGGAATAGAGGGGTAGCATTACTTCCCTAGATCTAGACACTATGCTAGATCTATGCCAAAATCCCATTGGCTTTTTTTGCTGCCACATCACATTGTTGACTCATGTTTAACTTGTTGTCCACGAGGACTCCAAGAACATGGCCATATAGCCCGAAAAACCTACAACAACCCAGTGATTCCAGCCATGAAAGCCTTCGACTAATCCTATTGTTGCCACCTTGGACAAGAGTGATGCAGATTCATCAGGGTTCACAGAATCAACATTATGGGACGTCTGAATTAACAGCAAAAGTGGACAACTGCAAAGGGGCAGTTCTCTTTCTCCACCTCCCCAAGCTAAACACTAAAGCCAAATGTTTCCAATTTTTGTCTATGCCTGTCTCAAAATGACGGGGTGTCATGCCACATTGCTTCCTGTCACAATTTTGAAAAGCGCTAAGGCTATAATTGAGATATTTGGGGCTATGTCTGGGTTCTGATGGTTGTGTGGGTGTTTTGTAATTTTTGCACATTTGGGCAATCCTCTGCATAGTGTCTGGATTAACATGATTTTGAATTTGAGCTTGATTTGAATTAGCCCTCAGCCCTACAATTATGAATCTGTAAAGGTTTCTGGTTTTGGTCTAGGATTTTATGTGGGCACATGTGCACATCAAGTGTAATAAGCTAAGTGGGCATGTAATCCTAGCAAGTCTGATTGCTCAGTGGAGGCAAAGGGCTGCTCCACTGTGCTGTACAAACTCATTACATTTTCCTTCCATGTCCTTCCCACACACAGCTGTATCCCCTGCCCCCATACATGCAGCAGCAATGCATTGTCTCTTCCTGTTTCTCTAATTTGTTATCACAATTCACATCCAGATCATTAAGTGCCTAATTGAACTTGATGCCATAGCATTCATTACGTATTTTCTTTCTAGGTATTGGTGATGTGCACAGTGCCATCTGTTGGGCCTTGTTGCAACTACATGATATGAATTTGAAACAGAAAATAACAGTTCTTCTCACATCTCCTCTACACTAAAGACTGGCAGGATGTATTAGTAGGCTGTACAGTGGGTGGTGGGAAGCTTTGCAGAGCTTTGCAGAGCTTCCCACATATTCAATGTCTTTGGCTGTTGTCTCTGGGACTGATGACTCTATATATGGAGAAACACATATTCACATGGGAGCTCTATGGTGTAATCATCAATGCATAGAAAAGACGTGGACAACCACAGATGTTTTAAAACGATTGGCCTAATTTCAAAGCATTGTAATTCACAACAGCAACATGTTACAATTAGACAAAAAGTTACAAGCGGTTTAATCAGTTATCAAGTTATTGGGTTTTACTTTATTTATTTAGGTGATCCCTCGTAGCTTGAGGATGATGGTCTTCCAGATGTAGCATCTGGGTGGTGGGTCCATAGGTGGCTGTGAAGCCCTATTCTTGATCCGCATGTTCTCCCACAGTTGGTTTCCAGATGGAAGGTGGTTCCAGCCAGGGTTGGTTGATGTACCTTCCTCTTGGCATGTTTACAATTGGACAAAAAGTTACAAGTGGCTTAATCAGTTATCAAGTTATTGGGTTTTACTTTACTTATTTAGGCGATCCCTCGTATCTCGAGGATGATGGTCTTCCAGATGTAGTGTCTGGGTGGTGGGTCCATAGGTAGCTGTGAAGCCCTATTCTTGATCCGCATGTTCTCCCACAGTGAGGACATTGGTTTCCAGATGGAAGGCAGTCCCGGTCAGGGTTGGTTGATGTGCCTTCCTCTTGATGTGCCTTCCTCTTTCATGCCTCTTTGAATTCTGCAGCACTGCCGATGACAGCTGACCTCCAGTTAGAGCGCTCAACGGCCCGGGCTTCCCGGTTCTTGGTGTCTATGCCACTGTTTTTGAGGTTGGCTTTAAGCCCATCTTTAAAGCTCTTTAAACTGCTTTGAGAGACCATGATCATTTGGACAGCGTGGCCGGTCCAGGGGAGTTGATGGCAGAGGAGTATCGCTGGTGGTCTTTGCTTCTTCTAGCATGCTGACATTTGTCCGCCTGTCTTTCCAAGAAAGTTGCAGGATTTTTAGGAGGCAACGCTGATGGAATCATTCCAGGAGAAGTGTATGACGTCTGTAGACAGTCCACATTTCACAGGCGTATAGCAGGGTTGGGAGGACAATGGCTTTATAAACAAGCACCTTGGTATCCTTATGGATGTCCCGGTCCTCAAACGCTCTTTGCTTCATTCGGAAGAATGCTGCACTCGCAGAGCTCAAGCGGTGTTGTATTTCAGGATCAATGTTGACTTTTGGGTTTTACTAACCATTTTGAACCAGAAACAAATTGCAACATCGACGATCCATACTTTATTATTATTATTATTATTATTATTATTATTATTATTATTATGGAAGACATGAAATCCTGAGTCACTTAGTGCATTGTCAGCATGGCATAGTGAGCATGGATGTTGAAGTTCTCTAGTGATGTTAGCCACAGAGACCCTAATACCAAGCCCTGGTTAGCTCTGAAAGGGAGATTGTTGAGCAGCAATGTGAGTGGTACGTCAAAACAAACAAAAGCACACACATGTATAAGCATTCTTGTTCTGTCCCAGTATATACGCTCAAAATCTGAAGACTATGGGAGATAGCATCTGATCAAGGGAATTGCATCATGATAGACTACTGCAGCTCCACTCACCCCCCACCAGTCTTGCCTGCTGCTGCACAAAAAACTTGTTAGGTGACCCAAGATGTTATGTTGTCAAAAATAAAACAGCACATCATTCCCACCCACATCCAAATCAAGATGATCAAGCTGGAGAGTGCTGAAAGGCAACCAAGTTATTTTAGTGTCTGAAGCAGGAAATCCCAC
The DNA here is from genome assembly GCF_025583915.1 of Anolis sagrei ordinatus. Classification (NCBI taxonomy): domain Eukaryota; kingdom Metazoa; phylum Chordata; class Lepidosauria; order Squamata; family Anolidae; genus Anolis; species Anolis sagrei. Next base: position 151,452,779 of record NW_026847438.1, read on the forward strand.
AAACACTTCTTCCTCTGTCTAGTAGTATAAGTATCCATAAACGACATTTTCAGTCTTTTTGTTACATCTCAGTTCTTTTTAAGTTAGTTGCCTTATGCTGCTTAATGATGGGACTGAATAGGGGTAACCACAGTGTTTTCATAATGGAACAACCTTTTTGTGGTGTGTTTGCACCCCTGTTCCTCTTGTCATGTAAAAAGGAGATAAAAAAGGGAAATGTAATTCATTAAAGATATTTATTATTTACTATTTATTTGAAATACAAAACACTTTATCCTGGCTACTCCCTCCTCCCACTGCTAGGGATATCAATGGGCCTTTGGGCACCAGCTTCTTAATGAGAGACATGTTCTTGCTGCTATACTACTTTAGATATAAAACTCTTGATGCTGCTAGCCTCACTTTCCTTAGTGCTCTTCTGATTTGTTTTTTTTTAAACTTTTTTTCTGTTTTGGAAAGGTAATTTTGTTCAATATAACATCTGTAAGTGATCCAAATGGCAAGTGCATAACACTGCACTGCAGTTTGCAACTCTGTGCAATGGCACTACTGCTACTCATTACAAATAGGCTCAATGTTGTTTATTTAATTCTCTACAGGATTCAACGGCTTCCTGGTCAGCCTCCAGGCTATCTCCTAAAAGTGCCTGGCAAGTAATTCTCTTTAGTTAACCTTGCATATTTCCAGCTTACCAAATTAGTCTTGCAAAGAAGGTTGCTGTCCTGTCCTTATCAGCAACTTCCTCATAGTTGGTTTGTATCTCAAAGATGTGATATGTCCAAGGAGTGTCAGACCTTTGTTGATGGAATAGTTCAGATTTGTAATGAATCCTCCTGCTGTTGCTGATCTGACACTTTGAAATCAAGCTTTAGACTGTATTGTGCTAGTCCAAAACACACAAAATCTCTCAAAAATCTCAAAGACAAATCTGCTGTATGAGAAACATGAGATATCACAATTAGAAAATCTTAAGAAAACAAAAATAATGACCACAGACAGGCATGTAGCCGGGGGAGGGGGCTTGAGGGGCTTCCTCCCCCCCCCCCCCGAAATTTTCATGGTGGTTCACGAAAAGGCCTTACTGGTGCATTATTTAAACTGTTATGTTTATTCATATCATGATCTGACCACCATACTCAATATATCCCATATGCATGGGGGTATTGGGGTAATGATACAAAAGGTTTGCTAGGGTAGACCCTCTTTCACTCAGACTCAGCCCCCCCCCCCCCCGAATCAAACTCAGCTCCCCCTAAATCATAATCCTGCTATGGACCTGACCACAGACAATTAACATAGATTTACGTAGACAAGGCATTGAAGTAGTTCAGGATTTTCTAAATCTTGATTCAATCATTAATCAGAATGGAGACTGCAGTCAAGAAATCAGAACTGGGGCTTGGAGAGACTGCTATGAAGGAACTAGACAAATCTTGAAGTGTAAAGATATATTACTGAATACAAAAGTTGGAATGTGCCATCGTATGTCTATTTCTGTATATGGTTGTGAAATCTGAACTGTGAAGAAAGTTGATAGGAAGGAAAACAATGCATTTGAGATGCGATGTTGGAGTGGAGTTCTGTGGATACTGTCAATTGCTCAAATCACAAACAAATAGGTTCTAGAACAGTTTAAGCATGAACATTCCCTAGAAGCCAAGATAACTAAACCGATGCTACAATGCTTTGGGTATGTAATCAGTAGACATGGCTCACTAGGAAATAAAATTCTTGGTAAAGTAGATACAGGAGGAAAAGAAGAAGACCTGAGCAGGACTATTGAACTTAGACGTCCATTTTGACAGAATTCTCACTACATGCCCAAACTTATAGTCTACGTGATTATTTGCCAAGACAGGGGTCTCTCAAGCAAATTATTTGGGGTATAAGGGAATGTCAGGAGGAAATGTAAGTTACTATCGGTTTACAAGAAACAACACCAGAAGAAGAAATTATGGAGGACAGAAAAATGCTATTTCATCTAAAATGGTTGTTTTTATGTCCCAGATGTCAAAATAACTCAGATATCATCATCATCATCAATTTAATTTCTTGTCCACCTCTCCTGGTGGTTTGATTTCAGGCTTTCTTGTGGAAGGTTCAGGTTCTTACCTACAAAGCCCTGAACGGTTTGGGACCCGCCTACCTACGTGACCGTATTTCTGTATATGAACCCACATGATCTCTTCGATCATCTGGAGAGGCCCTGCTCGCGCTCCCACCTGCATCGCAAGTGCAATTGGTGGGGACGAGAGAGAGGGCCTTCTCGATAGTAGCCCCTCAACTCTGGAACTTACTCCCTAAGGACATCAGGCATGCCCCAACTCTGGCAGTCTTCAGGAGGAGTTTGAAAATGTGGTTGTTCCAGTGTGCCTTCCCAGAACAATTAATCCTTAGCACTTTGTCCTCTAAAGCACTTTATATCGATTTAGGTCTTGTCGTATGTCTCCACAACGCCCATTTCCTTATCTTGTCTATGACCAGCATAATTTTAAATTTTTGATTACATTTGGCCCAGCCATAGATTTTAAAGTGTTCTGTACTATTGTCAATGCTTATGTTATTGTCTATGTGATTTATTTTAATTGCATGTATTGTTATTGTTATTACTTGTATTGCAGGCTCGGCCTCATGTAAGTCGCACCGAGTCCCTTGGGGAGATGGTAGCGGGGTATAAATAAATTATTATTATTATTATTATTATTATTATTAAGTGCCTGGTCGGTTATTCTCTTTAGCTAGCCTTACCAATGAGTTGTGCAAAGGAAAAGCCATTTGATGTTTTACCCCTAGTAGTGTAATATATTGTGTCAACCTTGCTGAATGTAAATAGAATCAAATGATATATAAGAAATGTTGGTTTGCCTAAAGTTGTCTAACCTTTCACAGAATTCAACTTGGAAAAATTAGGTGTCAATTTATGAGTCAATGAATGCTTTATTAGCAAATAAACTCTTTTTATGCCCATAGCCTCCCATTTTTTTCCTTTTCCACTTTGTTTTTACTAAAAAAAAATTAATGCAGTGGAACACATCAACTTTATTAACTTTGATATAGTCTTGAGGAAAGACCCAGAAATATTGGACTCAAATACATATGATGCTGGATGAATATTTTGAATTTAAATCTAAAATGAGACCAGAGTTTTATTTGTTGGGAATTCTGGATAACTATTTAGAAAGAAAATTTGAGAGAATGTTACAATATATCACATCAGCTGCAAGAATTGTATATGCTCAGCGATGGAAGAAACCAGTTATCCCAACACAAGAAGAATGACTTATGAAGAGCTGTGAATGAGCCAAGATGGATAAATTGACTATGCTGATTAAAAGGACATATCTGACTAACTTTAAGAAAGATTGGGACTTGCTCGTTACCTTTACAAATGTTGGGGATATTTGTCAATTGTCATATTTATGAATTAGTAGAGTCTTACCAAAAGTAGAAGTGTGAATATATAATATCACTAGGATATATACCTGGCATTGTCTGGGTGCCAGAGGGGCCACTGCACAACTCTGAGAAGGCTGACCTCACAATGTCTACATGGCAGCACTTGGACAACTATAGACAGGCTCTTTCTTTCCTTTCTCCATTTTCCTCATACACCTTTTTAAAAAAATAAGAATCCAAAAAGGAAAAGAAAATTTGGGCATCAGGCTGTATGTCATCCATAATTTTATAATTATTCATGTCATCTGTCAGTATAGTGAGAAGATGTGTCAGTTAACAACAAATGAATAAGCAACCCCTCCTCTTTATTTTTAACATTACATGACAATTGCCCAGGAGAGAAATACACTATGATTGTACAGTATCTCAGTTTTTTTAAAAGAGTCTATATCAAGGTCAGATAGAATCAAGTTATTAAAAATATTTCCTCTTGGCTGAGGATGCAGATAAGTGGATGAAGACGCCACATCTTGCTTATTTGGCGGGGGAAGGTAGTATAGTATGGGCACAGTATCTGCAAAAAAGATGTTCCTGAATTTACCATGAAAACAGGAAATGTTTGGTATTAGCAAACCCTAGTGAAATGAATGATTTCTGCTGGATGTTACCATAGAGTCAAGGTGGAGGAACTAGAAAATTTCTAGAAATCGACTATCTCTATTAATTTGCTGTTCTTCAACATAACTCTGGGTTTGCTTCCAGTGGAAGCATACTGAAGAATCACCTGTATGACCTTGAAAATTCCTAGAGAGAATATATTGTCTTGGAACTATGGGTACCTGTCCCATGGGCTGTATTCTAGTCTAACTGCAAAGGTTTAAGGGTATTTGTTTTATTATTTATTTATTTTATTTATATACTGCATTTCAATGCCGCCCCTCTCAGCCCGAAGACGACTCGAGGTGGCTTACACTGGCACAATTTGATGCCACAACAATTATAAAACAAAATTAAAACATTTAACACATATTATAAAAACCTTGTAAAAAGGATATAAAACATATAAACACCAATAACTTCCTATTAACTTATTTTTTGAAGTTATTGTCAAGCCATTCCATAGTCATTTTTTCCTGAGTTCCATATTCATCCATTACAGTTCGTTGCCAAAGGCCAGTTTAAAAAGCCAGGTTTTTAATTTTTTTTTGGAATATCAGTAGGTAGGGGGCCAATCTAATATCCCTAGGAAGGGAGTTCCATAGCTGAGGAGCCACCACTGAGAAGGCCCACTGGACCAATTGAAGCTTCCGAACAGTCTTGAAAGGCAACCCTACATAGAGTGTGTTGCAGTAGTCAGAACTAGTAGAATATTAGGTGCCTTCACAAATAAAGGCAGATGTAGACCATAACTACCAGTCGAGCAACCTTTGCAGCAATGTTCCCAAATGTGATCAAGTTAATGGAATTTATCTGTATTATACCCTGCTTGTTATTCTCTATCATTCCAACTTTTTGTGGTAGAGAAATGCAGAACACATGACTTTCTAGGGATTGTTGGATAATAGTTCAAAATGACAAGACAAGTAACAGGGAGAGACATGCTGGGACTTCAACCTGTACACAAGATACCATTACATTATAACTTATGCTTCTTAATTGTAAGAATGTGGGAGCAGGGGAGGCTAAAATTGCTTGATAGTAAATGAAAACCATCTACTACACCCAGTAAAGCCTAACTGAGTTTACTGGAAAGAGAATGAGATTAACCTCCTTTCCTGGGGCCATGTGTACTTGTACAATTGCACACAGATAACACATGTACTTTAATGTTACCTTGAACACATGTACTGTACAACACTTGATGTATGCATGTACACATATTATGCACACATGGAATGTCGTGAACCAGAAGCCTTAAAGGAGCCGAACACAAGTAAAAGGTCCAAACAAGGTTTATTAATGTAACAAAAATAGCTTAGAAACACTTAACTCAGTGTATCTAGCAAGAAAACATAGTCTATGCAAAAAACACAACTTGAAGAATAATCCAGATTATACTGGAGTATAATCTGATATAACAAAAAGTTCAAGCAAACTGCTTCAAAACCACAGAGTTCACAAAACACAAGGTAGCAAGGTGGGAGCAAGCAAAAACGTAGTCAGGAAACAGTCCAAGGTCGAGGCACGTCCAAAAGCAGAAGTTACGTCTAAAACGTGATGTCGTTGTCCAAAAACAATCAGAAGTCAGCAAGGAAATAGAAGTCAGCACTTACAGGATTCCAGTTAGTAGAAGCACAGCGATCTGCAGTCCCAGGACCCAAGGTGAAAGTAAAGGCAGCAACAAAGTCCCAAGCCCAATACAACACTTTGCCTACTGCAAAGTCCCCAAAGTTTGATACCTTCTTTTATCCTATAACTCATCATTAGATGATGAACTGGTCTCCACCCTGTCTTCATCACTCTCAGGTGCTTTAGCTTTCACAGCTGCTCGCCACCGCCCGTCCCTCCAGCTCTTCCAGTGCCTATCAAGACTTAGATCACCCCATGTATTACCAGGTTGCCTGTCTCCCGAAAACCCCTCAAACTCATCACTTGATGTGGGTTGAGTACAAATCTCCCTGATTTCCTGTACACGGGTCCAGTCCAGCCCATCCTCCTCTCCGTTATCACTCTCAGTCCCATCACTCCCTGTGAACCCCATGAAGCCTTCCTCCTCTGTTGTAGCATTAAGTATTTCACAGATCCATTTCCTTTCCCGTTCTTCATCTGACTCTTGCTCCCGAGTAACCCATTTCAAGCCTCTACTCCCATCTCCCTTCTCTTCCATCTCAGAGTCTGTAAAACCTTTGAATGACTCAGTATCTGTAGGTGTCATGAATATCTCCCTAATTCGCTTCCTTTGCTGCTTTTGTTCCAGCACCTGAGCAGCCCTCTTTCCCCTTCTACTACTAGTAGCAGCTTGATCAGCACACTGTACTACAACATGGAATATGTGTGAACATCCTATATAGAGGTGATCAAATTAATTCCAGAAGTGCTGAATGTTTAACTAACCTGGGTTAGATATTTACAAAACACAATGAGATAGAACTATTATTTTACCCTTCTTTGTTTAAGTTTCTGCCCTCTAAAGAAGAGACTGTGGTTTGCAAGTATTACTGATATTGCCCTTTGAGAACATTTTAAAGGAAATTCCATCACTGTGCTGGGCTTCATATGTTAGAACTGCATACTTTTAGTATGTGAAGTGTGCAGTAATATATTAAAACAATATATAGCCATATAGCCCGAAAAAAACTACAACAACCCAGTGATTCCAGCCATGAAAGCCTTCAACAATACAATATATAGCCAGTTTACGTCACTTTATATAATAGAATTTACTACATTACCACATTTAAGCACAGGAGTGGAAGCTACCATAGGAATACTTGCTACCATAGAAACAGCTAACTTGGTCTTTTGCTGATTGACAGAACATTCATAGCAAAAATGTTTCCATTCTATAGGTAGCTGTGAAATTGTCAGTTATATAAAGGACCATCAGCACGTTTAGCAGTTTCATAGCAAGGGTGTTGAGGAACGTTGTATAGATCTTGTTGAGATAGTATGCTATTGGACCATGTTGTTCAGTTACTTTAACCCATTTCCTCCTGTAATAAATTGCTGTCTGGAAGTGACCCAAGTTTCCTCTCAGGGGCTGCAGTGTTTTTGTCCACAGGAGGCCGAAGTGTATAGTCTGGGTTGCTACAAACACTCCAACTTGTTCCTTCCATTAGTTTGCTTATCACCAAAAAACCCACAAATTTAAATAAGTAACAGTTCATAAAGCTGCCCTGATTTTATTCTATTTCTTGTGTTTGGTCTTGTTATTCTTTAGTGGCTGGAGAAAAGTGAGGAGGGGACTATGGTTAAAGGGCCAAATGGAGTTTCAACTTCTCTTGATGTTCCCATACTCCTCATACCTCACTTTAAAAAACCCAAAAACAAAAGCCCTTTCTAAAAACATCCGCAAATACTCCAGAATACAACCTGAAGAACTACTTTTGTCTTCACAATCCATATCATGCAGATCACCAGGAAGTAGAAACAGGAAGTGGACTTCCACTCACAGTTTTAGTCATGACTGCAATATGACCCTCCAAGAGGTCATTGATAATACTGAATACCACTGGCCAGTACACTTTTTGGTGCCTCAAATGTTAGCTCAGTTTCTGGGCCCATTTCACCTGCTAATTCCAAAAATAGCACTTATTTCCACCTATCAGCTCTAGTTTTTGAGTTACAAAACATATGGCTTAAACTAGTTGCCCTATGCTCACCCATAGAAGACTGTGCTGGTACAACTGCACCAGGAGCTCCAATTTTGTTTGCTTTGCATTGAATGTTTGTTGTAGTCCTAAGTTTCAGGGACTCTGCAGATAGGTGGCTTCTTTTGGCTGCAATCATAGGGCAAGCCACCTGTCAATTATAGTTAGGTTCCCTGGTCCCCCCCCCTTTTGAGTTTTAGAGGGAATAGGAGCCATTTTGAGTTCAGTCCACACAGAGCAGCTTTCCATACAGGACATGAAACCAAGAGCTCCTGTAGAAAACTTCGTCTTCTACAGCTTGGCCGGGGAGAAAAGGCTCTACGGCTTGGCTGGGGAGATACAGCCCCACAGCTTGGCCGAGGATCATACAGCCCTATAGCTCATTTGCTGAGGGACTTCAGCCAGCCATCACCGAAACCTGAACTCCTTTCCCCCTGGAAGTCTACAAATCTCTGCTTGGTAAGGGTCGCTCGCGGAAGCCAGACGCAGTTGGTACCGGGTGCAGGGGCTCCACGCCAACAGAGGCAAGTACAGACTGCCCAGATTAGAAGTTAAGGATTTCCCCATTAGTTAATTACAGTTAAGAAGATAGTGCCTGTTCCCAGTGAACAAGATTGCAAGAGCCAATAGACTGTTAAGAAAGCTTGAAAGTACCTGTTTGTTTTCATCAATAAAGAACTTTGTTGAACCTTTAAGCAATCTAAAGACTCTGTTTGGGGGAATCCAAGGGCCTTTAATCTGAGGCAGCCCCAGCATCCCGTTGGGCACAGAGAATTTATGTCCTGTCTACAGTCTTATGCACAGGCCCAGTGTGAGACAGCACAAAGACCATGATAATCATATCTAAGAAACTAAAGCTGGTATGGTTTATCCCATGCAGTACTCCAAATAACCCCAGGAATAGGCCTAAAAAGCAAGACATCAAGAATATTTTGTTGGGCCCTAGCAAGAAGAGTATCAGAGTAATTTGGTACTATAAAAAGAAATGGTCAACCTAAGTCTGAAATGACTTGAAAGCACACAACAACAACAACAACAACAACAACAACAACAACAACAATCCTATCTCATCAGCTAAAAGTAGGCCTACACTTCCCATTGAAATACTAATAAGTTTATATTTGTTAAAATTGTTCTTCATTGTAAGTATTGTATTGTTTTAAAGTGTTTTTTGCACTACAAATAAGATATGTGCAGAGTGCATAGGAATTCATTCATGTTATTTTCAAATTATAATCCGGCCCTCCAACTGTTTGAGGGACTGTGACCTGGCCCTCTGTTTAAAAAGTTTGAAGACCCCTGTTGTAAGGTGATCAAACCATGTTGAAAGGTACCATAATTACATACAGCAATTGATAGCTGCAAAGGGGCAAAATAAATAAGAAAGAGCATTACATGGTAATGTAAAACCGTTTTCTCACCCAAATATCTGAAGATCATAGTATTTGTAGTACAACACATCTGATGCCACTGGTTTATAGAAGGTTAATGCAAAAATTGCATTCATGACTGGCTAGGTTAGTTTGTCTTTTTTACTTTCTTCCCTTTGTAAGAGCAGCAAAGTTGAATTTCTGAGAAGCTTCACAGATTGTCAAAGGGGAAAGACAGCATGAACTTTTTATGAACTCTTTTTCATGATGCACCTAGTGGCAGAGCTCTGAGGCTTTCAGATTTTTGAGCAACTGAAAAGCCATCACATCTCTCGTGCATCAGGTAGCATAATTCACACAACGTCTGAAGAAGAATTTTTATTGGGAGCCCTGCAAGTTTAAGAGGGTTATTCAGAATAAGCAGACTTCAAAACAAAGCAGTAACATTCAACGAGTAAATATGTTTCCTGTCCTTCAATTTTCTACACTTGCAAATTTTCACATAAAATCCAGTGGATGGATACAATGATACAAAATTCAGTAATGATAAAAATTAAAAGCTAAGTTGCCTGAGAATTAAGTTCCACTAATTTTGATGGCAATCATGCCTGATATTCCCTGGACTACGTGCTCAGAATGTCTACAAAGGCTGGCATAATTTGAAATATGCTGATAATTTGAAAATCTGACAATGATTTTCATTCTATTCTAAAGTAATCTGTCAGGGGCTTTTGGGTCTGGTTTGGGTCTGGGATGCCAGATCCGGCCTGCATTGGATATCTGAGTAGTAGGGTCCCTAGATATTCTTGGACGAGAGTTCCCTCTCGGAACATCTAGATCATCCAGTGAAACTTTATGGCCAATTTATGAAGAGACTCTGGAGGACTTTGAGATTCCTAGAGAGAATACATTAATCAAATTCATGAATAATCAAATCTGAAAATGTAAAACCTGGAAATGTGGAGGACTGACAGTATATTACATCACAGCAGTTCTCCCTTGACAGATTCATTTTCCCCTTGCTATTTTAGCATAAGCTAAGTGTCCTATAGTGTCTCACATTCTTCTTGTCTTCTGGTTAAGTGGCATTTTGGGAATGACATTTATTTTGTTACATATGCATTAGTTTGCTGTGTACACAACTACAAGAAAGCTTTGTCAGTGGCTCACCACAAAACAGAAGCAGGCAGTAGCTCATTCTCAATCTGTTTACCCTACAAGAAATGCATCCAGCCAAATTTCAGGGAATTAATGCTGACTTTGGAAAAACACAATAGGCCTGAAATGCCGGAATTACATTTTGATGAATTTACAAAAGCCAACTAACAAAATATTCAGCAGCAGCATTTTTTCTTTTTTTAAAAAAATATGAATTGGGTTATTACTTATAGTGCTTTTGCATTTTATGGCTGCAGTGCAAGTGCTATGGATTTACATATACTACTTGCATCAATGTGCGACTCACATATAGGTTAAATGAACCATTTTTCCTGGACCTCAGTCTTTCAGAGGGTGCTCTGTGGCTGCTTTTTCTAAGGATACATCACCACTATTGTGTAAAGGGCCAGAGAATCAGCTTTGTGGGGGCTAAACAATGCACAGAGCTGATTCAAGTTAACACAGATCAAAGCTGTCTAACATGGGCTTGAAACTCCTTTAACAAAAGTCATAGGTTGCTCTGAATTTTCCTGACTTTGGGCTCATGTAAACAGTTGGATCAGTTCCAAGATTGTCTCCCTGGACTCAGGAAGCCTGCAGACATCCTGCATGGCATTCACCAGTCCAGTTGGTACAACATGGCTTCATGCTAGTCACTCATCAACTGGAGTGATGCTAGATGATGTAATTGGAGCAGGAGAGGGAGCACTTTGGTGCCCTAGTCAAAGTTAGTCCAGGTGATGGACAGCATAATCCATGGCACTTCTGCTGGTCACTGCAATGAGGGGGATGGGAAGGAGAAGATAAGAGGTCTTTCTAATCCAATTTATCTCCTTGTGCATCCTCTTTATTTCAGGGCTCACCTACTCTCTGCAATGGTCCAAGGCATGGGCCACTAAACTATCCCAGGACAATCCATTGCCTACCACTTCAAATGAACCTCAGGATCTATGTGGACAGTGTAAAACTGCCTAGGTCTCATCTGGTTGCCTCACAGAAATGCATCATGCAAGTGTATCCATATCAGGTAGATTAATGCAGTGTAAATGTGTGTTTGAAGCATTACCATGTTCTATTTGAGGTCCTGACCATTGAAGATGCTTCTGCTTACGTCAGAATGGGGTGGCCATGAATTGAGCAAGAAAGAGGAGGTGAGAACTTCATGGTCCGCTAGGAGTGGTGCTGACATGGCACAATCCATTCTCTATTCCTTAGCTGATCAGTTAGAGAAAGGATAATGGTGACAATGTCCATCTGGGCAACAGATTGTGTTAAATCACACACAATTCCACTGTCCAGACTGCCCTGAAGCATACTCTGGAACTTCTGATGAAGTTCTGAACTGCTGATCTCTGCTCAGTCTCCATTCACTGAAACTGGAAACCTGATCTTCCGGAACAGGAGGACTAAGGAGATTTCCTTTTCCAGTTGAGTTCTGAATTTTGGCAGATTCATGTATCTTTAGTTGTTCTCTCCTGCTTGCTTCTTGACTTTATTACCCTCTCTTGGCTTGGACTTGCCCTTCAGTTCTGACTGCTCTTTGGTCTTGACTATAAGTTTTTCCCCTGGCAGCCTGGTTTCTGCTTCTTGGCTCACTACAGCTTGCTGTCCACAATTGAGTTCTGACATTGTCCTATATCTTCTCTCCACAACTCCATGCATTACATCTAGATGTGTCCTCACCTTCCCTCTCATCAATAATTGGAGGCACTTAAATGTATGATGACATGGAGCAAGGTTCTATATTGCAAAAGGAATTGAGCCAGCTTTGTCTCTACAGATCCATTCATCATATTCTACTGGAGCGTTGTGCTATTTCTGTTTAGTATCTTAATTACTTTGACTAAGCCATGTTCAGTTTATTAAATGTGTGAATATGGAGGACTAAAAGTATTCTAGAACTCTGGAGATAAATTTAATGTTGTTGATAAACTGGGGAGCTGGTAGAAATCCATTCTTTTTCCGAGGACAAATGCAAATGTCCAGAAGTCGAAAAAACAAGGATTTTCTCCACAGCAATTTCAGAAAAGACTTAGGGACTTGAAGACTTGAAATACTTGAAGACTGATGTCTTACAGAGAGATCATCTTCAGTTAGTGGAGTAAAGAAATAGCATGTATTAAACCTGGAAGTTCATAGGTCATTGATAATTTTCATGACCGTTCAGAAGAATTACTTTCAAATTCTAATCCAGTGTTGTCTGTTAACTTAATTTTATTTGTCTTTTCTTCCCCCAAAGAATTGGCTTTTTATGTAAAACAAGCAGATTTTAACCAAAAAAAGATTTTTAAAAAGGTTATTTGATGACCTGATAGTTAATTTATAACTATGACTTTGTACAACATATATTTTGATGTAGCTTGCACTACTGCCCAGATAATCACTGGTATTTGCTGACATTTGCTGTCTGTATTTATTTCAGAGAGGTCTATGGGTTAAGAAAAGAAGACTACAGCTTGTCATTTTGCAAAGTTCACTGGTAAGTTTATGTAACAGAATAACGGTCAATAGTTCAGAGCTATCACAGAAGCTAATCTAGCTGAAGCATAAAAATGGGCACATAGGTTAGTATGAAAGTAACTGTAGAGAATTCATGAAGTTTTCTTAAACAAGGAATAGTCATAGCTGGTTTTCTCCATTTCTTCCTCTGAAATATAATCTTCAGCATCTGGCATTCATTGGTGCACTCTCATCCAAGTACTAACTAGAGCTTACACTACATACTTTTCAAGATCAGGTGGGATCTGGTTTTTTTTAAGGTATGTAAGACTTGTTAGAGGGGGCCACAGTGGTGCAGTAGGTTAAACCGCTGAGTTCCTGAACTTGTTGACCAGAAGGTTAGTGTTGCACTCCAGGTCAGGAAAAAGCCCTTTGATTTTAAAACACACCACACAAAGAGTGAATAAACAAATCTTCTTTTATTGAAGCTTAGTAAATAGTCAGGAGAAATAAATGCTTGTAAGAAAATAAAAAAGTTCCAAAAAGTATGAAGTCCATAAAAAGTAGAAACACAAAGCAATGTCCAAACCAGACATAAAAGCAATCAAAGACATTATTAAACCAGACAGGAATCAACAGGATGCAAAGACAATCCAAAAGGCTAAAAAACTCCACAAGAACAAGACCCCTTGAACAGGATTTCCATGGCACATGAACTTGATTTCCAAATGATGCCTGATCTAACAGATTTCCCCTTGAGGTAAACCTTATATCCCAAAACTCAGAAATTGGTTTTGCTTTCCCTCACATTTATCCCTTATCAGACAAAGACTTTCAGAGTGACGTAAACACTGAGTTTGCTGTCGATCCTGGCTAATCTCCAGCTGCCTATTCTTCAGCTCCCTATCTGGCTGCTCATTAAAATTCCCAGGTGTCACATTGTTTTCCAAACCCAAATCTTGAGAGCTCACAGAGAGAGGGAGTGAACCATCATTGCTAGGCCCAGCAGGAATATTCTCATGAGAAACTGCCCTTTGCACTGGGTCCTCTCTGTCATTGTCTGCATGAAAATCATTGACCAAACCATCTCCATCTTGTACCTCAGCCTCAGCACCATCGTTTCTCTCATCATTTCCCTCATCATTACCCACATCAGGATCCTGAAACACAAACACGGGCTGATTCCCAACAGTTAGTGGTTCGAATCCGTGGGATGAGGTGAGCTCCCATTGATAGCAGTTTGAAAACATGTGAGTAGATCAATAGGTACTGCTCCAGCAGGAAGGTAATGGCGCTCCATGCAGTCATGCTGGTCACATGACCTATCAGGTGTATAGTGACAATGCTGGTTCTTCGGCTTAGAAATGGAGATGAGCACCATCCCTCAGAGATGAAATCGACTGGACTTAATGTCGAGGAGAAATCTTAACCTTTACTTTAAGCCTTGTTGGAGAGGGCACTTTAAGGGGAAAAGAGGCAGCATGTTAATAGACCATTACTCCCTATACTGAATTGCTAAATGTCTTCCCGTATTTTTTTCTTCCATATACACAACTTGCTTTTGAACTGGTAGCTAATATTCACCAGAGAACTTAATGAGACATACCGCATTATCACTGGTTGTCTGCGCCCTACACCACTGGAGAAATTACACTGTTTAGCTGGTATTGCACAACTGACATCTGCCGGGAAGTAGCAGCCAATAGTGAAAGGACCAAGGCAGTGACATCTCCAGCCCACACCCTGTTTGCGTATCAGCCAGCATGTCAGCAACCTAAATCAGTGATTCCCAACCATTTAATGGCAGAGGAATGCTTCCTGTTGCGCTGTGTAGAGAATGCTAATCTGCTCTCTGTACCCAGTCAAGATGAAGAGAGGTATAGTAACCATTACTAGTAAATAGAAATAGAAAAGAATTTCACAACCTTTAAAGGCAAAAATAACTAATCAATAATTTGTAGCAATACATTGAAAACAAAGTAGCTGTGGTTGGAGGCTGTCTTTATGGAACTTCCCAGTGAAGTTCCACTTGTTCTGGAAGCTATGGATTCCATCAACTGTGCTTGTGATTTGTCTTAGACCCTGGATTGCAATTGGCATTTATAACTCATATTTACACCTGTTTCCTTTTCTGCATTAGCTTTCTTATCTCCCACCCCTTTGTTCAAATCCAGGCCTTTCTTCTGCCCCAGACTTCCGAGAAATCTAATGGAAATTCTATGTGTCCTAATGAAGCTAAAAGTCAAGCCTAATTGTTGCTAAGCCTCGTACACTTTAGAAAATTGTCAGTGTGAAAGGATGGTTCCAGGATTAGGAAGTAATCCAACAAGTGAACATAGTGAAGAGGATGAGCTGGTGAACCGAAAGGGTACTGCTTATTGATAATAGTGTAAGGTAAAGGTAGGTAAAGGTAGTCCCCTGACATTAAGTCCAGTCATGTCTGACTCTGGGGTGTGGTGCTCATCTCCATTTCTAAGCCGAAGAGCCAGCGTTGTCCGTAGACACCTCCAAGGTCATGTGGCCGGCATGACTGCATGGAGCGCCATTACCTTCCCGCCAGAGCGGTACCTATTGATCTACTCACATTTGCATGTTTTCGAACTGCTAGGTTGGCAGAAGCTAGGGCTGACAGCGGTAGCTCACGCCACTCCCCGGAATCGAACCTGCAACCTTTCGATCAACAAGCTCAGCAGCTCAGTGCTTTAACCCACTGCGCCACCGGGGCCCCCTACATAATAGTGTAGGGTTAGCTTATTTATTTCAGTCAGAATATCTTCTGTCAATTAATTTAAATGAAAGCTCTCTGGAAAATTGGGTTCTTCTGGAATTGGAACATCATGAATGATCATAGAATAAAGCAATAACATGTTTTCATATTAGATTCCACCACTTAGATATCTGATTAAGGGTGGCTAGGTGGAACTAAGAAAGGCTGAGATTTAATTTTCAGCATTGGCTTCTGGGTGCTTTAGATGGAAAAGGTGGGTCTCTATCAGTTCCACAGTCATATGATTATGTAGAGAATCTTAATAGCAATTTAGATGTTAGACAGATGTAGATTGCTTGCACTGCAGTTCTTTCCCAGAGGGAGAGAAAATCAATTGCTAGGCACAGCATAATTGAGTACTATGAAAGCAATATGTTTTTAAATTATAGAATAATATTTTTATTAAGAGGAGTGTCAATGTCTCAGAAATCCTATTGATAGCTCATAGCAAGCAAGTGAGATGTTCGATATACAATGAAGGGATGTCGATATTTTACTTCATCACACAGCTCTTGATCAAGGCTCTACTAAATATTCACCACAAAATCACTTCCAAACCAACATTTTGGAATGACTTCAAAGGGTTTTGCCAAGACATCTAAAGAATCCTGAACAGGACAGGCCAAAACATTGGAATTGAAAGCAGTGATCCAAACTGCATTCCTCATTACTTTGAGGTAAGAAGTGAGGATAAACTAAACCATGTCACAGAATATTTTTTATGAACCTTGTTTCTTATATCTATTTCCAGAGCATGTGAAATTTGTTGGAACCAATCAGTAGCAGTACAAGAGCAAACTCAAGAAACAATTTGGGCTTCTGGGATTCCTTGCCTGAAGCTAACCTAGAGAGTTTCACTAGAACACAGGCTTTAATCTTGTTTGTAAATCGCAACTAGAGTTGATCCCGTGAATGAATTGCTGAATGGTAGGAATCAACACATAAGTAAATCTCATTGATTAAAAGGGGGTTCTCTAGTTACTTTAGTATGGGATTTTGGCCAGAGTGCATTGGGATACTCCTACACAGCAGAATTAATGTGGTTTGAATCTACTTTAAGTGCCGTGGCTCAATGCTATGGAGTCCCGGGGACTGTAGTTTTACAGATGACAAATCCCAGGATTCCACAGCCCTGAGTGTTGTTGTTCATTTGTTCAGTCGTCTCCGACTCTTCGTGACCTCATGGACCAGCCCACGCCAGAGCTCCCTGTTGGCCGTTCACCACCCCCAGCTCCTTCAAGGTCAGTCCAGTCACTTCAAGGATGCCATCCATCCATCTTGCCCTTGGTCGGCCCCTCTTCCTTTTGCCTTCCACTTTCCCCAGCATCTTTGTCTTCTCTAGGCTTTGCTGTCTCCTCATGATGTGGCCAAAGTACTTCAACTTTGTCTCTAGTATCTTTCCCTCCAGTGAGCAGTCGGGCTTTATTTCCTGGAGGATGGACTGG
>NW_026847438.1:151470785-151507479 GCF_025583915.1 Anolis sagrei ordinatus
GGGGGGGGGGGCTCTGTGCCAACTGCATCAGTGAACTGTGGCAAGAGAAGGAAATCTGAATATGGGAGACTACTCATGTTCAGATAGGAAATCATGGGGACAGCATGGATGCATGCTGGAAAGGTATGCTTTCCAACGTGTGGTGGGCAAGTGGCCAAGGCCAGCAATGCGGGGCACTGGGTGACAAATTCGCCCTGCTGCCCCACCATTTGCCTGCATTAAGGACCTCTGTGTGATGAGATTTTGAGAGTAGTTCAATTAAGTACTGCGCGTGACTTGGGGTAAAAATACTGTCAGATGTTTTTCTCAGTGAGAGTGGCTAGGTACAAAATGACATCCACAGAGAAAACGACAACCTCCTAATAGGTGTCCCATGATTTTATTTTGCAAAATAAAATAAAGATAATTTGAACCAAATCTTTCTTTTTGCAAAAATCTATTTTTGTCCAGAAAACAGTGACTTTTGTATCAAAAACCTGTTTTTTTCTGTAACTATCCCCTTTTTGTCACAAAACCTAGTATTTATGAAAATTATTTTTTGTCAGAGTAATCCCAAAATAACAGGTTATTCAAAAACATGTAAACTATCTGATAATCTTGTTAAGGGAGAAAACCTTTGAGATTCTTCATGTGTGTATATGCCAATGAAATAAGTAAAGATTTACAAATCAGCTTGAGACACAGAGATACTTTTTCTTCAGTTTATGTTTTCTGTTCTATCAAGATTCATGATTTCTTCCATCCTTTGTACATAAGCAGGAAGGAGTGGTATGTGACGGGAAGAAAAATAAGCAAAATACTATAAAAACAATAGGAACAAGTAGTGTATTGCTGCTGCTTCTGATAGGATTTGCAATTTAATGTTCATGTGTTCATTAAAAACACAATGTCAATGCAAGTTTAGATAATGCCATCTGTACATCAGAGCACAGATTCAGAATAACCAACAACATTTGTTTTACTTTCTATTTAGTCCTAAAATATGTGCCACTACAGCCTTGGGAACCGAAAGAAGCTTATAAATGTCTGCTTCAAGAGTAACCCCTGGGCTTGTCAGAGAATTTTCCTCGCACAATTTGCTGCTAAAAGGTTATGAAATATCCCAATTTTATTATGATTAAATGAGATTTACAAGAAACAACTCCAAACTAATTTTAAGTGACATTTGCTCGCCCCTACAGACTTTTTTGCAAGCTGCCAGGGAGCGTGACAGAAGCTGAAAACAGTTCAGTAAATCATTGAAAATTTTGGGCATTCTACAATATGGCAAGAAAAATTAATTCACCTACTCCTCTGATCTATTGAAAATGAATTTGAAAGGTACGGTTGAATGGGGAGTCTGATACACGACTGCAATGGGAAAGGCTAGAAAAGCAAACCTTTACTAATAATTTATCCCATATTAGTCCACAAAAATCAAAACATTGTTAAGGCAATAAATTTATTCATGACTTCAAAGTCACAAAATAATTAGCAAACTAGTAGGACTTCAGGCTGATCATTATTGTTAAACAAAAGCAATAAAGGTGGTCATTTCTTCAGAAATGTAATATATGTTAAAATGGTTTTAGAATTAAAGCAACCTTTTGGTGTATGCACAGGATGAAGTCTTATATTGTGGTGTGAAAAAAGAGTTCTGCGGCCGCTCAGCATTTGCTTGGGTTTAGTTCCAGGACCTACCATGGATACCAAAAATTGAGGGATGCTCAAGTTTCATGATATACAAATGGTATAGTAAGAAGGTATAATAAATGGTAAACACAAGGTTTGCTTTTTGGATTTTAAAATAAACATTTTCAAGCTGTGAATGGTTGAATCCATGATACAGAATCCATGGATATAGAGGGACATCTGCACCTGTTATCCCCAGCCCTTAGCAGAGACAAAGTCTTGTGTCTTGATTCAGAATAAAAATTAAAATATAGCTTCTCACAGTATTTCAGTGATACAACATTTTTATGTTCTTCTCCCTTCTCCAGCAGTCAAGACCTGAACTGAAATTTTCCAGGAGAATTTTTTTCTGAGACTCTATCCCCATCTACACTAAACATTTAATGCAGTTCAAAGCTAGGTTTGATGTGAAATGGGTAGACAACAAATGCCTGAAGAAGCGGGCAAATGAAAGCATTTAATGTGCTTTCTTTTGCCGACATTTGGCCCACTTTAGCCACCATGGTTTGTGTAATTACCATCCGGGCCTCAAATTGATTCCATGATTTCCAATCTACTAATCTGAATAGTGAAAACACTTTCTTCAATACTAGTTTGAAACTGACTTAGGGGGCCAGCGTAGATATGCCCTATGTCTTAGATGTTGCCTCTTCTTTCTTCTGTAGAACTAAGGTCATCTGTAGAAGTTTATCGAAATATTACCCATCATTTTTGTTGTCTTGATTGCATGACAGTAAACGGTAGCTAACTTGCTATCTCAGTTTTTCTTTATGTTATTTACAGTGAAAGTCCCCCCACCTCCAACAAAATTGTTTACTGTTTACTGTTATTGCTCTAATGTTTTTGATTTGATTTTGGTTTATATGTAATTGTTATATTGTTGTTTTATTGTGGCCTTGGCCTTTGTAAGCCGCATCGAGTCCTTCGGGAGATGCTAGCGGGGTACAAATAAAGATAATAATAATGATAATAATAATAATAATAATAATAATAATAATAATAATAATAATAAATTGGAAAAACAAAGAAAATGAGATCCTGACCTGTGTAGTCTCCATGTAAGTGGAACAATGAACCAGCCCAAGGTTTTGAATGTTCTAAGAGTTATCCAGGTGCTGAACCTATTTGGGGAATAAGGTTAAGCACACTGGAAAGCTCCTTTAGGGTCCAGACAAAAATCCAGAGCAAATTCACTAATCACCACTGTACTTTGCGCTAATAATTGCAAGAACCACCTCTCCCCTGGATAATTTATTCCTCCTCTGGAGAGATTTAATGAATATCTCCCCTCATTTCATTACCTTCAAATATAGAATTCGGGGGGGGGGGGGGGGAGACACGGACGCTTTGCACACAAGTTTGTGCACAGTCACACAGGTAAAAAGCTTTCCTTGCATTTGATTCTGCCACCTGTGGTGAAATGGCGTTTGGTCATTTTCTGATGGAAAGCTTACCTCGGATGGGAACGTGCAGACCTGCTGTGAGTAAAGTCAAGGAGGAATGCTTTGTGGAGATTTATTTCTGTGTGTCATAAGCCAGCTTCTTGATCAAAATACACCAATAAATCACTGTGTAAATGTTGACGGGAGATCTTTGAATTCTTCACTGCAGTATCTGGTGTGCTGTAAATAATCTGCTTACATTATCCTTAAGAGGCCAACTGTGGCATTCTAAATATTACTCAGAATGTTCTGCAGAAATGATGCTATTATTGTTTGTGTCAAGATCCAATACTGGTAGATGCTGAACAGCAGCATCTTTGTAAACAGAAACACCTGCATTCAAGTGAGTATTGCAGTAAAAGTCAATCATGTTGTTGTGCTCAGGAAAAAAAATTTGAACAGACAGACTATTTTGTGTTATTATATCATAGAATAGCTCTTTGTTTTGCTCCTCTCATTTGCTTTGAAGATGCAGTTGTAGTGCTGGAGGATTCAGAGCCCATAGCCTCAAAGCACTTGGTGATATCATCCATAGCCCTTCTCCAGTCTCCTTGTTCCTGCTGAGTATCTGTGTAAGTCTCACAGTAGCTGAGACAGTGAGATAGGGGTGCATGAGAAAGTTTTCCGATACAGCAGTATACTGTTGTGGGTTGTTACTGTTTTAATTGAAAGTTTGCTGCATTGGCTCCTTTCTGAGATGGCATATTAGTCTTACAAAAGACTTGTTGCTACCAGAGATGAAAATGTCAACAACTGTTTTGCTCTGATGGATCAATGTACCAGGCTTATCTTTTGGACTATCTTTGAGTATATGACTGTTTAGATTGTCATGATGAGTGTCTCCAGTTTCTATAGGACTCAAAATGTATGAGATATTGCATTCTATTGTATCATAGAGGTACCCCAGAAAGCTTGAAGATCTGGATGGCTTCCTGCTGCTCTAGTTGATCATTGGAAGGGAGAAATAGCTCTCAGAAATGAGCCTCTCAGAGAGTAAAGGCAATCCAGCCTCATGATTTGGCGATGAGACCAGTGAGAAGGCAAAAAGTGAAAAGACCAACATTGGCAGAAAATGCAGAGGGCTTACATTGAGGCAGTATGGGCAGAACAGGATTATGTTTTGTTCACCATGCTGTTTTAAAGGGAATGGTTGTCTGGAGATTTGGCATCTGGCATAACATCCAACTCTTCTCTTTTCCAACTCAAGCTAGCAAGGCTGTCTTGATTATAATCCAGTTTTGGTCATCAATAAGATGATCAATAAGATGATGATGAGCCAATTGAAACTTAATCTAGACAAGACAGAGATTCTCCTGTTCAATTTAAAGGTAGAAAAGAGAACAGGAATTCATTTTGTGTTGACTTGCGAGTCAGTCATACCTTTTTACTTGAGACATCAGGTCTGGCCACACTGACATACGTCTTAATTATATCCCATTTGGATTATTGTAGTGCACTGTATGTGAAGCTGCTTTGGAAGATATTTTTAGAAAATGCAGCTAGATTGGCAATTGAGGTTGGCTACTGGGAACACACAACTCCCTTGTTGCAACAGCAACATTGGCTGTTAGTCTGTTTTCAGGCACAATTAAAAGTGATGGTTGGGACATGCAAAGCCCTACAGCTGGTTGGGACCTAGAATGGCTGAAGTCCAGGTTGTTTACACTATTGTTAACTTCCTATATAATCCTGCCTTTCAGGTTTTCTAGAGAGGCCATTCTTCCTGTCCCACCACTTTCACAGGTATATCTGGGAACACAGAAATGATTTCAAACTGTTCAACTCCCTTCCTAGAGAGGTTAGACTGACACTTTCCTTTTTAACTTTTCATTGATGAGTGATGCCCTTTTTGTTTTGGAAATCCTTTGATGGTTGCTTGCTCAGAGGGAAAGAGACCTTCATATACCGTGTTTTTGATTATTTGTATTTATTATTTGGTAACATCTATTCTTATTGCAATTACATTGATAACGGTGACTTGCCACAATTAGGATTCATTGCTTGGTACAGGGCACTCTAAGGGAGTTTCCAGACAGTGCCAAAATCCATGCCAAAGGGGGGGTTTAAAAATTTCCCATCCCCACACCTCTCAAAAAAACTCAAGCTTGTTCGGGAGCAGAGGTGACTACATGCCATCCAGATTAAAATCGGGATGGCACACAGTACCCCTGAAGGCTCCCAATTTACCTCTAAAATTTAAATAAAACATACCAGGCTGCCAAAACGTTCCTCCTGGTGCCAGGAGATGAGGTGAAGGGCAAGAAGGTACGTTTTGTTAAATTTTTAGGGGTAAATGGGGGTGGGGGTGGGGGGCGGGGATGGGTACCATTCCAGACATTTGGGCTCCAGGAGTCAAAAGGTTTGGGATGACAATGGGGACTCACCCCTGGGTAGTCCCAGGAGCACCCGGATTCCTGTGGGCCCTAACAGAAAGGCCCAGATTTAATGGAGAATAAAATTAATTAAGAATGAGGAAGAATGGAATTATATATGAATATCTCCAGCCCAAGGGATGAGAAGTCACTAAATTGGGAGGGGTGGGAGGAGGGGAGAGCATAACCAAGCATGATTATTGTATAGACAGGCATGTAGCCGGGGGGGGGGGGGGGGCTTGAGGGGCTTCAGCCCCCCCCCCCCCCCCCCCCCCCCCGAAATTCTCATGGGGTTCGCGAAAAGGCCTTACTGGTGCATTATTTAAACTGTTATGTTTATTCATATCATGATCTGATCACCATACTCAATATATCCCATATGCATGGGGGTATTGGGGTAATGATACAAAAGGTTTGCTGGGCTAGACCCTCTTTCACTCAGACTCAGCCCCCCCCCGAAACTCAGCCCCCCCCCGAAACCCCCCTGAAAAAAAATTCAGCCCCCCCCCAAACAAAATCCTGGCTACGGGCCTGTGTATAGATATTAGGAAGTATTGTATTGGTTCATGCACATAGATTATAGATTTGTTTCACCTTTTTATGAATGTGTAAATTGAAAATAAAAACATATTAACTGATCAAATGTATTCAGAATAAGTTGGTTTATGCTGAATTAATTCATTTTTATTGGAGGCATTGTTTGGACGCCTCCAGTAAAAACCCAAACAGGTCCTGGGATATGGGCCTGTCTGGATGGGTCCTCAGATAAAGGACAAAGGTTGTAGGAGTTCCTCATTTGTTTGTTGAATGGCCTTTTCTCCTGGAGAACTTTGAGAAACTCTTGTAAAAAAATAACACCCACACTAAAGAACAGTATCATTTTGAAATGAGGAAATGGAAGGATCAACAGGCTAGCCTGGATATTAAAATTTAAATTGAAAGAGTTTAATCTTTTAAATAGCAGCTTATTCCTCCCATGTTTTTTTTTCTAGAATAAAAGTTCCACACAAAAGCTTATTTTTTTGTTTGACAAAGAGCATTGAATTGATCAATGAATATTAATCTTTTTTTCTTGTGCACACTAAAACTAGCAGCCAGTGTACTGAAATCATACACTCTTCTGTCCAGGTTGACAGATTTAGAAAGGAGTCAAATTAGTCTTATTTCAGAAAGGAGACTCTTTTGATGGGAAGCTGCATCATTTGGGTGACTGATAACTTTTGGGGGATAGTAGCAGTGATAGGTATTTATTTCTATGCCTGTGCTAATGAGCACATGTGGATCCATCTGAATGTGACCTATGCGTATAAAATCTTCAGAATGGACCAGGGTTAGACCAGTTTCACAGGCGTGAGTTTCCCAGCTGTGAAGATATAAGATATTGAGAAATCTATTTCTTATATAACCTCATGTAGTCAAAACAAACCTTACAAATCCTTGGTATCTACTGAGAATTGATTTCAGGACCACCTAAGAATACCAAAATCCATATATACTCAAATCCTATTATATACAGTGATGCAGTGAAATGATGGCCTTTATATAAAATGAGAAAATGTTAATTTCTACCTTTCATACCAAAGTTTTTGTTTTTTTAAAAAAGTAAAGGCTAGTAACAAATCTACTTCATTAATTGTACTATAACTCAAAGTTTGCTGGAGAGGGAGGGAATACGGGATGGCAGTGAATGGATTATAGAATGGAATTTCCTGGAAAAGGATATACCTGCTGAGCTAGAACTCTAAACATGAATGTTCCACACAGCCAATTGGATTGCAACTTCTTAGTGTATACAATATAATTTTATATGTAATGAGCTGGCTTCATGTGGCAGTCATTTTATGCATTCTCTTCTACCACATTGAGTTCTCTTAAATACCACATTTTCTGCATTCTTTTAAATACCACACTTTAAGAAAATGGCTTTAGGTATGTCATAATATTTTGACTAATGATTTTACTTTGAATTTAGAATGATTAGAGATGGCTCAGAAGAATTCAGCTTCCAAATTCTTCCCCAAGTTGGCATGACACAGAATCTCGAAGTTAGTTTTGCTTTCTTCTGCTTCTCTTTTTTCTTATAAGAAAGTTCTCCCACTTTCTGTCACATAACGGTTGCTCTGACCATCACTCTCTCCCCACTTCTTCCCCACTTTTTTTTCCACAAGGGACTTTTTTTTAAATCTATTTTAGGGCATTTAATAGCTAGAAAGGAGAGAGAGCCAGGTGTTGTATTTTCTAGGTCAGGATGCTCAGGAGAACTGATCTCAGTTCAGGAGATCTTGGCCTGACATCCTGTTTTCGAGGTTATTTAAGGTAGTGAGAATTATTTAATTTTCTATTCATCTGATTTTGTTTTACTATTGAGACTTCTGTTACGCAGATTAGTTCACATAGGACATCAAATAATAATTTCAGGCAGAAAATAGCCATTGTGAATTAACAGCATAATGCCAGGAACTGAGATAGCAGCTGGGCTGGAGGTATCACAGTGTAAGTGAGGAACTTAGGGCAGATTTGACCTAGTGCTGGACAGGTACACAGATGATATCACATTAGGGTTCTAAAGCGTAGATCTGCATTTCCCTATTGTCTTATGTGCTTCTTGTAATAAAGATTATATATTTAAATTTGATTAATTCTTTGTAGGCTGCAGAGACTTTGCCACCAATACACTGTATTCTGAGCCATCTTAAATGTGGAAACAGTCAACCACCCACATTCAAAAGGGATTGTCAGTTTTGTTTGACTAGAGGTTTAAAGTAAGCTGGATGTGCTGAATTTACACTCAGGGCGCTGAACACAGAGGTAAATAACAATGAGATTCTTCTAAATAGTCGCTGCCA
This sequence comes from Anolis sagrei ordinatus, assembly GCF_025583915.1. Lineage (NCBI taxonomy): Eukaryota > Metazoa > Chordata > Lepidosauria > Squamata > Anolidae > Anolis > Anolis sagrei. The sequence goes on from NW_026847438.1 coordinate 151,479,117, forward strand.
CCAATCTGGAAACTCTGTTTCCCTAATCTGCTATGGAACTTCTTCACACAGAGGCACTCCGAGACAGTTATATGATTAACAAAGAACAAAGTTGTTTATTTGTGTGGTTTCCAAAAACACAGGCACTTAAGCATAACAGTTGCAAGAATGAGATGAAGCTTTTTGGTTACTCTAAAACAGTTCAAAACCAGCAGATTTCTCCTGACTAGAATTTCTTTTGCCTGCCCATCCCCGAAATAATGAGATAACACACCATAACTTTTGGGTTAAATTATGGGCAACTTTATTTAGTGTTACCTATTTACTTTTTGCCTTAACCTAACTAACAGGTGTCATGAACTTGGGTACATGCAGCCATGGACAAGTCAACATAGGGACTACCAAACGCAGTGCCCAAACATGAATCAAGGAACATGAAAGGGATAGCAGACTACTTCAACCAGAAAAGTCAGCCATAGTAGAGCCCTTGATGAACCAACCTTAACACAGAATATTATTTGAGAAAACAGAAATGCTGGACCACTCTAACAACCACCATGTCAGACTACACAGAGAAGCCATTGAAATCCACAGTATGTGGACAATTTCAACAAAAAGGAAGAAACCACAAAAATGAACAAAATCTGGCTACTAGTATTTTTTAAAAAACTCTACAATCATAACAATAAATAAAAAATTAGATTCAAAACAGGTGGATTCCAGACAAGAAACAACCAGGGTCAGCTAATCACCTCCCAACAAAGGAGGTGACTGAAACTGCTAGGCTATTAAATGCTAATTAAAGTGGCCAATTGCAGACAGGAGTTCTTTCTCCCACCCTGGGCATTCCACAAATATATACTCCATTTTCCTAGTTTCCAACAGACCTCACAACCTCAGAGATGCCTATCATAGATGTAGATGAAACATCAGGAGAGAATGCCATACATGGCCATACAGCCTAGAAAACTCATAACAACCCAGTGATTCCAGCCATGAAAGCCTTCGACAATACATAGATCTGTTCGACAGAGTAATATAATAGGACAGCCACAGTCACACATTAGTATTTTAGAAGTGTGGATACACACAAACACATATATCCCATAGAACTACAAACACCACTTCCTGGGTCCTATTTCAGACCAACTTGTAACATGCAATTAGAAATACCATAGCAGCATATGTACACAGTACTTTCTCTGTGTTGATTAACACATTTTACTATCAGACAAGTGATGTAAATCACCTAAGGATGTGAACAAATCTTGCTGAATTACTTGTTCAGTTGATGTAACCGGATGGTATCACACCTTGAAATAGCCTGAATTTTAAGGAGTCTAAAACTGGATTTTTAATAATAATAATCAGCTGCTGCTGCAAGAAGATCACACAGACAGACTACAAGCAGAGGCATAACACTGTTGCTCAGATGATTCTTTGGAACTTGTGCCACAAATAGCATCTGCCTGCGACAAAGAACTGGTGGGATCACAAGCCTGAAAAGTTACAGAAAATGAACACATCAAACTACTCTTGGACTTCCAAATTCAGACTGACGGAGTTCTGGAGCAAAATACCCCTGACTTCATGATCATGTTAAAAAACAAAGTATGGATTGTCAATGTTGCAACCACAGCCGATGGCAGAATTGATGAGGAGCAACTGGAAAAGCTGACACGATATGAGGATTTAAAGATCGAACTGCAAAGACTCTGGCACAAGCCAGTAAAGAGGTCCTAGTGGTGATCAGCACACTGGGTGCAGTGCCTAAAGACCTTGGCTTGCACTTAAACACAATTGGCGCAGACAAAATTGCCATCTGCCAGCTGCAGAAGGCCACCTTACTGGTATCTGCACGCATTATTTGCTGATACATCACACAGTCCTAGGCACTTGGGAAGTGTCCAACGTGTGATCCAATACAACAACCAGCAGAGTGATCCTGTCTGCTGTGGACGGATCTTGTGTTTCAAATAATAATAATAATAATAATAATAATAATAATAATAATAATAATAACCATCATCATCATCATCATCATCATCTTTATTTGTAACCCTCTTTGTAATTTGGCCAAAAAAGTGCATATTACAGTGACTGTATGATTGTAATTCCTTCTTTAAAAACAAAAGTGTTTGAATACCAAAGCTTTCAGCATTGGAAATGAAATTTTTGAGTGCATCTATGCTGTAGAATGAATCCACTTTAACTGCTGTGGCTCAATACTATGGGATCATGGGGACTGGAGTTTGGAATCATGGTGGTGCCAAAGAATGCAGATGCCTCACTAAACTACAAATCCAAGCATTGCTTAGCATTGAGCCATGGCAATTAAATTAGAGATGAGGTGTCTCAAATATGAGCTTCAGATGCAAATCCTGAAGTAGCTTCTCCTTTTGGTTTGGCTCAGCTCTAAGATTACCAGATTACACAAATCTAATGTGCACCCTAATTTTGGGAAGGTAATTTAGCCAAAAAACTGAAAAGGTGAACATTAAATTTGAGTCAATACGATAAGCCATAATAACAAGTATTTTGATTGGTAGCAATATTTAGAGATAGAGATATTTGCCCGTCTATTTCAGATGATGTTTTTTGCAGTTAAATAGTAGCTTCATAACATTCCTGCCTCAATTGTAAAAACTGGTAATGCAGATTTACTAGAAGCAAGAGTTTGTTATTCATGAATGCATTAAACTTATATTAATATGCACCTCGGGAATTATAATTTTCTTTAAGACTTCTACAGCACAGTGCCAGTAAAAATCAGAGGAAATGAAAAGTGATGAGCAAAAGCCTCTTATGCCAAGCTTTATTACTAGTGCATAACGGCTTCTGAATTTCTATTTTTTTCCTTTTCTTTCTTTATTTCCATCTTGCTCAGTTCCTTTTTCAATGAAGACTCCAAGGCCTAGAGTTAAAAGCCAGCATTACAACACTAGCTTGCATGAAAGGATCTGGTCACATTGTTTCCTCTGTACTGCTTACCTAGAAAGCAAATTCATAGAAATCTAGAAATGGAGCGAAGAATGATGAATATGCCTTTGTCCGAGGTTTTGAGGGAAGCATGACTGACTCTGAATAACTTGGCCCCTTTTATATATATTACGTGCTCTCTCAAAAGGACATACTATAATGTGAAATTAATCCTTCTCTCACACATTTGCTTAGAAGTACAAGTATAAGAAAGGAAAGCTTAGGCTGGGATGCACAATTACAGTAGTTTTTTTTTCTGCCCCTGGAGCCTCCAAAGAATTGCTTAGGTGGCCAAAGAGCAAAGGAGAAGCAACTAGAAGTGAATATTTTAAAACCAATGTTTAATGGATGGAGGTGCAGGGAGATTGCAATTTATTTAAAAGTAGATGCCATTCACATTCTACAAATTCTGAAGGAGTCAAGGCCCATCTATACCACTTTAGGGGTTTACGGCATGGTATTTAAATAATCCAGCATACTTTTAATTGGGCATGGTCTCTTTCTTGCTGCTCTGTAATTTTACATATATCTCAACTGCCTTACTTGCTGTAGATGCCTCTGACACATCTATTTGAATCTCAAGTGAAAAGACAGGGAGACGATTGCTGCATATTATTTCTGTTTCATCTGGCAACCTCAGATGAGCTCTTCTTTGCCTGCTGTGAGCCAACACAGTCTGTGTTTCATTGCATATACACTAGGAAAAATCATGTGATCTTCACTCCCTCGCAGCTTTCGATGTCCTCCCGTCACCCCAACCAGCTCAAGAATCACAGCATACTTTCTTGGTCCAGTTAGCTTCAATGATGCCTGATTTCCCCACAGGGGAATGGAAATACTGAAGATAACCTATAGGAAGTTGTAGGAATGCCCTCGATCTCTTAGCAGCTTTGTAAACATTTTTATTTTAAGGGGATGACAGAGGAGGGTGTGATGTCAATATTTTAAATGCATTCAAATGGGAGACCCAACCCCACTAGGAAGCAGAATTAACCAATTGCTTCAAGCAAAAGATGCTAGCTTGCAGGTAGGACAGCTTTTCAGATGTTCCTTCTGAGCCTTCTGCTTGTTTCCTCCTCTTGCAGAAGAGAGTCACGTGTGTCACACACATGCTGCTGCACAATAAGAAAATTGACCATGGGTTCTTGGAAAGGAACAGGGGTTTGAGGTTGGTGGATTGTCAGGACAGAAGATTATTATATGAGCCAGCGATGAAAGTAGGTGCTTATCTCTGATTGGAGGGATGTATTGATTCTCCCATTAATGCAAAGCAGAATTTAAAATTGAAGATTCATGTAGGATGAGAAAGATTCCATGCTAAAGAAATGACCCTGGGACATCTGGGAATATCTTAGCCTCCCCCAATTTGATGCTATTTAGGACCTCATCCCATGAGGGGGGGGGAAGTGGGGGAAACTGGAGGGAACTGCCTTACTCCATTCCCACCTGTCAGAATACATCCTCTGGGATGGCCAGCCATACCATGTCCTTTCCTCAACAAAATTAGCCCCCCCCCCACTCCCATTTGGATCTGGGTATCAAACGACTCTTCAAAATGTTTTCTGGGCTCCATTTCCCTGCACTGCAGAAACAGAGACTCACAAAGTCCCACCAGAAGTGCCATTATAGTTTGTGAAGGCCTCCATAGGACTCCATTTCCAAATTGCATGGAAATTGAGCCCAGATTGCATGGGATGCATTTAGGGTTAGGATTAGGGTTAGGGCTAGATTTATTAGAATACTGTATGTGGATTTATGAGGGCTTCAGGTTGGCAAAGGGCACCCTGTATTTTCCCTTACATGGTTAAAAGTGGCAGTTCCCCTCTAGCACAGGGGAACTAAGATAAATTCATAACTGCAGATTTTCTGCATTTTTAAAAGAAATCCCACACTTACAAAATGATATTTTCCCTTTGATGTTTTCATGTATGCATCTGATATAACTGTGAAGCATAGCGATTTCATTGAGATGGAGAATCTGTGTAGCAGGTCTGTAATCCAAAATGACAGGAAACCAGAAACGCTCCTTAAAGAGAAATGCTGTTTACTAGTATAGGAGACCTCTAGAGCTGAGTGACTGACTCAAGCTGACGGAGCAGTTATTTTTAAAGCAGATTTTTTAAGCTGAGATTTCAAATCCAGCCTTTCAAATTCAAGTGATGGCCTTGGTGTTAAAGAATATGCTAATTAATATTTTTTTCAAGGATATACTCATTATGATACACACTAGGTTTTTCCTTCTCTATTGTCAAACAGAACTGATGATGTGTAAGGATGGAGTTTGTCATTCATTTTATTGTCGACCAATACCATCACCCAAATGGTTTCCCATGCCATTGTGTAAGCATTCTTTTTAAGGGGACATGAGACTTGTTATTGTTTCTTCTAAATCACGCTTTGCCATTTCTAACATATTTACATAATTTCATTTAGTTTTTTTCAAACTGTCTATGTTCTGTTTTTTGTTGATTAATTCCTCCAAATCTATCATAAACCCAATGCATTGCAAATTCTAGGATATTGTTCTAGGACTGCAACCCTATAGCCCCTTCCCTGAAGGTAACACCCTTAAGAGTTGCCTTTCAGTACAAGAAAAACAGTCAAAAGATGTAATGCAAAGCCTGACTGAATCATATCAATAGGATTTCTGAGCAAAATTATAAACATAACCATAATACAAGCATTGAGACAGATGAAAAAGAAACTGAAAGATTATTTGCTGGTATACAGGAGGAAATTAATCACGCACTCAAACAGGACTTCTTGTTAATCACTGGATATTAGGATGCAAAAATAGGAAACAGAGCAGACTCAAAGATTGTGGAAAACTTTGATATAAGGTCAAGAAATAAAGCAGGAGAACAACTGACTGACTTTGGGAGGCCAACAGTTTGTTCATAACAAACAAGTTCTTCAAGAAACCAAAGAGGTGACATCATCTAATTGCCAACACACAAATGAAATAGAATGCATAATTAGAAGCATAAGGTGGAGAAGCTCTATCATTTCTGCAAAAACAAGACCAGGAGCAGATTGTGGCACAGATCATGAAATGTCATATTAAAAATTTGAGCAAAACTAAAACAGGACTCTAAACCAATCATTGTGTTGAAATATAATCTGAAAAGCATCACTGTAGAATTTAAAGATAACATAAAAATAGATTGCACTATTAACCAGTCAGAAGAACCCTGGACTGGAACCAGGGACATTGTCATGGAAGAATGCAAAAAGACACTAACTGCAGCCAAAAAAGACTGGGAATCATCAGTGGATGGCAGAAGAAACTCATCAAGCTGTTAAGAACAGACAAGAAAAAAATTAAAAGAGCACAGAAATAAAGCCAGAACCCTGAATACAACTGTTCAGGAAACAAATGAAAGAATTTTAAACTAAAAATAGAAATAAAAATTCAAAGAAAATAATACACTGAAAAACTATATAAAAGAGGTGAAAGGATGACAGACTTATTCAAGGAAAAACAATTTGAAGATAAGCCTACTATATATTTTAGGACATGAAGTAGAAGCTGAATTCAGAGCACCTGGGAGAAATAAATCACCAGGAAGATATGGAAAACCAGTAGAGTTACTTCAAGCTACAGGAACTGAATCTACTTTAGCTCTAACTAAAATTTATCAACTAATATGGATGCACTCCAGTATCTGCATCTGGCTTTATAGCCTTTCCCTGGATTTTAATTTTATGTTTGAGGAATAAAATATTTAAACAGTCCATGTGGAACTCCTTTGAATATTGTGCAGATTTGTGCTTAGCTATCCAACACAGTTCACTTTCCAATGAATATTGTGACATTATTCTCTTCTCAGCATATCAAAAGATTTGTTTAAAATATGCAAATAGAAAGAAACACATTGAAAGAGATACTAACATCATTTAAAAATAATAAATGTAATAGAATATAATTAAAGCCAAAATATGAAAAAGTGACATCAGACCTCCATGTCTATCAAAAAAGGTTCTTTCATCTTTTGTTGAGAATCTAGGGACCTTGCTTTATTAGTTTACTGTCATAAAAAAGAGCTATCAAACAGGTAGGGAGAACTGAGGTTTGGTTAATTCCAAAATGGCAAGCAAAGCTATTGAATTTAACTTTGCTTCTGTATTTGTTGAGCAAAAGAGTCAATGACGAAAATGTGATCCTTTGCTTCCAACTCAGTGTATCTTTATCTTGGCTTGGTCTATTTTTCTTCTGACTCTTCCAATACCGACTGCCCTTGTGCCATTCCTTCTGACAGTTTGTCAGTCTCCGTACGCCTCTGCGGCATTGCATTTCTTTGCAAAAGGATGGTGTGCATTTGTGGAATTAATTAGCACATGCTAATGACCAATTTGCATGCACCACTGTGACAGGTAGGGCATAGCTTTGGGGCTTTTGCAAACGGTGCTGTTAAGAGGTCATTGGAGCTCATGTGAGGCCATAGCTGAAGTGCAAGAGCCAGAGCAGCTGCATAGTGACAGGCAAGATGAAAGCCTGGCTGCTTAGCAACAGCCGTGTCTAGAACACCCTGAAGCAAAATAGTCAAGCGCCAATGAGAAATACGCAAAAGGGCATTTTATAGCAGCAGAAATCACCCACAGAGAACATTGTAACATCCAAGAGTTGCCCAAAACATTAAAGGGCAAGGAACATTTGCTCTTCCTTTGAACTCGCTACATACCATACATTTTTCCTGAGCATTTCTTGGGGCAGAGAGCATGTGCTACATTTCTGATAGGGAAATACAGGATTTGGGCTTGAGCTGGGATGCTAAGCAGCTCCAGTAGGAAGCACAGGATGACCTCAAGCATGGGATGGAAGACCTGGAGCTCAAAGAAAGAGAGCCAATTGACTCATGATGGAATAATAAATGTATACAATATCTCTGAAACATGCCTTTCTTTCGCAGTCATATAGACTATGGTGATTTCTTATCTCCACTGATGTTATATCGAACTTACGGAGTAGATGGATACTAGGAGAGCCAGCATGCTGTAGTGGTTTGACCATTAGGCTTTGACTTTAGAGAACCAGATTCAAATGCTCACTCAGCAATGGAAACCCACCGGTTTATCTTGGGCAAACTGCACTTTATCAGCCTTGGAGAGCAATCGCAACCCACTCCTCCATGAACAGCATTTACTAAGAAAACATCATGATAGGTTTGTCTTAAGATCAAGATAAGTCAGAAATGACTTGAAGGCACACAACAAAAACAGCTGAATATTATGAAGTAGTGATATTAATACTGCAGAGTACATTCTCAAACCTGCATTTGGATAACCTGTGTTACATTATTACTAGTACTGATATATAATGTCAAATAAGAAAGAGAAGCTTCTAAGGCAGTTCCTTATTATTTTGCAATTTTCATGCGCTATGAGTTCTGTTATGCTTGCTTTTGTTTCTGGAAAGCAAAATGATATTTCTGAATGTTGATAATAGATTTTATACAAGAAAAAAGGTTGATCAATTTGTATATAAAGGTTTCTAATCTTACAAAGATGTTAATTTTGGAGCTTTTAAACAACATTAGCAATAAACACAATGTTGCTCTGGCTAAATAATGCATAGATAGATTTTTTCTTACAGGAGCATGTGAAGTAATTGAGCATAAAACCCCAATCCAAATAGCAAATATCACTTTCCTTCCAAAGTCATGGGAAACTCTGAAAAAGAAGAAATGTTTTAAAATCATGTGTTTACTTCTTGTGGTCATGCACCAACACTCCTCTGTGCCTAGAAACATCACCACATTCCTAAAAACAGCAAGCTTAGGATCTACACGGCCATATAATCCAGATTATGGGCTGGTCCGTGAGGTCACAAAGAATCCGAAGCGACTGAACGAATAAACAACAACAAAATCAAAGCAGATAATCCACAATATCTGCTTTGAACTAGACTATAAGTGTCTACACTGCCATATAATCAAGTTCAAATAAGATAATCTGGATTATATATTATAGTGTTTTAAAATTTATTTTTTGTACTTCCTTAAGTATAAGCATGGAAAAATTACAAATCAGATTCAGACATTATGGAAAATTATCTCTTTCATTCTAGTAAATATTTCTCATAATACAGAACTCCAGCAGATCCAGGGTGTAATTTTTCAGGGAGTGGAAGATTTCACAGCATCCATAATTGTTATTCAAGATGAAGCTGAAGATTATTTTAGATCATTATGCAGCATCACGCCTTCTTAACTGAAGAAAGTTCAACACTGTCACTCATGTGGGAAATGTCTCCTCGGCCGAATTGGCTTTTCACATTGCTCAAAGCTGTTTGACCATTTTGGAACACTCTGTCTTTATTCCTTCCTTTTCAGGAAGATGTTTATGGATATTCTGTAGCATTGTAGCATGTTCAGCAATGGCTTTAGTGATAGTCATATTTTAGAGAGGGCTTGGAGTCACATGGCAAAAATAACATGCTTCCCAGCCAATTATTATGTGAATTTTCTTTTTGGGAATTGTGTTAGTATACTATTGTAAAAAGCTTCACATTTTTGCTGATAAAATATGGTCAACAATAATGTCTTTAATCTTAACAATTTTATCACAAAATAAATACAATATTTCTATTTTTCTGGCAGAGCTATTTAATTTCACTGTTAATACCCATATCTATGTTGGATATACATGTCGGAGATGGCCAGGGGGGCCTTTTGCACAATTAAAATTTGTGTGCCAGCTGTGCCCGTACCTTGGGAAGTCAGATTTGACCATGGTGGTCCACATTCTTGTTACATCTCAAATAGACTCCTGTGATGTACTCTACCTGGGATTGTCTTTGAAGACTGTTTGGAAGCTTAATGTAGTCCAATGGGTGGCATCCAGATTTTTAACTGAAGTGGGGCACAGAGTTAGGGTTACGGTCTTCCTTGCTGCACCAGTTCCACCAGCTGCCAGTCTGCTACTGAGCACAATTCAAAGTGGTGGCTTTAGCCCATAAATCCCTAAATGGTTCCGGCCCATTTTACCTCGAATGAATCATCTTGGAGATTAAGATTGTCCGAGGAGGCCCTGCTCTTGATCCCACCCACTTCGCAGGCATGACTGGTGGGGATGAGAGACAGGGCCTTCTCGGTGGTGGCTCCTTGGCTGTGGAACTCCCTCCCCAGAGAAATTAGATCAGCCCTCTCTCTCCTGTCCTTCAGGAAGAAAGTTAAATCCTGGTTTTGGCACCAAGCATTTGCATAGTGATAGCACAACAATTGATATCTCAGTGCAATAATGAACAATTACTGATGGTAATTGGAATGGCTCCTGATTTATGTCCTGGATTGTGTGATTTTAAATAACTGTTTTCATTGATATGTTTTAATGATGCGATTTTAATGTATATGTCATTTTATTCTGGTATGTGATATATGGCTAAGGTTCTTAATTTATAGTATATGTTATTGTCTAGAAACTGTGTTTTGTTTTTCACATGTATGTACATCATTGAATTTTGCTACTATTATGTTGGAAAACTTTTTGAGTCCCCTCAGGAGTGATAAAAGCGGTATATAAATGCAGTAAATAAATAAATAAGTAAATTGTATACTTTCTGTTATTGTTTTAGTGCCTTCCATTGATCAGGTTTGTAAACATGTGGCATACTTGTAGAAATCACAATGTTCATTGATGCAAATATCATTTAAATATTATTTAAAAAGTGAATGTTTAAGAAGTTATGATGGGTCTAAGCAGAACATCTGCAGAATACATTTATACTGAATTGCATGTGATGACTACAGTGCACCCTTCAGATCCATGGGAACTGGCACCTGCAATTTCCAATAACTACAGATCATGCCCCATATTAGTAAAAGCTGGCAACATGAACATGGGCATGTTGAAACATGTGTGTCCAGTCACTACCATTTAATTATATGAGGCATCATCATCCATGTTTTTTCATAACTGCAGTGGATCCTGGAATCGAACCTCCATGGAAGTGCCAGTACCACTGTATGTATTTCACATAAGCAAATAATATTATTCAATGCAATGTTCATTTATACAACCATATTGAAAAGTTTTACATGAGACATATATTAAAAATAAATAAAATACAAGACCCATATTTACTTGCAGGAAAAATTAACTAGACTGGCACTTCCTTCTCCAAAATCGGTGTATCAATTTGAATAGCTTCTTTAAGATTCTAAGTTTAAACAAGTGTATACCACTCTTCTGCCACATGACCCCTTACTGCAAGCCAATCCATTTACATATCCTCTAACATTTGGATATGAAAACCAGGCCACATGTGGTCACATGACATCCCAGTGTGGTTAAGAAGGCAAAAATTATCAAGGAGGAAGAACAGACAAGTTAGGAGAAGCAGCAGCTACTTTTGCCCTTTGAACCCTGTAACAACTAAAGTAAACCAAGAATGTAGGGAGAGAGTGAGAAGAGAAGGAAGGGAATGTGACATTGTAAAAGCATTGAAAACATGGAATGACTGGGGATTAATCAGGGCTGTCCCAGTCAAATTGAGAAGGTTGCATTTTAGATGGTGTGCTTCTTAGAAATTTAATAACAAAAATGTTCCAACTGCTTGGGTAGTAGAACTTGCCTGTTTTTGTACTAACTGATACCATAACTAACTGAACAGTTCCAGGCAAATTAATGACCAAAGCAATATTGAGATAAGATCCTTTCCAATTTTATGATGCTATACTATACTTTGGAACAGTTAATGCTAAAGATAAAGGTTTCCCCTTGACATTAAGTCTGGTTGAGTCGGACTCTGGGGGGGGGGGGGGTGTTGCTCATCTCCATTTCTAAGCAGAAGAGCCAGCGTTGTCTGTAGACACCTCCAAGGTCATGTAGCCAGGGGTGGCTCAACCCATTACGCAAAGTAAGCACTTGCAGTATAGTTGATTTTGCCCAGGGGCGCTCTTGAGGTGCTCTTGGGGGAAAAGACCTTGACATATGCGAGTTGTAGTTACTGGGATGTATAGTTCACCTACAATCAAAGAGCATTCTGAACTCCACCAATGATGGAATTGAACCAAATATGGCACACAGAACTCCCATGACCAACAGAAAATATATATCAGTGATTGGTTGGGGGGGGGGAGGGGGCGCCAAAATACTGTTTGCTTCCCGTTGAAAATTACCTAGGGCCGCCTCTGCATGTAGCCAACATGACTGCATGGAGTACTGTTATCTTCCAGTCAAAGTGGTACCTATTGATCTACTGACATTTGAATTTTTGAACTGCTAGGTTGGCAGAAGCTGAGGCTAACAACAAGAGCTCACCCAGGATTCAAACCGCCAACATTCTGGTCAGCAAGTTCTGCAGCTTAGAGGTTTATCCTGCTGTACCACTGCAGCCCCTTTTGAATCATTAATATACATGTAACAGAGAATGCATTCGAATGGAAATTGAGGTTCAGAGTCAGAATTGCTTATATAAACTGTAATTAAAAGTTACAATGCTATTCTCTGCTATATTGTAACACATAAATTCTGACCTTTTGCTTCGCTGAGTGTGGGGGTGGTGATTCCCTACTGTCATATTGATGTATCTGCCTACATTTTAACATAAGCTTCTAGAATCATCTGAGTTCCCAATGTTAATTATAGGCAAACAAATCCAGATATTTCCCTTTATTTGCTGGTTACATGGGAAGAGATACTCCAAATTTCACATGTTTTAAATGCAAATATACTCAGAAACTGCTACAGTAAGTCATAACAGGATCAAGCATGCATGTGTGTTAAAGAAAACCTTTTGTCCCCCAACCCCTGAAATAATCAGACCACACAAAATAGCTGGGTTTAAATAAGGGCAACTTTATTAATAGTTACCTATTTGAACTTTTAACTGTTTAGAAGAAAACATCACTTATTGGCTTTGTCTAGCCTAATCTTTAGCTCTTGTGGGGCGAACAATGCATCCCGCGTAACCTTAATACGGGTAGCCTCTTAAAACACAATATCTTTCAACTTTATTAAGATAACCAAGCCCAGACTCTCATCCCCCCCCCTTTCCATTTCTGGGCCATTTTCTTCCCCTCACCTTAACACAGATAACTTCAGGTGAGTGTATTCTTTAATGGCCTATCAATTCTGAAGGGGTATGCCTGGGAACTATATTAACTATTTAACTTCTTAAACCATTTTCTGCCACTGATTGGGGGCAAATGTCCATTTTGTCCCCATCACCCCACAAAGCTCTCCAGAGCCGCTCTAATTCCCAACTGCAGATTGCTCAAAAACAAATCGTTGCCCTTGTCTGAGAGATGGATACCATCTGCCCGATAAAGCAAAACATTGTCCAGTGTAATATCACCTTGGTGTATAAACGACCCCTGTCGCCGTGCCAACTCTACACGAATGGCCCTGTTAACACGCTTCCGAACTCTTTCCATTTTCCGGATTTCTCCGCCACCTATCCAATTGAAGCGCGGGATCATTGCGGACCATGCAATATGTGTATGCGGCCACGCCTCCCAAATTGTATTGAAATCGTTGCGCGCTTGCAGATACAAAGCCTTGCCCTGCAGTAGGCCCAAATCATTACCCCCAAGGTGAATTACCAATATGTCTGGTGGAGGGCCCCCGCCAGACCGAAATAACAATGGGATCAATCCATCCCACCTCAAACCTCTCTTTCCTCTCCATTCCACTGAGGCGACGGAGGCAAGACCCATATGCTGGCTATAGGTACTTCTGCGGGCATGGCGCTCGGCCCAGTAGATGTAACTATGCCCGCAGATTAACACCCTCCTTCTATGAACCAGCGACACTCCGTCTGAAACGATAAAACACAACATTAAACGGAAACAGGGCGGACATAGCCTTTGTATGCATCGGATTTCCATCTTCCTAGGCTCTTTATTTTTTCAGCCCCGTAGCCCAGCCTGGCCGCTGTAGATGCAGCACCAATTCTAAACGAATGAGTTCTGAATTTATGTTGCTGAAGACCCAAAAGCTTGAGCGCCTTGTTAGTGAGAGTCCAAAACTGATATTTAGTGAGTGGGAAGCCACTTTTGTGTACGAAAAAATAGCCACTAGCCGCCCCCCTATTGGCCATAAATGTAGTAACTGCCCTCACCGGGCAGATTTCCTCATCATTACAATATGTCAAGACCACAACTGCCCCCTTTGCACGTTGGTCTGTTTTAGACGATCTGATGGAGATTTGTAGGCCCTGCTCTATCAGTTTAACATCTGAAAAAAGCAGGGCTTTATTTGACCCGTCAGTTTTTCCAGCTGGCACCAATTCACTAATTCTCAATGCGGCAAAGAAAGCGATAAGAGCAGCCGCATGAAGGAGCAACTGCTCGTAGCTCGATGAACAAACCTGTGCCCATGTTTGCCTCAAGCCCTTTAATATATTTGGTGTTAGGGGTTCCCTGTCATCCGGCTGGCGGCCATGTTCGCGCGACCATCCGGATAAAAGCTTGTGTAACCTAAAGTCGTTCGTGTGGTCAGGGAACCCTTGGGCTTTAAGCCAATATGCAAGGGCTGCCAGCTTGGATCTAATTGTTTGGGGAGCCAGCCCCCGCCTCTTGGAGTAGACACAAAACTTGGCAATGTGTTCATAAGGTGTTGGTGTAATGTTAGGCAGGCTATAATTTTGTCTAAATTCCATAAATTCTTGAATAGATTTAAGGTAAGTTTTCCTAGAGCTTGGTGCCAATGACATAGACATTCCCCGGACTATTTCTTGACTCCAACCTGCCAAAGATGGTCTGGCATAACTTCCGGTCGGACGTCTGCGTTGGGTGCCAACTGTCTGAAACGCTCCATCTGCATGCGAGACAGAGCGTCAGCCAGCGGGTTGTGAATGCCCATCACGTGAAATGCCCTAAACAATATGTTGTACTGAAGGCAATGGAGTGTGAATTGACGAACCACTTCCATTACTCTGGGGGATCTGGATGTAAGATTGTTGATGACTTGCACCGTGGCCATATTATCACACCAAAAATGCACGGTGCAATTCTGAAAGTTTTGAACCCAAATTGTAACCGCAACCAGTATAGGAAAAAATTCCAGAAACGTCAAATCGGCTGTAATGCCCAATTCATGCCACTTAGCTGGCCAATGTTGCGCACACCAATGGCCGTTGAAATAGACCCCGAAGCCAATTGACCCTGATGCATCAGACGCCACTTGCAGGGCATCCTTAAGCATCAGGTCCTGCCTCCAAAATGAAATGCCATTAAACTGAACCAGGAATTTTTGCCAGGTGCCCAAATCGGCCTTAATTTGGTGAGTCAACCTAATGTGATGGTGAGGAGCACTGACTCCAGAGATAGCGTCGCATAAGCGGCGTAAAAAGGCCCTACCAGGAGCTATCACCTTGCATGCAAAATTTAAGTGTCCAATTAGCTCTTGAAACTCATGTAATGTAGCCTTTTTCTTAAGGCTAAATTCCGTGACTCTATGGGTTAAGCTCGTCACCTTCTCTGGGGGCAACCTGGAGTATTGGTTAACAGTGTCAATTTGAATGCCTAGGAAGGTTAATACAGTGCTGGGGCCCTCGGTCTTTTCTTCTGCTAATGGCACACCAAGCTCCTTTGTGAGCTCCATAAAAGAGGCCAACAGCACTTCACAGTCACCCTTCCCGGCTCTGCCTATAAACAAAAAATCATCCAAATAGTGCACTACGCCCTTGATGCCTGACTTAACTTTTAAGGCCCATTCTAAAAAGGTACTAAACTTCTCAAAAGCCGCACATGAGACTGAGCAGCCCATCGGGAGAGCCCGATCGAAATAATATAAGCCCTCAAATTGAAACCCTAACAGTTCAAAATCAGCAGGATTGACCGGCAGCAGTCGAAATGCTGATTTTATGTCACATTTCGCTAGCTTGGCTGCGTAACCTCGACTCCTAACCATATGAACTGCGGCATCGAAGGAGGTGTAGTGCACTGTGCATTGGTGCTCAGGTATAGCGTCATTCACCGATGAACCCCTAGGATGGGACAAATGATGAATGAGGCGATACTCGCCCTGGGCCTTTTTGGGCACGATGCCGAGCGGGGAAACTCGGAACTGTGGTGTTGGAGGTGAGGCAAACGGGTCAAGTATCCGGCCTTCATTAAGCTCTTTTTGAATTTTTTGACGGACAACGTGTTCCATGCCAATTAAAGACTTTAGATTTCGTGACTGGAATTGCATCCTGGGGCCCTGGGCTGGGATGTGGAACCCATTGGAAAAACCATTTAATAAATAGTCAGCTGCCACCCTGTCGGGGTAACCCCTTAACCATTTCTGTAGGTGATCCAGCCTAATTGGGCTGGGCCCCTTTTGAAAGGGGGGAACCAGCTCCATTCCTCTTGGGAAACTGGCCCTCTTTAGGGCTTGGTCTGGCTGGTCTACCCTTAGCACAATCTTTTGCGGAATGGCTACCTGAGCAGATCGAACAGGCGTGTTGAAATTTGCAAGCCCTGCGAGAACAGCTTCCCTGAGAAGAATATTCCCAGCAGAGTGCTTTCTGGCGTTGGGGTTGTTGTTGGGGACTGCCCTGTCGAAAGGACTGGCCCCCTTTGTAATTTTGTATTGTATGGCCACTATCAGCTTTTTCTCCAATGTATGGCCCGGTGTCAAGACATCCATCCATAACTGATTGTCAATGAGATCCCATCGACTAGTGGGAGACCGGGCCGCATCAAAGCGAAAACGCTTATCGTACGATAACCATGCGCTGCCCGTAAAATTAACATATGCACAGTAAATGATATTCTGGTATTGAAACAATGACTTTCCCCTGTAGGGGAAAGCTTCCACAAGGATGCCCGCATAAATCATATAACATGGCAGCCAATTCTCCCATGTGTGTTCTACCCGTCTCTTTTTTTATTTTGTCCTTAGATTCATCGTCTAGCTCATCTTTTTCTTTTTTATCTAATTCTCTAAAATAGAGTGAAAATATATCAATATATTCATTTTTGAGTATTCTGTCTATAGTCTTTTGAGAGAGATGGGCACCCAATGCTATCGAGCTCAATTTTGGGTCTGCGGGCAGGGGGTATCTGGCCGTGCCCCAAAACTGGTTAACATCTTCCGTGACTGGCAATGTGTTGGCTGGCCCCACCTGTAATGTCGTGTGCTGCGATGCCGAAGGCATGTTGGTTGTAACCCCCTGCGCGACTTGCGTGTTAATGCAAACAGGAAGCCCCTGACCCTGGGTCTGATCCCAGGGCCACAAACCCATAGTGTTGGTACCTGTTGATGTGGAGGCCACAACCATCTGGGAAGAAGGAACTCCAGGCGGCGTCACGGCGGTGGGACCGAGAGGAGCCACATCCTGGTTCGCAGAGTCCACCCTTGCAGCCCCCTGTTCCTCTGGTTGCTGTATGGATGTCTCACTGAGGCCACCTGTCGTTGAGGACTGGGCGACTGCGACGGAGACTGTTGGTGTAGCCCGACCCGCTTCTAAAACAGAAACGCGAGAAAGAAGGGCTTTAAACATTGCTGCTTTACTAGCATGCCTAGCAGGCCTAGGGCCGGCCGGTGCAGCCATCCCCCTTTCTTTCTCCAATTGGTTGACACGAATGAGGAGAGCATTGAGATCTTCCGCCGAGATTCCTTCATCGTCCGATGAAGGAGAGGTCGAAGGCGGGGGGGGGGGGGGGCGCTTTGACGCTGTTCTAGTTGCTGGGCCTTTGCCCTTGGGGCCTCCCACATTCTTCTTAGGCGGCATCCTGTAAGGGAAATAAGCCACAATTGATGATTACTAGGTGATAATTTCTCAATACTTAGGGCTGTGAACATATTTTCCTGTGGGTACATAATGCGTTGCATGTCTAATAATGTATTTTTATATATAAAATTATATATTGGGAATTCAAACCCTTTGTCAATTGACAATTTCTTTAATACCGGCCGGTAAGGTAAAGGTAAGTCAACTCCATACATAGAGTCCAGTCCTGCCCGGCTCCGGGGTGAGCGCCTGTATTCCATATGGTTGGAAGAACTGGCCTTACCACAGGCACCCCTTGGGCCAGATGGCCTGCATGACTGCATGGAATGCCGTGAGCCTCTCATCAGGGCCGCGCCTATTGATCTACTCTCATTCGCATGCTTAGAAACTGCCACGTTGGCAGAAGCTAGAGCTGACAGTGTAAGCTCGCGCCGTTATACAAAATCACCCCGTGAACTTCTGCTTGCAAATCTGCAGCGCCGCCCCATAACACGATGGGCCATGGGGGGCCAAAATGAGCCGGAAACGCCCTTTGTTTAAAGTGGTGGTCACACCTCTTTATCATTTTTATTTTATTCTTATTAGTAGTATTGGTATTATCACTTGTTAACATTATATATATATATATATATATATATATATATATATATATATATTTACATAGATATATTGTCATTTAATTATATATATATATATATATATATATATATATATATATATTCACATAGCTGATACTGATAGCTCTACCAAGCATTCGGGAGGGACTGCTGGTCCTGCCCCCTTCTGGCCGACATGAGTGGCTGCCGGCCCTGCTGCCAAAATGGCCACTGGCCACGTGGCTAGATCAGGCCCAGCCACGTGGCCCACAATGGCTGCCAGCCAGGCCGCAGAAATCGCCAGCCAGCCAAAGTTAAGGGCAAGTATGCCCCCCCCCATGCTGGCCTGGGCCCAAGGGCGACTCAAACGCTCATCGTCCCAGGCCTGTTGCAGCATGCCCCAAGCCAGCTGGAAGGGAAAGGAGAAGCCCCCAGCCGCAAGCAGGCTGCCCACGCAACGCTCCTCCTCCGAGCCTGCTGTAGCAGGCCCCAAGCCGGCGGGAAGGGAAGGGGAGAGGTTCCATCTGGTAAACGGGCTGCCTCCTGGCTCCTGGCAAGGCCCGCTTCCCCCACCCGAACTCCCGCCGGCCCGAGGAAGAAGGGAAAGGAGAGGAGAAAAAAGGAGCGGCGATCCTCCCCTTGCGCCCCCGTGGCTCGCCTGAGCAAGCCGGCGGGGGCATCGGAAGGGGCGCGGAAAGCACACGGGACGCCTGCGCCAACCCGCCGCATCCTCGACCATGCTGGTGGAGGATGCGTGGTGAGGCGCCGCCCGCCCGGCGACCGGGGAGCCAACCAAACCTGCTCCCGCTGGGGAATGGCTTGGGAGAGGGGACTAGGCCCCGCTCCCAGCCAGCCCCAAGACCGACCTGCTTCTTGCTCCTTTCGAAGGTCGGCTTCAGAATGGAAGTTGGAGGTGGGCCAGCCCACTGGCTGGCTCCGCCCCCAATGAGTAGTTCCGGCCGGAACTACTTCTTTTCTTCAGCGGAGGGGGACAAACTCCTTTCCCCTCCCAGCGAGCAGGTAAGTGAAAGGCCAATGCTGCTAATTATTATGTTCAGCTGCTAATGTAGGTAAACTAGTAAGTTTGGACCACACCCTGTATGGTTTTTAGAATATAGTTCAGCCTTTGCTCAGGCATTTTGCTCAACCATTTCTATTGCTCTTTCATTTGGATGAAGATGAAGAAGCCTTATTCTGTATTTGTCAGGTTTTACAATGTATTGTAATATAATAAACTGAATCATGCACTGCTAATGGGCTTCTGTTGGGAATGCTGAGTCATGCATTGATTGTATATGGGGAATCATTTGGGGAGTGTACTCTGGCCTACTCCAGGTTATTGTGAATGATGCAATCCTGGGTTTGGGTTGGGTCAATTAGTTGGGTCAGTTAGTTGGTAACCAATCAGAGATTGCTATGTGTAAATGAATTGTATATAAGGAAACTATGTACAGTGTATATTTCTCCTTGTGTAGTGATGTTGTGTTGTCGAAGGCTATATGTAATTAAAGAACCTGTCTGCTAGGACAAGATATGGCTGCGTGCTATGGTGAGTCCGTAATATCATCTAGACTGGGGGAAAGAATGGTAAAACTGACAGTGGCCGGGCATGTGCTCAAGTGTTTGTAAAAAGGTTCCAGTGTGGCTGCAGGCTGTGGGAGCAGTTGACTGAAGAGAGCTGTGCAGGAAGAAGCTTCTGGAAAGCGCTGAAGTTGTGCAATTGATCTGCTGCTGAACTATGAAGTTAATCTTAACAGTATTGCTTACAAAGACTATGTAAGTTTGTTGCACTGTTTGTAACATTGCAAGTTTATGTTTAACTCTGCTGATAAGAGTAAAGTACTGTTGAAGGCTTTCATGGTTGGAATCACTCGGTTGTTGTAGTTTTTCTCGGGCTATATGGCCATGTTCTAGAGGCATTCTCTTCTGACATTTTGCCTACATCTATGGCAAGCATCCTCAGAGGTAGTGAGGTCTTCTGTTTTTCTGTTTTTTTTCCTTTTGCCTGGGTGCAATGTTATTGGGTCTTCTGCATTGGACTAGACTGAAATACACTTAGTGCAACAGAAACTTTTTTTAAAGTCTTCTTAAATAGCAGAATTGCAGTGCTTGTAGTTTGTCATGGTGAAACAAGATGGAAGATGTTTTCTCGCCAGTCTATGCTAGAAGAAAGCCCTGGTAGTTTGACACTTTGACTGCAACAATGTTGTTAGGTTGAGTTGTGTGGGTTCTATATATATTACCGGAAAACTCACCATTAGTCTTCATTAGAGTGGACCCACCAAATCACATGGGGTTTGTCTGTCAAAAAAAGGGGTAGATGTCCTCTGTTTCTAAAAGTGATATTTGCTTTCAGCTCCCATCATTCCTTATATTGAGGGGTTGCAGTTCAACAATATTTAGAACAGTGGTTCTGAACCTGTGGGTCCCCAGATGTTTTGGCCTTCAACTCCCAGAAATCCTAACAGCTGGTAAACTGGCTGGGATTTCTGGGAGTTGTAGGCCAAAACACCTGGGGACCCACAGGTTGAGAACCACTGATCTAGAAGGTTGCATGATTGCCACATTGGTAAAAATATAACTCAAATATCAGTTATTTCAGTGAGACTGTTCTAGGTAGAACCAAAATTGAATTTAGCCTTTTGTTTTCATTGTTAATATAAATATTCTGGGAACCTCTCCATGCTGACTAACATCAATTTGTAGCTATTTTCCAAATGCATGCAGATTGAGTAATTCACATTTTAAAATATATGCATCATTTTGGGTACATTTTATTTCCTCTATTGTTCAGTCTCCTTGATGTGTGAATTTGGAAGTAGAGTGTGCTTTGTTTATCAATGAGTCTTGGCTGGTGTGAAATGAATATTTTCATTAGTAAGTTTGGAACAAACGACTACAGTAAAGTGGCTGTTACATAGCTTGGAACAACAGTTCACAATCCTTGACATTCCAGATGTTTTGAAGCTTAATTTACAGAGTTCCTCACAATTGCTATACTAGCTGTATCTTCAGGGAGTTGAAATCCAAAATGTATGGAGGACCACAGATTAGAAACAGGTTAGAAATCACTGGCTTAGAGGAGTGTGTGCATAGGATGTTCTGTTCTTGTTTCTGGTCATATGTTACACAGTAAAGGCTGGATAAATTAATGCACACCTGTTCAGAATGTGTGACTGAAATACAGATTTTCAAATTGAGATTGACAACCAGTTGTGTCCAGTAATGTGATAAGAGTCAGGAAATGACATTTTTGCCCATTGACACCCAATCATATTTTCATTTGCTAATATTTCTTCACTTGTCTGCAGTTTCCATATTAACAATGCACATCGATTGCTACACGTTATGTAATAATAACTACAGCATCTCAAACTAATTCTTATAACTGCAGCTTTTAGAATATCATAGTCAAGAAGGCTAATAGCCATGCTCACTGAGTGGAAAGTCTGCTAATTACAGTTCCAAAAAAGTCATATTTCCAATTGATTTCAGAAAAAAAAGAACAGTCACTGAGCATGGATCCTGGATCCAATTCTGGCTGTGTCTCCCTCATAGAAGGGGACATCCAATTGTGTACTGGGGGGCATAGTGGTGCAGGGAGCCTGGAACGGCTTTGGATAGAAGCCTGCACTATGCCCCCTTTCAGTTTGTGCCATTTCTGGCTAGGTTGCGCCATCAGAATCCCCGTCCAGAGCTCTTCCCTTGGTGTCATTGGGACAGTAGGCAGGCTGTACGATGCGGCAGTTCAAGACTCACGTAGGGTTTCCAACCCTATTTCAGCTGTAACAAATACACAAGTAGTGGCCTTTGTTATCTCTGTGTGGCTTTTATTTTGTAACAGGAGTAGGGGAGGTCACCTTGCACATGCAGCTTCCGTTATGTTTAGTTTACTGAAACTATAATTATGTTTTTTTTTTTAAAAACCTTTCAGAAAAAAACTAACATGCCACCTTGTATATACACAATCTTGTTTTCTTTCAGAATTTAAGCAGATCAGGCATGGTTAGTACTTAGGTAAAAGAATACCCTTCCAAACCCTGAGTCATGTTGGCCATGTTATGATGTGCAAAACTAGCATAAAGTTATTTTTCACAGAAAACAACATCTTTGCAGGGGAAAAGGTATTTAAAAATCTGTTTCCTGTGCAGAAAATACTGTTTTCTGTGCAAACAAACCCCACATGCATTTTGGACAATTATAACAATTAATGTGACAGAAAATGCTGTTTCATGTGCAAAACAACCACATGTGAATTTTGGTTAGTAAAAATCTTGAACTCTGAATATGCTAATCAGTCCAGTCTTTGATTTTATATCATTAGCATGTTAGAAACTGACTGAGATAGGTTTTTAATGTGGTGTTGTGCTGTTGTCTTTTAATGCATTTTGTTGTTTGTGAATTTATAAATGGTTTAATGGTTTTAAAATAACTTTTCTGTTTGTACTTCTATTTACACATTTGTATAGTTTTAAATCTGCACTTTTTCTAACATGTTGTTTCCTAGGGTTATATTATTGGGAGAAATGCAGGATATAAATTAATCATAAATATAAGATTTGTAGCCTTCCGAACTGTCATGTCATTAGGCCATCATCTGGGAATGATTGGAGTTGTAATAAAACAAATCTAAAATGGCTTAGAAAAGTTATGTTATATTGTAGACATTTTATTCAGGCTGTTCAGATGCAAGATAGGGAAGGAAGAGTGGGAATTACAGTGTGATATGTCAACAGTGGGAATGTGTAAACATTGGGGATGTAAATCTTTCACTATTTCATCTTCTCATGGGAGTATAAATAATTTCCATAATCTTCTCTTTGCTATGAGAAAAATTGAATATTTCTGGACAGTTTTTGCCAAGTATTTACACACTGTGGTGTGTTTCAGGATATTATTCTGCTCAGAAACACACAAGAGGGCTTTTCCCATTAACATTGCATTTTCCCTGAATCCTGCCCCCATTCTAGAAGCACATTTTATACTTATGCAAGATTAGTGTTATTGTACAAAGAATCCCAGTTTTGCCCTGAAACATTTATGATTGTGAAAGCAATGTTGTTTTGTGCACAAATTCTGTTTTGTATGAAATGTATGGATTTTTTAACTCAAAAAAGCTTCCAGAAATGCAATGTTATGTGAAAAAATGTGTTTTATCATACACAGAAACCATTTTTAGAAAAACGGCATCTGTGTTTCTGTGCAGAATAATTTTTGAAAGCGCTTCAGAAGGTGGAAATACTGTGTGAAAACTTGCTTTGGTTTTTGGACCAATAAACAAATACCAGAGGAAAAGTTTTTCATCTCTAATTGATATAGTTGGGGAACTATTACACCCCACAGTGAAAGTAGAATCTGATGCAAAGATATTTGGATTATGCATAACAGGGGGGAAAGCAACAGTGCTTTTATTATTCTAGAAGTTGAACATCTAGACAGGCGCTGAAGAATAATCTGTGAAAACATTTAGGCTGAGAGCATGAAACTTTAATTATTACTAGGCTTAATGTTAATAGGGTCAGCAGTTTCCACTTGTATAACTGAGATATTATATGCCTTTGTAAAATCATGCAAAAACAGATACAGATGCTGTAGGGCAGGGGTCCTCAAACTTTTTAAACCGGGGGCCAGTTCACTGTCCCTCAGACTGTTGGAGGGCCAGACTATAGTTTTTTTTTAAATCAATTAAAAAATTCCTATGCACATTATACATATCTTATTTTGCTGTGTGGAAGGGCCCTTAGAGAGGGTTCTTTCTAGCCCTCTTTAGGCAGTAATTCCAGGAGCAGAGAATGGGAAATCTGCTTATTTCTAGTCTGAACAAAATCTGGCTACCAGTATTTAAAAACTCTAAAATTATAACTGTAAATAAAGAACAACACTCAAACACAGGGGAACTCCAGACAAGAAACAATCAGGGACAGCTAATCACCTCTCAACAAAGGATTCTCCCTAAAAAACTGTCAGGCTATGAAATGGTAATCAAGGTGGCCAATGGAAACATTCATACCTACCTCCAAAAGACAAGAGTTCTTTCTCCCACCCTGGATCTTCCACAATTTTCCTAGTTAAAGGTTTTCCTCTGACATGAAGTCCAGTCATGTCTGACTCTGGGGTGTGGTGCTCATCTGCATTTCTAAGTCGAAGAGCCGGCATTGTCCATAGACACCTCCAAGGTCATGTGGTTGGCATGACTGCATGGAGTGCCGGGGCAGCCTCCCTTGGCTGGCTCATGCTGCCCATCGGTCTTGACAGATAGCATGAGCCTGCCAAGGGAGGAGCAGCCCCACTTGGCCTACTCGCGTGTAAAGCACCTCGTGAGGTGCTTTACGCATGAGTAGGCCATGCGGAGCAGCTGCTCTTGGCTGGCTCACACTGTCCATTGGGCCTGACGGATAGCATGAGCCAGCCAAGGGAGGGGCACTGTGTGTGTGTGTGTGTGTGTGGGGGGGCGCTCTGGATAAGTGCCCTTGGCGGGCTGGAAGTGGCCCGCGGGCCGTAGTTTGTGGACCCCTGTTGTAGGGTTTCCTAGGCAAAGTCCTTGCAGTGGGTAAAATATGTAGCTGTTTAGTTTTGGTGGTTTTCCAGTTAATTGTTCTGTCAAATTTTGAAACACTTGGTATTCCTATGTAGCAAACATCTGACAAGCCCTTAAAGATCTGACTTCAACTTTTTGAGCCCTCAGAAAGCAGGTTGGATAGTATGTGAGCTGGAAGGAGTGACATTTTATAATAGAATATCACCACATGGTTCATTCACAGAATCTGCCTTATTAGATGTGTATCATTACTGGTACCTTCGATATTACTTTTATTCCATTTGGTGAACCATGTAAAGCAGGAGTTTAATCACATTAGGACCCCAGATTGTTTAGACTTCAACTCCCAGGAGCCCCTATCAGCACAGTCAACAAATAGAGTCTATAAGAATTGAAACATCTGAGTCCAAACATTTGAAGGATTACTCCAGGTTTGATGTAAGGTCTTCTGTCCAAGTTGTCCTTCTAGCACAGCATATAAAACCCTACAAAATCATCAGCCAGTTCCATGGGAGACATATGGAATTCATGATGTTCCAAATATGCAGTTAAGGGGACATATAAGCTGAAGCTTTCACAGAGATACTGGCAACATGAGAACAATCGCTGAAGCAAGAAGAACTAATTGCTTAAGAAACCTTTCAACAAGGCAGTTTCAATTCACACATGATGACCTCAGTTCTCACATTGGTCTAATTTGTTATTGGCACCGTGCATTAAGATATCCTTTAAATTCACTACATTGTCATACAGCACCCTTTTTATAGCATAATGTCTACAGTAAGTCATTGTGCATATGATGGATTTAAAGATTTAGTTCTATCTAGTAGAGAGAAATATTACATTTTGAGGACTGAAAGCCATATTTATGGTAAATGGCAATGGTAAAGTGACAACTCAATTTGCTTTTAAATTAGCAAAGAGAGAGAAAGATCTTGATACACAGTATTATTGTCTTTTTCAAAGACCCCTTAATATTTATATAGCCATTCAGGTGGTATTTAAATTAATAAAGTCACACAACAGATAGCAAATATATTTCAGTGTTTCGGAGGCAGAAATCAGTCATAATTCAGAAGTGCACTAAGTATATATTTTACATCACACCACAAAATCAAATTTAAATTCAAATCACAAAAGCAGTTGGGCTTTTAAAACTAAAAATCCCGAAATCCATTTTTAAAATGTTATCATATATTCAGCATTAGTTTACAGATCTGTCCCTTCCGCAAAAATGTTGTTCTGCAAACAATCCAAATGCCGTTGTCGAAGGCTTTCATGGCTGGAATCACTCAGTTCTTGTGGGTTTTTTCGGGCTATATGGCCATGTTCTAGAGGCATTTCTCCTAGGAGAAATGCCTCTAGAACATGGCCATATAGCCCGAAAAATCCCACAAGAACTGAATCCAAATGCCTTCTGACAAACCACTTGTTCACCCCTCACTGATATAAAAGGCAAATAGGTTACATTTTAATTCTTTGTTAAGCTGCTTCATTCAACTCTGCTATCATTGAAACCCATAATTGCATATTGATGACATTCTGCGTAAGTGTGGTTAATTTCCTTCTTACTCCTTTTGTGAAATTTGAACAGCATTGTAGTGATAACTAGACTGAAAGAATTGTGATATTAGGAAACTAATGTGTGGACTTTGCTGTTCTTGTAAAAGTTTTTTTTCCTGAGCTATAGAAGCCTTCAGATGAACCTATCACAGGGATTTCTTCCAATATTTGTTCAGATGAGATTTGCCATTGCTTTCTTCTGAGACTGAAAGTGTGAATTGCCCAAAGCCACATAGTTGGTGTCACAGCTAAGCAGGGATTTGAATTCTGGTGCCCAGTTGCAATCCAATGCCCAAACCACTACACTATGCTGGCTCCTAAAAAAATTCACTGCAGGTGATCTTCACCATTTTTTCATGTCATTTGAAGAGACTTTGCGGCAGAATGAAAATCATTTATAGTTCATGTCTTTACCAATCCACACATCTTGCTAGAGAAAAAAATGCCACATGGATGAGCAGTAAATAATAGGCTTGGGTGATCCAAAAAAAAGGGGGGGGGCACTGGCAATTCGATTTTGAAATTACTGAAATTTTCTTGAAAAAAAGATCA
This sequence comes from Anolis sagrei ordinatus, assembly GCF_025583915.1. NCBI lineage: Eukaryota > Metazoa > Chordata > Lepidosauria > Squamata > Anolidae > Anolis > Anolis sagrei. The sequence goes on from NW_026847438.1 coordinate 151,505,986, forward strand.
GAAATTTCAGGAAATATGAATTGCTTCATTTGCTTCGTTAATGGAAGGTGCCCCTCCCTCCCTCCAGAACCATTAAAATCTCACAGTTTCCCTTCCTTCCCTTGCAGCGAGCTATGATGCAGAGGGACGGGGTGGGCGTGGCTAAGCACAGCTCTCCCTGAAGGCCACACCCACAGTGACCTCCAAGGAGAGCTGTGCTTAGCCGTGCTCACCTCGTCCCTCTGCATGACGTCCCTCCCCCAGTGGCCTTCAGGAAGAGCTGTTCTTAGCCACACCCACCTTGTCCTTCTTTGCATTGCCGAGTGTGCAAAGACACATGCCAAAATAATTCAGAACCATGGGGAAGTTGTTTCAGTTCGGAATTGCTCCTCCCACTATTCCTGCATGGCTCAAAATTGGATCAAAAGGTAATTAAATCCGAATTAATTACAATTTTAGAACCTTACGAACGAACTTACCCAAGCCTAGTAAAGAATAAGGTGTTTACTCTTTGTTATGCAGAGCAACATATATACAGTCATGTGTACATATGCATTGACTCACACAATGTCTTTTGAGAGAGATTCAAATGTTTCTTGGGTGTTCATGTGAAGGATCTTCTTCCAGCAGCCTAAAAGCAGAAAATATACTAACTTGTCTTGGCAAACTCTTGCACAGAAAAATCTAAACATGTTAACCATTGCCAAAACTCCCAGGCTCAGCTAGCCTCTTGGGTATGGCCTAACCAATCAGCTTCATGCTTTGCATTTTTCAGTTAACAAACTCACTAACTGATTTTTACATGCTCCAACAGACTTTAACCTGACTGTCATGTCACCAGAAATTCAAGTTGTGCTCTGCCAGTTTTAGTAACCTTTTATTTGTCAGCTCCCTCATTCTTTTAAGCAAAGAAAAAAAGACTGTCAAATTTCAAATCAGGTAAACTGAATCCTCCTCTTTCCTTTGCATCTTGCAATATTTTATATTTGACTTGTTTTTTCCTTGCATATAAACTCAGATATTTTTTTTCTGTCATTGCTTGAACTACACATCCTTTGTCAAAGCCGATGTTATATAATATAACAAACATCATTTTCAACAAAACATTTGTTTTTATCACAGAAATTTTCCTTAACAGCATGTAGTTCTCATAGATGAATGAGCTTCAACAGTTATCCACTTTCTTCTTTAGCTGAATGCATTGCCATAGCATTTGCATGGATGCCACTGCAGATACCTATTGTAAGGTGTCCAGCTACAGGAAGAGGGCCGAATATGTCTCCCATCATCCCCATTCCTCTCCAGCAAAATGTAAGTAGCCATGGAATTGCAGAGAAGAGGGGGTTGCATTGGTTTTTCATCTCCCAATATAAAATCTTCACCATAATTGTGTTCTGTTTCCAAATTGCGCTATGGATTTGTTTAAAAAGAAGACATTGAGATATATTTAGAATCATAGAATCATAGAATCAAAGAGTTGGAAGAGACCTCATGGGCCATCCAGTCCAACCCCCT
>NW_026847438.1:151516996-151601619 GCF_025583915.1 Anolis sagrei ordinatus
CAAATAATAGAGGAGAGTAGATCTAATCGGACGCATAGAAAGACAAAGGCGGGACCAGAACCAGTCGCATGAACAATCTGACCGAATAAACCGCACTACGCTTGACGACGCGTGCTAGGCACGACCACAGAGAGAGAAAAGAGCGGAGCAGATCAGGAAATTTAAGGTTACATAGAATGTGTCCCCCTGGTCTCCCGCTTCTGTCGCAGCTTAGCAACCTAGATGGTTCATAGGGGAGAATACGTTCGGACAGGTAAACTGGGCCGGAGTCGTTTAGGGCTTTATAGGTTAACACCAGCACTTTGAATTGTGCTCAGAAGCTAATTGGCAGCCAGTGGAGCTGGTGCAACAGAGGAGCAAGACTTCCGGGCAGTCTTCATAGGCAACCCCACGTAGAGAGCGTTGCAGTAATCTAATCTACAACTTGTCTTCTAATGGTGAAAAATGTCTAACAAAGTCTTTCAAGTTTATACATTCTTCAATCTGTCTGTCTCTGTGTCTTTTCTTTTTTCGTTTTTGCAGAAAGCATTATCTTGTGTCAGTATTTTTTTCACAGCAGAAGCAGGAACTATATTTCTGCATAAAATGCTTTATTCTGTGCAAATAACTTGTTTTCTGTGCAGAAAAGGACCTCATGCATTTTTGTGTGTGTAGAATAACTTCCAAACCATGAAGGTTTTTGTTGGGCTAAGATCCTTTTCATTAGGGCTTCCTGAGAATTTTTTGAATACTCTTGAGAAATATTTGACACTTGGAAAATATTGTTTCCACCCATACTCAACACTGCATGACTGGAACAGCAGAATACATTGGGAGAACTATCTTGACTTATCTCTTGTCATCTTAAAGGTTAGGATAGTATCCTTCCATTTTCCTGGGTGTACATTCCTTGTTGTTGATCTTGCTCTTAATTTGAAGTAAGTAGGTGCCAATGTTTACTGGCCAAGGGCAAAGGTTCCTAACACTTGTGATATAATCATATTTTACACTCCCTTTTCACCAGTACATGTTATTTTAATAATAAGGAATCATGAAATGCATGGTGTGATGCCACCATGTCAGACACTTCCAGGGAGAAATGTTATAGAAAGAAGGACTAGATGAAAGCTTGCTGTTTGGCATAGCAAATTCAGTTTTGTGCTCCCATCTGCTTTTGTCTTTAAATAAATTTACTGAAATGTTGCAGTAAGTTATAGAATACTTTAATATTTATTTTAAATATTTATTAAACATAGTTTAATATATAAATAGGAACAGGAGAATAACTCTTATTGAACCAGGTGGGATACCATTCTGGTCAGACATCTTTCCACCCACATACGATGGGCTCAGAGCAAGGTATGAGAGTAGTAGTATCTTGCTCAAGAGCACTAGGGATATTTTGGCAGAAACCACTGTTTTTCAGGTTGTTTTTACAGGTTACATCTCAAGTAAAAATGCTTGGAACTAGAGATTTTTTTGACTTGGAGTTATTTTCTATTTTTATTGCCTTTTGGAATATCTATTTGTATATATATAGTAAATGAGGGAGGAGGGAGGATGCTGATTACACATTCAGTTTAGTTTTTTTTTAAGGAGCTGTCATTCTGTAATCAGAAATTTGAAGGAGGAAAAGGGAGTGAAGAGGAGTCTGGATTTTGTTGTTAGATCTACACAAATCCCTTGTAAAAAGCTGCTTGGCCAATTGCTGCTGTACTTTCATCTGGTTTTCAGGGTGCCTAACTTGCCCAGCCATTGGCTAGGCACTAGGAAATATGATGTGTATTGGCTAGACAATGATAGATTTGCAACATTACCTGAGCCTTTGGCACTGGATGCATTTTGATTATTCTCTCCTCTGACACCATTAAAGAATGCTACTTCCTCTGTTGTCATTACACATCTCTAAAGAGGCATTCAGGGTTTAATATAATTGTTAAATCTTAGCAGAATTTTTGTATTTTAAACATAAAGTATCTAGTACAAGCATAATGGAATTATATTGCTTACATAGGCTGGTTCCACACGCACATTAAACCCACTTTGGAGCAGGTTTAAATCCACAAAGGTGGCGGGGGGGGGGGGGCTTTGCCCATTGGCTGTCCATGCCATCCCAAATATTTTCAGATGACATGTGGCCATCCCCCCCCCCAAAAAACCCTTCAAAAATAAAAAGGAAACTCACTGGGAGCCCTTTGGTTTCTGCTTCTGCCTGAAAGAAAATACCAATGACATGGGAAAGGACAGGAGGAGCCAGGAGCGATTTGGGACCTCCTTTCTTTTCAGGCATCATTGGAATATTCCATCAGACAGGAGGAGAAGCCAAATGGCTTCTGGTGAGTTTCCTTTTTAATTTGGGGGGTTTTGTGTGTGGGGGTGGGGGTGGAGGCCATCTTGTATCTCTGGACTCTCTGAGCCCAAATCGTGTAAGATGGGTGTATGGACAGGACCCCGGGAAGTCCCAGGATCCTCATGGGCCTGTCTACATAGGACACATAGCCCATTAGACCCCAACCTTTCACAAAGACACAGGTCTAACAGGCTATCAAATTAATTGGGGATAAAGCACGATTTTCCAGTTTTGTCTTGAATTAATCCTCCTTTACTGTAGGTGTCGCTTGGACAACTCCAGTAAAAATGCGAAAGAGCCTGGGATATGGGTCCTGTCTGGATGGACCCTTAGTCTATCCTTACCGGCACAGGAGTATTCCTGCATGTTGGGGAAGTTTATTATTTTATTAGTATAGCAAGAACAGCATGGCTGTGTCTGACAACATATATGTGAGACATGACAGCTAGGCACTCTGATCTGAGGATCGATCTAATTGCTTTTGCCACTTCTTGGTCTCACCATCTCCTACTACTCTTCCTAGCCTTGCTAGACTACAACATTTCTCTGATTGTTGCCTTATTCCAGTTCCCTAAATCTAAGCAGACACATATATAGAATATGCAGATCATTGTGGTAGATCGCAAAAGGGCAGAGCAGTACAAACACACCCACTCCAATTTGTTTTTTTTTAGATAGAGAAAGCAAAGTAGGGCAAATATATCAGGCAAAAAACTATTTTAAAAGGAATGCATGGGTTCACAACCAGCAGCCTGATGTGTGTGTTTTATGCACCTCATAACTCTTTTAATTTACCACAGTGTTCCCATGCATTTAATGTTATAGGTGTAGATATCTAACAGAAATAGCCTTCATTTCAACCCAATCTTTAGGATATAGCCACAAACCATTAAAATAAAAGATAAAATAGCTTTCCCAGTGGAGAAGAATGACAGGGAAGAAGCAAAAGAAGGAAGAATTACCAACGGTCATTTCTGAGCAGAAACATTTGTCAGACCCAAGCCCGTACAACATGCCCAAGGAACATACAAAATCCCTGAGTAAATAAAGGATAAGTTGTTGCTGGATCCTCATTTCAGAACTGGAAAAAGTTTTGAAACCTAAAGATTGACTCCATGTTCAACACCAGAACAGATTGTGCAAGTTAACACTGGAAACAACAACTGTTGCAAACATCCAGAAATAAATAGAGTATATGCAGTCCCAGAATTACAAACATCTGACTTACAAATGACTCATACTTACGAACGGGGGTGAGATAAGAGGAAGTGAGAGAAATCTACCTCTAGGAAGGGGAAATCACTCCTGAAAGAATCATCATGGGGAAAAGGTGCCTCAACTGAAGCTTTCTCACCAATCCTTCTTTCCACAATAACCCATATTTTTCAAAATCCAATTCCCACAGGGACAGAAAGTGAGGTGAAATCTTTTGAATGGGGGCACAGGCAGCAAAAGAAAAGAAAGGGTGTTAACCTTTCTCTATGCCATCCAAAACACATACACACATATGGATGAAGTTACACTTCAAAAATGTGCCTGCTTGCTATATGGGTTACTTTTCTTTGTGTCAGGAGTGACTGGGGACATCCAGATGTTTTGATGTTTTACTATCCTTGAAAAAGGCTTCTCTCATGACCCCACATGGGGAGCTGGAGCTAAGAGAGAGAGCTCAACCTGCTCTCCCTGGATTTGAACCACCTACCTATCAGTTAGCAGTCCTGCCAGCACAAGGGTTTAACCCATTGTGCCACTGAAAGAATATAGGAAACATACATTGTACATTCAAAAGCATTTATCAAATATAGTATAAAATAATAGGAATGGCAACATGAATTCATGCTTCAGAGTTGCTTTGCTCTGAAGAAAGGGTGGTTCTCTTTTCATAAAATAAGTGTGGCACCAAATGTCTTCAGAAGCATTATCATATTGTCATAAATGTACTTATAATGGCAAAATGTTATACTTGTGTACCACTAAAATAGGGGAATTGAATTTGTTGGAGCTACATCTGGGTGAATTGATAATGGTTGGTTGGTACCCTGCAAATATCATACGAAAGCTGACTGGCACAACCTAGGGATCACAACCAGACACAGTGAAGACATCTGACCTTGCGCTATGCTACTCTGCTGCTGAGTATGCATGCCCAGTGTGGAACACATCTCACCACACTAAAACAGTAGATGTGGCTCTTAATGAGTCATGTCGCATTATCACGGTGTGTCTACAGCCTACACCACTGGAGAAATTACACTGCTTAGCCGGTATTGCACCACCTGACATCTGCCGGGAAGTAGCAGCCAATAGTGAAAGGACCAAGGCAGAGACATCTCAGGCTCATCCCCTGTTTGGGTATCAGCCAGCACGTCAACGCTTAAATCTAGAAATAGTTTTCTAAGATCTACAGAGACACTCGCTGGAACACCTCAGCAAGCGAGAGTCCAAAAGTGGCAGGCTCAAACCCAGCACTCAACCAATGGCTGATACCAAATGAGAGACTCCCCCCTGGGCACACAGAAGACTGGGCGACTTGGAAGGCGCTGAACAGACTGCGCTCTGGCACCACGAGATGTAGAGCCAACCTCAAGTAATGGGGCCACAAAGTGGAATCCACGACATGCAAGAGTGGAGAAGAGCAAAGCACTGACCACCTGCTGCAATGCACCCTGAGCCCCGCCACATGCACAATGGAGGACCTTCTTGCAGCACCACCAGAAGCACTCCAAGTGGCCAGATACTGGTCAAAGGACATTTAACCAACTACCAAACTCAAATTTTGTGTTTTGTCTGTTTGTTTTTGTTCTGTTAGAAATGTAATACAATTGACTGGTTGCCCTGACATGACAAATAAATAACAGTCATATGGTCCAAATTCAGTGTCCATCTCCTCCTCCTTCCTTCCTCTTTCTTTCTCCTTCCTTCCTTCCTTCCTTCCTTCCTACCTACCTACCTACCTACCTACCTACCTACCTACCTTCTCACCATGCTTTCTCACATGTCTCAACCTTAGAACTGCTAGTTGCAAAACACAATTGTCCATATAAGGAATATAAGATAAAAAGAAATATTTCCGATATTCCATTAATATATATTTAGGTATTCTAGCATTTGGAGCTGAGGACTGTCATTTAAAACATTTAATAACAATGTCATTTAATATATTTTCTTCATGGGCATTTGCAATGTAAACATCAATGGCTTGTTTTTGCATGTTTAAATCTCTAAAGCTTTGAAGTGTGATGCCAATCACAACTGACATTATTTCCTATCTAAACATACTGAAATTCAGTAGCAGTTTCCCCCCCAAAACAATAGAGCAGAGCAGTGACCACATACTTTCCACCAGATCTCAGCTTCTATACAACTAGAAACCTTTCTTTAAATAAAAGCTAGGAATTCAGGTCAACTAATGGCATAAATAGGAACCAAGTGGCATGGCAAAAATCCAAATAACAACAAGCGAATCAAGCTGTATGGTAACTTATCTCATTTTTATTTTTCCTCTGTGTGAGATGTAAGCATTTAGATTGAATTTCAGGTTTTCCTGCCTTTGGGAAGACTTATTAAGAGGTCTGTTGTCTGCCATCTAGTGACTCAATGCCTTATTACAAGCTTGAGACATATTGTAATTAATTAAGAATAATTAATCCACAGTAAAAACAGCCCCATCCCCCAGATGTATATTCTTAGCATCTTCTTAGGCCCCTGCTCTACTGCCATATAATCCAGATTATAAAAATAGATAATCCACATTATATGCTTTGAACTGGATTATCTGAGTCTACACTGCCATATAATGTAGTTCAATCTGGATTTTATACAACAGTATAGAAGGGCAGTTCCAGACAGAACTTTAATTCTTGTCCATTCGGGTTTAAAAAATCCAATTGGGCACACATTAGAGTTTATACATACCCCAGAAAGCTTGTGCTTTTTTGCGGTGGGGGGGGGGGGTGTCATGCCAGGAGGTTGTCCCATACACAAAAGACCCCCCCTCCCTCAGAAAAGACTTAAAAAGAAAAGTAACTTACTCGGCTGGCATTTCCCTGCTGCCAGCCCTCTCCTGGCACATAGAAATTATGTGCCAGAAGAAGAGGACAAGAGTGATTTCCTCCTCCCAATCTTCTCCTGGTGCATCATTTCTACATGCCAGGAGATGGCTGGCAGCAGGGAAATGCTGGCCGGGTAAGTTATTATTTTCTTTTCAAAGGTTTTGGGAGGGAGTGGGAACTGTCTTGGGTTTTTTGGGTTCCAGGAGCCCAAAAATCCTGAGACAGCTGTTTGGATTGGGATCGAAATTCAGCAACAAGATCTCCGAGGCCAATCCACCCAGGTCTTTTCAGCTGTCAAATTAATTCAGCAGAAGGAATTTGTTTTTACCTGTGGCATCATTTGGACACCCCAAGTAAAAATGTGGGGGAGTAAGCATTTTCCACTTTGTGAGGATGCATTCTAAAGGCCCATCTACACTGACATACATATGATGCAGCTTAAAGTTGACTTGAGACTGTGGTGGCCACAAAATGCACACCACCAAATGCATGGTGAAATGCACATTTAAGGGTGTAGAGCACATTTTAAAATTTCCAAGGAAGTCTGAGTTTTGCAAGAAATGCACTGCATCATATTCCAGGGTAATCCCAAATCCAGGACAAATTGGTTCAGTAAAATACGGAATGGATTGCAGATACCCATTCCTGCTGAAGCACAGTAAAGAATCTCAAACAGGGGTTGCCAAAAATTACATCAAAGGCATGACTGGGCAAGAGTGCAATTGACCCACTTGAAAGGGTATTTGCTTACCTCCACTCTGGACTACCACTTTCCCCGTTTTTTTCACCCTCTATGCCTCTGGTGTAATTGTGCACATCTCTCCCAGAAATGGAAAAAAGATGTTGCAAAGTGATTTGAGGCTGGATTCCATGTTCAAAGTAATAATCTCCTTCCTGACCTCAAGTGATTTCCATGCATAGCAATCCAATCATCCTCTCAAGGAAACTGGTGTCTCCCAAACCAGTTCCAAATGGATTATGTGTCAGTGTAGAAGTGTCCAAAGACAGTAAGGAACAGAAGAGGAACGGTTATTCTTCATTCCTCTTCTCCCTCTCTACAGCTAGAGTAGGAAAATGTAGAACATCAGGACTTGTGAAGAATGGGAAGAAAGAGAGGATAAAGTTACTTTTACTCCTTCTTCAACCTATGTAAGGTTAAGAGAAAGGGAACCTACTGAATGAAACTTTCATGACGCTGCATCTACAGTGAAGAATTTATGCAGTGTAGACACCCCACTAACTGCCATAGCTCAATTTTATGGAATTATAGAAGTTGTAGTTCTACAAGGTTTTTTGTCTTCTCTGCTAAGAGTGCTTATGCCTCACTAAACTACAAATCCCAGGAATCCATAGCATTGAGGCATGGCAGTTAAAATGGTGTCAAACTCATTAGTTCTAAGACCCAAGTGAAATGTAAATTCAGTCTTCTTAGCCCCGCGTATTATGAAAGTAATAAAGATATGTGTCTTTTACACATGTTGAAGGAGAGATTATAATTCTACTGCAATTTAAACTTTTTTATTATTGTTGTTGTTTATCCTTCTTAGAATGCCTAAGTGCAGAATGCATTTCCTTTTTCCTCTGCTCTCTTTTGGCTTTCTTATATAAGACCCCCCTCTGTGCTTAACCCAGTTCTGTCTCACTCGAAAGTGCCTGAGTGTTTTATAAAGGCACTAGTGAATTTTATATAACTTTTTACAGCTTGAATGCTAGATGCCATTTTTTAAACTTCTGTGGTGGGTAGTTTCAACCAACTGTACCATGGTAGCAAGAATATTAAATATTTTAAACTTCTTTAAAAACGTGCTCCCCTATATCATATAATCATGCCATTGAGGTTGGTATGTTTGGGCATCTGTTGGGCCATTATTGAACAAATTAGACCTGTGAATAAAGTTTCTTGAATAAAAACATCACCTTTAATAAAAACATCACTGTGCCTTTTGGTTGTGTAATTGATTGGTTATGTAATTTAATAGCTTGGTGTAATGAATCCCTTACCTTAGCTGGCTGCCTGAAGCCTAAAGGGAGTGGGCCTGGTGAAGCCACGGTGTCCATTTTAGAACATTGAGACAGGGAGAAGCCACCTTAGTTAGGTTTGTCTTTAAGGGGTGTGTTCCAGTCTTAGAAGGAAAATAAGAAGGCTAGGATTAGTTAGAAAGATGGGGCGGAGCCTAAGTGGTTTAGAGGGGGAACAGTGTCTTTTAAGCAGAGGCTTGAAGTCCCAGTTTAGGCAGTTGATGTTTGACTGTTAGAGAGAGAAGAAGTGTTGGTGTTAGTGAGAGCAGGTTTGGGTTTAGAGAAGAAGCTTGGGTCAGTCTTTTGTGAAGGATTCAGAGTAGCTATTGAGTAGATAGCTAGAATACTGTTTTGTGGAGCAGTACCCCGTTAGTGGTCTGTTCAATTCCTAAGGAAGTCTAGTTCAGGGTGTTTTTGGCTAGATTCCTAAGGGGCATTTTTGGGAGTTACTTTCAGAGATTCATTTCCTGAAGTAATTTTCTGTGGTGGAACTTTGAAGACTTGTAACCCAGAAGTTTTTAAGATTTTGACTCTAATGCAACCACAAGCTTTTTATGCCAGTATTTTACTGAAACCATTAAGCATTTGTACCTGAATATTTCAAGCCTGTTCAATAAACATTCTAGTTCTTTTAGTCAACTTATACCAGCCTCAGTGTGAATACCTTTGTGGTCAAAGTATATCTAATAACACCTTCTCAGCAGCCTCTAAGAAACTATAGTGGCACAGTGTGTGTTACAGAACAAATTCTCAATATTACCTCAGCCTGATTAATATTGAAATGGTGGCAGCAGATTTCATTTGAAGAATCCTTTTAAGTCTCTCAATCCCAGTGGTTCCCAGTTCCTAACCTTTAAATATACAGTTGGGTCAACAACCATACTCCCTCATCCTTTTGACGGCTTTAAATTTTTGGGTGAACAGCATGTTCATATATTTTTAGGTGGTGCCTGTGCGTTGCTTATTATACTTGGCTTTTTAATCTTAATCTAATTCTTGCCCTCTGTTGAGAGGAACTGATACCAAATTTGTGTTTAAATATATAAGAGTTTGGTGATCAGCATTTAGCATGACATAGTTAACATGACTTTTCCTCCTAGCAATGGAAATAATATTCATGATTATTCACACCCAAGTTGAAAAATGGGACTCCCAAAATTTACAAAACTGAAGAATGATAGACAACTAAGAATCCTGTAGGATTTTCTCCAAATTTATTTGATGCTTAGACCATAGGTCTTTCACATATAAGGCAAACAAATAAATACATGAATATGTAAACGTTATACAGAAGTCGTCTGCTGGAAGAAAACATGAGTTCATGTGCAAACTTCTTCTGTTTTCTGTGTTAAAAATATAATTTCTTGCAGAGAAAACCTCTCTTCTGCTTTGCAAATATATTTCTTTCCCCACTTACAAATAAGACATACATTTTTTCTACACATAATACTTCCCCCATAACAATTCAGGATGTTTCAATGTTTGAATCTTTATGTAGGGGAAGGTTCTTGTAACATGTGCTTTTCTGAAAGTTGAATTGAGTTCAAGCTTTTCTTCTATTCAAAAGCACTTCTATATTTGTTGTTATCAAAACAACTTTGGGCCCTTTTACACTGCCCTATATCTCAGGATCTGATCCCAGATTATCTGCTTTAAACTGGATTATAGAAGTCTCAATTGGCTGATAATGTGGGAAAAGAAGATAATCTGGGATCCGATCCTGAGATATAGGGCAGTGTAGATCCCGCCTTTGACTTGTGATGACCCCATGGATGAGAGACCTCAATGGCCACATCTACACTGACAGTATGACGCAGCTTGAAGATGACTCAAAATGGTGACGATCACAAAACACTTATCAACAGTTTGCACTGCAGCATGCATTTAAGGGTCTACAGGACATTTTTAAAAGTTGCAGAAATGTCAGAGTTCAACCAAATAATGTGCTCCAATAGTAACCATGGTATCCCAGATCTAGGGTGAAATTGGCTTCATAAAAATGCAGAGTGCATTGTAGAGACTTGCCTCTGCTTAAGTGCATCATAGACTCCACAGAGGACTGCCAAATAGCACTGAAATGCATGACTGGACAGCAGAGGTGTATATCCCCCTAGAAGGGTAATTGATTACCTCTGTTCCTTAGTGTCACTTTCCCTTTTCTTCATCCCACATTGCTCCAGAGTCCTGATGTGCATCTCTCTCTCATAAAAAGTAGAGATGTTTGAGGCTACATTATATGGTTAATGGAGTCACCCACCTGGTCTCAAACCAATCTAGACTTGTCAATCTAATTACTCATGCAACACAACTGGTTTTTTGCATACCTATTCCAGGCTGCATTATAGTATTAGTGTAGATGTGCCTCTGTTCAGGTCTTCAAGACTCTAGGCCAGGCATGGGCAAACCTAGGCCAGGGGGCCAAATGGGACCCCTTGGGCACTTTCTCAGGCCGTCCCCCTCACCATCCTATCTTTCCTTCCTTCTCTCTTTCCTTCCTCCTTCCCTCTGTCTTTCTCCCTCACTTCTTTTCCTTCACCCTTTCATCCTTTCCTTCCCTTTCTCCCTCCTTCCCCTCTCTTTCTTCCTTCCTTCCTTCCTTCCGCCCTTCCTTCCCCTTTCTCCTTCCTTTCCTTTCCTTTCCTTCCTTCTCTCTTTCCTTTCTCCCTCCCCTTCCTTCCTCCTTCTCTCCTTCTCTTCCTTTCTTTCCTTCTTTTTTTCCTCCTCCTTTCCTCCTGGGGGATGTTTAGCTGGGAGAAGAGAAGCTAGAGAAGACCATGTTTCAAGATTTCTAAAGGGTGCCCCATTAAGGAGGAGGGGAGAATATGACTTTCTGTTGCTCTAGAGACCAGGGTACAAGGGAGCAATGGTTTCAAGTGGCAGGGAAAGAGATTTGACTGAAAAGATTGGGAGGAGCTTCTGGAAGTGGCATAGGCTGCCTCAGAGTGTGGTGGAGTCTCCTCTGGAAGTTTTTCCACAGAGGCTGTCTATTGGGAGTGCTTTGATTGTGCCTTCTTGCATGGCAGGGAGTTGGACTGGATGGCCCTTGGGGGTCTCTCACAGCTCTAGGATTCTATATCAGGAGTAGGCAATATGGAGTCTAATGAATACACTTTTTCTTTCCTGTCCACCATCTCATCCTGATCAAGGCCAACCCTTTTGGGATCCAAACATTTCCTGCTTTTCCTTCACTTTCTGCCTCCAAAAGAGAAGAGGAAGGGGAGGAAAGGGCAGGGAGGGGACTTAAGGAGAACCTTCCCTGTCCTAGCCAACCCATTCCACTCCAACCCGCCATGTAGCCCCCAAGTTAGAAAGGTTGTCCATGCCTGCTCTAGGCCATGACTTTATTGATCGAGTCTATCCATCTTGAATCTGGATTGTCTTCTTTTCAACTTGCCTTTTACTTTAACATACATGATTGTCTTTTCTAGTGAGTAATGTCTTCCCTCAATATGACCAAAATATAATAGTCTCTGGTTTGTCATCTTGGTATCTAGGGAGCATTCCGGCTTTCTCTGGCATTTAGGATTTTTTTAAAAACTTATACCGTAGGCCCTTGGTATCTGTTGAGGTTTGGTTCCAGGACTTTTCATGAATACCGTAATTCTTGGGAACAGTTAGTCATTATATACAATGATGAGCTGTTCCCGCCATGCGTTGTTGTGGCCAGCATCCCTCCCTCTTTCTCTCCTTCTTCTTTCCCTCCTTCTCCCCTCTCTTTCCTTCTTCCCTCTTTTTCTTTCCCTTCTTTTCTTTCTTCCTTCTCTACCTGTTTCCTTTCTTGCTTCCTTTGCTCTTTGGTTCCACTTCCTTGTCTCCTTCCTTCCTTCCTTCCTTCCTTCCTTCCTTCCTTCCTTCTTTCCTTCCCTTTCTCTTCTTCATTTGCTCCTTCCTTCCCTCTTTCACTTTTTATTTCCTTCTCTCCTTCCTTCCTTCTCTACCTTTCTTTCCTTCCCTCCTTCTTTCCCTCTGTCTCTCCTTTCTTCCGCCTTTCTGTGTATGCATTGTGTGTGTGCATATATGTGTGTATATATTTCTGTATATGTGTATCTTTGTGTGTTTGTCTACATATGTGATTTTGTGCATACTTTTTAATGTTTTTTTGTTTTTTGGCTTTTAAAGTCTCTTTTGCTGCATTTTTTGGTGTTTTATGAGTGATCGTCACTCGTTGGCCTGATAGGTGTATTGTGTCCAAATTTGGTGTCAATTTGTCCAGTGGTTTTTGAGTTATGTTAATCCCACAAACGAACATTTCATTTATTATTATTATTATTATTATTATTATTATTATTATTATTATTTGAACTTATATGCCAGCCACTCCCCTGGGGCTCGGAGCGGCTTACAAGAACAGGCTAAAATTGAACACAATTTAAAAACAATTTAAAACAATTTAAAAACAGCAATATCAGAGATCAAAGGCCCGTCGAAACAGATATGTCTTACATGCCCTGCGGAAAGCTGATAAGTCCCGCAAGGCACGGACTTCAGGTGGCAGAGTATTCCAGAGTGATGGTGCCACTGCTGTGAAGGCTCTGCGTCTGGTTGCTGTTAGATGCAAGGTCTTGACACTGGGGACTTCCAATAGATCTTGGTCCTCAGAATGGAGGGATCTCTGGGGTTGGTAGGGGGTGAGGCGGTCCCTCAGGTACATCGGCCCCAGACCATGCAAGGCCTTAAAGGTGAGTACCATCACTTTGAAAGTGATCCGGTGCTCAATTGGTAACCAATGCAGCTGCAGTAAGATTGGGGTTATGTGGCATCTCATCGGAATTCCCGCAAGAAGCCGAGCAGCTGCATTTTGTACCAACTTGAGCTTCCGGATCACCGACAGAGGAAGGCCAATGTAGAGGGCGTTACAGTAGTCCAGTCTTGAGATGACCGTGGCCTGGATCACCGTAGCTAGGTCGTCCCTGGACAGATAAGGGGCCAGCCGTCTAGCCTGCCACAGATGAAAAAAGGCGGTTCTGGAGACCTGGGCCTCCATTGTCAGCAGAGGGTCCAAAAGGACTCCCAGACGTTTTACCAATGATGATGGGCATAGCGCCTCGCCATTCAGGGTAGGCAGCTGGATATCCCCACTGCCCCGTTGACCCAGCCATAGGATCTCCGTCTTTGCTGGATTTACCCTCAACCTAATGGCATGCAGCCATCCAGTAAGGGCCTCGAGGCACTGATGGAAACAATCGGGTACGGAGTCCGGTCGGCCTTCCATCTTCAGATGTAGTAAAATGGTGACCCTCATATGCAATGGCAAAATCTGGTCTTACTTTTTAGAGAAAAATTGAATATTTTAAAGCCATAGATAACTGAATCAAGGGATGAAGAATCTGTTTATATGGAGGGCTGGCTGTCTGCCTATAGATGGGCTATATCAGTCTCTTATAGGACTAAAGTACAGTTCAGTTTTAGAGCACGTGCTTGGCCTGTACAAGGCCCAAAGATTCCTGGCATGTCCTTATAGAGCCAAAAAACCCTGCATGAAATCTTGGAGATCCTGCCAGTCCGTATTGGCAATAGTAGGCCAGGTGGATCAATATAAGGCAGCTTCCTGTTCCCCTACAGCCATGAACACAGGCTGCCATGGTCTTTTTTGGAGTCCCCTTTCGTATTTGGGGGAGGGGAGAGTGGCCATCTGTCTCTAGTCCTAGTCAGAGGAAACAGATATAGCAGGCAATATCTCTGCCTCTGAAGCATGTGTTTCTAGCTCTTCTCTCCATTCTTCTCATTATGCAAATGCCTAATTTCAAACACAAGCCAAAAAAGAAAAAAAATGAACAAAACCAATTTATTTAGAAATTCATTTTTTAATTAGGCAAAGCTTAGGCTACATGTGTAAAAATCCACCTAATATGTGCATGTGGGAATAAGCAGTGCACCGTGGTACTTTCCAGTTGCTATGGCAACCAAAAAACTGCCTAAGGCAGAGGAAATCATCTGATCTCTGACGAAGCAATCACCTTAGTCGCTGGCTAATTTTGTAACAACCTCATCCGAATTTTGTAAAAGAAAATATAGAGTTTGATTTCCTTTATTTTTTAAAAGAAGTCATTGACGTATAAGGCTAAACAAAAGCTACACAGTGTATACCTGGCTGCTAAGTCCCTGAAACTTTACATAAGGCTAGTGTTGTATAACTGTGCATGAAGCCATGAAAGTAGACTGACAAACCCATGGAAAAATACTGATTTCCCTCAGGCAGATGCGTCCCATGTCACTCAGTGGGACTAGTTCTGGAAAAAGGGAGAAACAAAGATACCAAAATGTAGCTGTAGACACAGCTCTGAGCTGACAATGTCTGAAAGCAAATTGACGCATTTCTGCCAATAATGTGCCTTTCACACAATGAGTAGCAATCATGACATCCAGCCCTACAGCAAAGCATCCTGTAAGCTAAGGTAAGCTAAGGTAAGAAAGGGAAAAGATGTGTATTTTAATATAATGAGAGAGACTGAGGATGAGGTGGGAAAAGAAAGACACAAGGGAATCTAAAAGCTATATGTATGCTCATGGGACTTACTAGTGGCAGTTTCTCATGATTTGATACTAGTATTATTATTTATTTAGAGTATTTATATCCTGCTCATCAGCCACAAAGGAGCTCAGCATAGTTTACAAATTGTTGATTTGTGGTGCTTTGTGTCCAGGGCAATAATAATAATCTCTTTTTTGATCTTATTGTAATGAAATTTATCAATAAAAATTACTGAAGAAGAAGAATCATAGAATCAGAGTTGGAAGAGACCTCATGGGCCATCCAGTCCAAGAAGAAGACGTGATACACAAGGAAATGGGAATGGCAGTCTTTCTTTATCAACTTTAGTCTGCATTATTTACAAGTCTTTTCCAAATGGCATGGTTCCTTCTTCGGCTGGTTTCAAAGGCAAAGAAGATGGTCCATGACATGTACAATCTGCTCCGAACACTTAGGTCCTCTGAGGGGTGGCTACTAGGGCTGGGCAACCACAGAAAAATTTGTTTCTAAACTCGATTCGTTTTTAGGGGGTTTTTGTGTTTCGATTTTTAAAAGAATTCCGAAATTTTTCTTTAAAAAAGTTTGAAATTTACGAAATTTCGGAAATTACGAAACAATTACGAATCGATTCGTTAATGGCGGACGCGACCGCGCAATACGCTAAAAAAACCTCCAAATGGGACAGGGGGAACTTCTGAAGCTTCCCTCTCCCTCTGTTGTTGACTGTTGGTGTGATATTATATATTTTTTTCACTGATAAAACAAACAACAACTATAAAACTTGCACCAGACATACGGAAATAATAACGAAATTTCGAAACGATTTCGAAACAATTACGAAACAATTACGAAACAAATTGAAAAATTCGTTTCGATTTTTAGTTGCTCCTGAATGGTTCAATATCGCTTCGTTATAAAAAAATAACGAATTAATAACGAATTACGAAATTAACGAACGAAACCGCCCAGCCCTAGTGGCTACTCCGGCCCACCAGAACCTGACTGGTGACTATCACCCAGATTACCTATTCATCATCTGCCCCAAGACTGTGGAACGACATGACAGAAGAAATCCAACAGCTCATTGAAATGTGTTATAAATATAGAAATGTGTGTTAATGTATGTATTTTGTAGAATATTTTTAGATGTTTGTGTTTTTTTAACAATGTTGTAACTTGCCTTGAGCCATAAGAAGAGGTGGGAAAGAAATACAATTATTATTAATTTTTTATTATTATTACACAAACATCCTAGGAACCGGTTTGAGACTGGGATGATAGACATAGTCACCACTATTAAAGGATCAGAACCAGGAACAACTGCCAAAAAGTGGGTTTTTGTCTTACCCAGACTACCAAAACGTGTTAATGCACTGCAGACATATATTCCCATATCAACCCCTGCATGGGGTATATTCTGACCGACTGCAGCACATTATCAGGACTTTCTTTTCTGGACTTTCTGATAAGTTTTTTTAACATGCTGCTTCTGGCTTGATGGATGTGGTGGCGTGCATTGGGTTGTATGTTTTGTGGACACCCTGCCCTTGAGCCTGCTTTGAACTGCGTTATAGTGTCTCTGTAGAATGACCCTGAGACTCCAGAGCAACCCAGATTCTTCAGTACAGTGCATATTGCAAGACCAGGTCTGATGCAGACCAGTTCACTGTCTACACAGGCCAACACCCCTTTTCCTGTGTTCATCAGCGCAGGGAAAAGGGTACAGATCAGGACCATGTTGCCACCATTGTCACTTCCAGATGACCACAGAACTCTGGAACATTAAAGGTACCCCATGCTGACATCAGCAGAGACCAGGAAAAATAAAGGGGGAGCTATATGGCCATCTGACAGAGGTAAGGTGGAGTTGAAATAGGCTCAGGGCAGTTGGCCCATCCGGACTCCACCCTGCCATTGCTGTGGGTTGAGAATGGAGTGTGGGGCTACCTCTGGGACCAATCTTGAGCATTTTTGCTCCAGAAAGCCCCAGATTAAGTAACCCATATAGACAGGTAGGCAGCAGGGGGAAGCCATTGCCCTGCACCCCAAATTGCCCACTGCGTCACTTTCCCCATGACTTGTGGGAAAGCACTGCCACCCAGCTTCCCTCCTCCATTCTTCTTAATGAGAACATGCCATCCTGCCAGGATGCTTCCTCTACAGAGTCCTGCCGAAAGTAGACTTATATCGTGATAGCATTCGGTGTGCTCTGTCGAGGAAGCATCCTGGCAGCATGCTGCCACACTTCCCAAATTCCATGTGTTGAAATGGCTAGTCTCTGCCTGTGCTTCAATCCCGTTTTGCAGCTTCGTCCCTGGGCGTTTGCTCTCCATCATACTTTAGCTTTTCTCACTCTGATGTGGGGTTTTGGGCTCCTTTTAAGCTACAGCTCTTGTATTGCCCTGATAAACGCAACAGGTATGCACATCCCCCAAAATGGAATAAAAGTATCTGCAGGAGACATGGCATGAAAAGAACCTAGCATTTAGGGTGTTGTTTTGGAAGTGGAGGTGGGACATGACAGAGAAATTGGTTTCTGCTTAGAGAATGTTTGCAATTACCTCATTTTCCTGAGGATATATATGCCATTCTCTCTATACAATATTTGCTGAGATTCTTTCCTTGGATGTTACCAAGGAAACTACAGCATTAATTTTAGAAAAAAAGAGAAAGTACTGCAAATCTTACTGGTTTCCCTGTCATACATGCTGACTCTGTCTGCCTTTGCTTCTGTTATGTGGAGCTTTTCTCCATCTGCTGGCTACATGGAATCAGTTCAGTAGCAAACATAAAATGTTTGACAATACTAGTCACAAGCAAAGCTACAAAGAAGTTAAGACTATCTCTCTCTCTCTCTCACACACACACACACACTTGGATTAATACCAAGTGTATAACACTGTGTATCTTTGAAGAGTTTTGTGGGGTTGGGGGATGATATTTTGGGGTGTAAAATAGATTTTGCAATTCATTTTGTAAATTAAAAACATTCCAAAACAAAAAAATGCAAAATGAAATAACCATTTTTTTACATTTCCAGTCCCTGGTAATTTAGCTATTACAGCATAGTAAATGTACCAGATATTTATGCTATATAAGAGCAATCTGAAATAGAGGATTTAATTGGAAATCAAAAGATTTAGATAAGATCTGAGTGTTGCTTTGTGTGCATAGTTCAGTGGAGGGACAGATAGTAATACTTATCTGCATCCAGAAATCTGAAATACAGGCAGTCCCGAAGTTATGAAGATAGGTTCTGTAGAACAGGTAATTTTTAAAAGTGTAACACACACACACACACTCATATATATAGTTTTAGGTAACATAGGGAAGAGTTAACACCCCTGTGGTGTTCGTTGTGCTGTCTGTGTCCCTATTTAGAAGACTTCACCTCACATTCTGACCCTGTGATAATTGGATTTTGAAAGATTTGGCTTGTTTTGGAAGCAAGGATTGTATAATATTAACTTCAGGTTATGTCTATACAGTAGGGGTGTGAAATTTGGTAAAAACCCATGCCGTTTTCAGTGTCCAGTTTTTGGCTACCCCTCCCCCCTTTCCGTTTTTAGGGAACTTCCGAAATTCAGGAGGGGTTTTTGTTTTTATATTTGAAAGAATGGGTCCATTGGTGCCATTGGAGAAAGCTTAGAGGTTCATTTCTCCGTCATGTTTAGGCATATCAGCATTAAATCCACTTACCTTATAAGCCACATCTTCTATTGCAAGCCTGCCAAGTTTCAGAATGTTTCACCAATCCATTATTTTCTTTTGAATTTTTTAAAGTTTTTACCATAACATTTTTAAAAATACAAAATCCATAAGAGTAGGTTTCTGGGAATTGAAGTCTCAGGCACACACCTCAAGGGGAGAGGAAAATGGATGGACCCAATCAACCAGACCTCTGATTGCCAGACAAAGAAATTTAGAAACACACAGAGACAAAAAGCTCAACTTCCATCATGCCCCGGGAGGGAACACAAGGCTCCTTCAAATCGAGTTCCCATTTGCCTCAAGTGGGCACCGGGGGTAGGGCCTTCAGGAAGAGATGGAGGAGTTTGCCAGGGAAGAAAGCAAAGGAGGAGCTGCAGCTTTCCTGATTAGCAAAGCTGCCCTGCCCATTCACCGCCTCCTCTACCTCAGGTAGAGTACCATTCAGGTCAATTGGTCCCCATTTTAGCCCCCATTAGCCAAAAAGATTTGGCTTCTCTGATTGGTTCCAGCTAACGTTTTGGCTGCCCAAAGACAGGGTCATTTTCTTGCATTTGCAACCAAATCCTCTAAATCATTCGAATCCAGTACACAAAAATGAAATTGTGCACACCCCTACTATACAGTGTATGAAAAACATAGATAAATTTTGTCTTAAGACTTGGGTCTATCTCCAAGATATCTCATTTTATAACTGTATGCAAATATAGGCATTCCAAAATTTGAACAAATCTGAAATCCCAAATACTATTTCCAATAATTTTGGATAAGGGATACTCTACCTTTGCCATATTTAAATCATTGACTTTCAAGAGAGCAGGTGTTTGTCTGTGTGTAATTCTCCCCTCCTATACACACACCATTGTTTGCTTATCACATCAAAATGTGAAATACCAGATATTTGCTTTCTGAGGAGTTTGCAACTCTACAGAAAAGTGAACTCTGTTGTCACTACCTTAACCTTACTTCACATTTGCTCTCTTCTCTTTCTCTTTTTTCTAAAACCGCCTAGTGTCAGGCTTTGGGCTTTGAATGTCTATGCTTAGCATATGTATATGCAAGGTTAAATGCTTACTGTGCACAAAACTATTAGGGGCCTGAACATTTAATCAGGGATAATCATACTACATGACAGTAGCTTGCAGCTATCTTCTGTATCCATTATGTTAGTCTCACCAGTTTCTGCTTGATGAGAAATGTTTGAAGCCAGCAGCCAAGAGGAGAGAGAGGCATAAGACAGAGATAGAGGTAACTATAACTGCAGTCTGATGAGGGTACCTTGGGGCATTGTCTGTGATTATTTTCAATGTTTTGGGGCTGTGCTGTTTGCTACTTGCTCATTATTTCCACAAATTATCTACAAAATCACTTAAATATAAGGATGAAGGAACACTACAACCATTTAATCTTCATACATCTTGCACATGCTTTAAATTAGCAAATAATGGAGTATCTGTTTGGCCATGTACTAACTATGGTTAAGAAGAACCTGTGGGATTATGTGCTTGCTTTTTCCCCTGGAGCTATTTCTCTCTCATACCTTTATAGTTACTGTGGGACATATCAGCAGCACCAATATTGTGTTGGTGGAAT
This sequence comes from Anolis sagrei ordinatus, assembly GCF_025583915.1. Lineage (NCBI taxonomy): Eukaryota > Metazoa > Chordata > Lepidosauria > Squamata > Anolidae > Anolis > Anolis sagrei. Next base: position 151,537,170 of record NW_026847438.1, read on the forward strand.
TCACTAACTTTCCTGTTTCTTACTAGAGCTTGAAATCAGGATTTGAAATTGATTAATGATTCTCAGTCAATATAGAACCTGGCTTGTCATCACTTCTCTCTCTGCTTTGTACAAGAACAAGAAACTGAAATAATTTTAGCCAAAAAAGGCAAGGGGTTACAGCCTGTGTTGGATGGGGTTACACTCCCCTTGAAGATGAAGGTTTGCAGCTTGGGAGTGATTCTGGATTCATCGCTAAGCCTGGAACCCCAGGTCTCGGTGGTGGCCAGGGGAGCTTTTGCACAGTTAAAGCTTGTGTGCCAGCTGCACCCATACCTTGGGAAGTCTGATCTGGCAATGGTGGTCCACGTTCTGGTTAGATCCCAAATAGATTACTGCAACATACTCTATGTGGGGTTGCCTTTGAAGACAATTCGGAAACTTCAACTAGTCCAACGGGCGGCAGCCAGATTGCTCACCAGATCACCATACAGGGAGCACACCATTCCTCTGCTATGTTAACTCCACTGGCTGCCAGTCCATTTCCGAGCACAATTCAAAGTGCTCTTGGCCTATAAAGCACTATATGGCTCCGGGCCAGCTTACTTGTCTAAAAGTATCTCCCTCTACATTCCACTTCGTAGTGTAAGATCCACCGGGGAGGCCCAGACTCACAAACGAGTCTGGTGGAGACAAGGTACAGGGCCTTCTCAGTGGTGACCCCCTGCTTGTGGAATTCGCTCGCCAGTGAGATTAGATCGGCATCTTCCCTCCTTTCCTTTAGGAAAAATCTGAAATCATAGTTTTGGAACCAGGCTTTGGCTAGCAGGCACAACGGCACTTTGGACATTGAACGGGACCATATGATTATTATGATAATGGAAACGGCTATATAATTGTATAATGGATGTTATTGTTTTTAATCTATTGTGTATTTATGCTTTTGTATTGATGTTATATTGTGATGTTGCGGCATTGAATTGTTGCCAGTGTTAGCCGCTCTGAGTCCCCACCCCCCTCGGGGGTTGAGAAGAGTGGGGTAGAAATGTTGTAAATAAATAATAAATAAATGAACTGAAAGATAAGGGAGAGAATTTTTTTGTCAGTCTTAAATGAGATTTTGTATCTACAATAATGATTTTAGTGCAAATTTCAAAATATTGCACAGATTGTGTGGCTAAACAACAATAGCTTTTTTGCACAGACCTTTGGAAAATAAGCATTGGTCAAATTGTGGGTTTCTAAATCATTTGTTCAATACTCCTCCTCTTCCTTCTGTTTTTCTCCTTGTGTGTGTGTGTTTGTTGTTTCTCAAAGAGAAAAGGGAGTAACACATGAGTGTGCTTTTTCATCAAATTTTGGCAACCCCAATGAATAGCACAACACTCCTTTTCTCATTCTCACAGTGGATATGAAAACTGTTAATGAAAATCAGACATTTTGGCAGTAGCCTTCATATCTGTAGCTGGAGTTATTTGTAAGCTTGGTAATGATTTAATGTGTAACAACACAAAATAAAAATTGAGAATTTGCAGCAGGAAGGGGGAAAAACTGGAGAGTTGCAGACCTAATTGCTATTAAGAAGTGAATTTCATTCAGATTTTCCTGTTTTCTTTCAGGACGTTGTATAATCTTTCACATTTACTAGTTCCACTGCATTGGTTGTTGCAGGAATTTGTGGATTTTCCTGCTAGTTCTTGGTCTAATAAAAGAGGCAGAATTTAGTAATTCCCCAGCTCTCATACCTTCCAAATATTGTAATGCGCTTCTTAGATAAAATAATAATTTAAAAAATTAATAGTGCATTTTAACACAAGATGCATTTTAAAAGTTTCATATAGAAGAAGAAATGTTTGAAATACAACTTTACATATTATTTAAATATGGAATTCACGTGGTCTTCCAAAATTTGTATTTTGTTCTGGAAACAAGGCAGAACAGTCTTGTCAGAAACACAAGGGGAAGTGACATGCCATGGGGAGTGACTGATTTGTCTGCCCCTATTGTTATCATTTTAAAAATTAGATTTTCAAATTTCCTCTTGGTGAGTGTCATATGTTAAAGTTATTATGGTCTTGGTAGAGTTCGTCCTTTTTATTTTCACCACTCAGACAAGCCTTCCATTTTTGACTTAACACTCCCCCCCCACCTCAACTCTCCTGTTTAAAACACCTTGACATCCTTTTAGACTTGCATGTACCTTTTTGCTCTGTCATGTCAAATCCATTTATTTAAGCTACTGTGTCTTACATAACCTTCAAGCTTTCTTGAAGGGTTTGTCTCTTTTTATATCAGCACTGATAGCTTGCTTCTATTCTGTATTTTTTTTGTCAGTGCAGGGAATGGATTCATTCTACTCCACCGTAATGCCAGAAAGGGGATTATTATAAACACTAAATGTAGTAGTAATTTTATTGATTAGCCCTTAGGCCATATCACAATAAGAAACAGAACAAGGTCTGACAAGACCTGATCACACTCCACGTAGAAAGTTAAAATAAGACACTTATAATAATACAGTAAATACATATGATAAGACATGATAAAACTGATAAACTGATCAAGCTGAGTATATACATCATATTTCATTATCAACCCTACAATTTACCCCAATCAGCCCTACATATGTGGTTCTCAGACGTATTGTTTGCTTAAGTACAGAGCTGTTTTATATGTTATTTTTGGGTCTTGGCCACACATAAAATATGTTGTTCTGGTGTGAGAATCCCAATACATTGTCCGTTAGATATATGGACCAAGGTGGAAGTCTCTCACCTTTTGATACAATTTGCAATCAAACAATATTTGTTTATAAACACTAAATAAATTCCTTCAGCACACATAGAGAAGTATAATTCAACTTGGAGATGTTTATAGACCATGTTAGTAGTTCAATCTATAGAGATCAGTGATTTTATAGATTCCTTGTGCAGGAATAAGTCTCTTTTGATCTGGATTCCAAATCAAGTCATTTTTTCTCAATCCTCAGAATATACTGCTAATATACTGCTAACTGACATTAAATCCAAGTTTGTATCTTACCCCTCTATCACCTCCCAATGTGTTAGTTTCAAGATTGTGTCTGACTCTGTGTCTTTCTTCATGAGATTCCTTCAGCTGTCAGTGTTTGATAGTTCCTATTAACCCTCTGGAAAAAAAATTACATTTAAAATATCCCTCAGCCTAGCTCACAGGATTGCTGTGAGAATAAAATGGGAAAGAAGATAATGTAGGCTACTATGAGCAACTTGGAGGAAAAGTAGAGCTTGATCATTACAGATAAATAATTCCGTATATACTTTACCATGATGGTGGTGGTGTCTCAAATCTCAGGGTTTGCCTGGCTTGCCTAAAAACTCTGATAGAACCAGTGAAGATATGCAAGGATGAAGGTGGGAACAGAGATATTTAATTGCAGATAGCCAAAGTGGATGTCAGAGGGGAATTGGCGAGGGGGAGAGTTTTAACTGTCTTCATAAAGAAAAAAAAGAGAATGTTAGGAGTCCTATCAGATGACACTTTCCTCATCTCTATTTCCAACTAAATACATGAGGGCAATAACCTGGGATTTTCTTTTCCTTTTTTAAGGAAATCTTATTTATTAATTGTAACATAAAGAATTTAATTTTTTTAAAAAATATTCAAAAAGAGAGAAAAGAAGAGAAAACATCTACAATTGGCTTATCCTTTAAAACTGTCATGGCCAGCTCCGATAGTGAGGATGAGGAGTTGCTGGAATTACCAGCACAGGAGATAGAGATCAGCAGCTTCCAGTAGTATGCCCAGTCTAGCTCAGCCACTGCTGAAGATGAGCCTTTAGCAGTAGCAATCACTTCCCAGCAATCTAAGTAAGCTTTGCACATTAGAACAAGCTAAAGAAGGATTAAACCTACTCCCACCTTTGAAGCATAGGAGAGAGTGAGAAAAGTGTTGTAGGTCAAAGAAATAAGCAGAGAAATGAGCATTAAACAAGCAAAAACTGATATCATAAGTTAAAAGGCTTTCAGTATTTAGTCTTGTTGTCTTGAAACTGGACTCCACTAATTTCCAGACTACTGGCATTTCTGACCCTAGACTGTGACCTTAGCTTCTATTTGTTCCTGATTTGACCCTGTTGCTCTACCAGCTTGACTTTGGCCAGTTCCACTACCTGGAGCAGCCAGCATGTCAAGCCCACTCTCTCCTACTCCACCCTACATGTACTCACTTGGACCTCTTTTTGTCCTTTGACAGTGGCAGCAATATTCTTCATTTGGGCAAAATGGGGGAAGGTAAGGAAAACATTTAAAGGGTTTTACTTTAAAAATGTCTATGCAATCGGATTTTGTAGTGTGACACATAATGAGATGACCACAGTATCTTCCAAAGGTTCTAGGAGATTGTTTCCATCTCCCAAGTCAAATTGTTCACTCTGCTCTTGTTTGGACACAACTGAAACCTGTGACAAGCCTTGGAACACAACAGAAGTCCAGTCTACCTTGATATTTAAGAAGGTAAAAATTGTTTTCATCCCTTATTGTTGTTGTATGCTTGCTATCCTTTATCCCATCAAAATAAGAAGCTTACTGTGATTTGCATCAATAATGTATGAATGCACTTGACATGAGTATATGTGGGTCTAATTCCCCAAGAAGTCATAGTACTTAATACTGTCACATTTAGAATCAGAACTTGACAACTATGAAATACTGTTTAGTTCCCAGGACTCCATATTATTTTTCTGCCAGGAGTTCTCTTTCCATTATTGATTGAGTTGATGAGAAGGAAGTGATGAAAAAAGAAGTGTGAGAAATAAGAAACACAAAAGCCGATGAGATGCTGCTTTTTTGACAAATGTGTATAATCTATGCATTTTCTTCCAGGAATGAAAACCTTTGTATGTTTTGTTCCCTTTATATGTTCTTGTAAAAACAGGAGCAACTTTTTGGCATGTCCTTTCTGCATTCAAACAAATTGAGTTAATTTTGCATTCATAAGGAAATCATATGTTTGTTCAAACCCTAATTTTTGAAGCAATGAAATGTTTTGTGGTTTCAGCAGATTTTATTCAGATTAGGGATGCATCTACATTGCAGAATTAATACAGTTTGACATAACTTTAACTTCCATGTCTTAATGCTGTGGAATCATGCCAGTTGCAGTTTTAATGAGGGTTTTAGCCTTGGTGTTGGTGCCTCACCAAGCTACTACCTCCATGATTCCATACTATTGAGCCATGGGTGAAAGGTCAGGAGAGAATGTGTCTGGAACATGGCCATAGAGCCCAGAAAACTCACAGCAAACCACTGGAATTAGATGATTTAAGCAAGAAATCTCTTCTTACTTCTCTTCTGGTTCACTTTCCTTTGTATTGCTAATGTTCATTCTGCATTACTATTATGCCATGCATATTTGTACTGGAGCTTTGATTACACAGTGAGCCAACCAGATAAATACATCTCTGACTACTAATTTGAAACTCTCTCCACAAAACTGGAATATCCAAGGTCAATGGGTGCAAAGTTTAGACAAGAGAGAGCTTTGGCTTCCTAAAGAAAAAGGCGGGATATAAATAAGATAAATAAATAAATAAAGAGTCTAATTACCTATTTTCATTCAGTGAAAATTTGAAATGCAGGGCTTGCACAAAAGCCAAAGTAAGTGGAAAACTGGGAATGATTTCTTGGGTGTATATAAATGACTTATCAGCATGTGTGTATGAGGAATTTCTCTCTCTTTCTCTGCAGAGAAAAAAAGAGGACAGTGTATGTGAGAGAAAGAGATGGAGAAGATGAAACTTGTTACGATTAATATTACTTGGGATTCAATCATTTTGAACTTTGGGTACAGCCTGATACTGCAGATACATGTGTACATGCATTATTTCACTCTGCTGTATACTAAAAACATGATTTCAATCAAAGTAGTTGTTGACTTTCCTTGAAAAATATTAAGAATTAATTGGAACAACATGTCTCCCTTGGCACACCAGAATATTTTGTTTCCACATGGTAGCTGCTGATGATATTTTGCTTTCCTTAATGAATATCCCTATCTAAAAAGAAATGAATGCTTAATTAGTCAGAAAGTGGCTCAACCCAGAAGGAAAACAGCTGGTGGCAGTGAGTGTTTCTAAATAGTCATCTTCCAGATGTTCTGGAGATATGCTTATTTATTCAAACTGAAAGTTTTGACCTTCAAGAAGATAAAAGTTGTTTTAGAGGGATAGTCTTGCTATCAGCATAAACATTTTTCTGGTCAAAGAAGGGATGCTTCCTTGTTATATACATTGTGAAAAGATACATTGTGACAATAAAATAAAAGGCATTAGTTGATTGTAGTTTGAGAAAAAAATGTAATGCAGCATATGTTCAAAGGCACATACAGATATTTATTTATTTACAGTATTTATATTCCACCCTTCTCACCCCGTTCAACATTCAACATTCAATGCCATAGACACACAATATATAGACAGAATCACAGAGGCTATTTAACATTCCACCTTTTTCATGAGGGGATTCTTGCCACCAGGGGAGCTGTCGCTTCACCGTACATTTGTGACACTGATGAAGTATTTCCTCATTCTTTGCATGCAAGTATTTCCTCATTCTTTGCACGTACAGGATTCTATGGTATTTCCAGCACAGGTATCTGGTTATTGGATTATTCTAAAGTTCTTATACACTGTGTCATGAACAAGATTGTTACATAAACATAGTAGAATTTTTTAATTAAAAAATTATGATCTGCTATTTCATTTATTTATTTTTATTTATTATTTAAACTTATATGCCGCCACTCCCCTGGGGCTCGGAGCGGCTTACAAGACTAGCTAAAATCTAACAAAATTTAAAAGCAATTTAAAACAATTTAAAAACAACACTATCAAACATTAAAAGCCTGTCGAAACAGGTATGTCTTACATGCCCTGCGGAAAGCTGGTAAGTCCCGCAAGGCACGGACTTCAGGTGGCAGAGTATTCCAGAGTGATGGTGCCACTGTTGTGAAGGCTCTGCGTCTGGTTGCTGTTAGACGCAAGGTCTTGACACTGGGGACTTCCAATAGATCTTGGTCCTCAGAACGGAGGGATCTCTGGGGTTGGTAGGGGGTGAGGCGGTCCCTCAGATACATCGGCCCCAGACCATGCAAGGCCTTAAAGGTGAGTACCATCACTTTGAAAGTGATCCGGTGCTCAATTGGTAACCAATGCAGCTGTAGTAAGATTGGTGTTATGTGGCATCTCATCGGAATTCCTGCAAGAAGCCGAGCAGCTGCATTTTGTGCCAACTTGAGCTTCCGGATCACCGACAGAGGAAGGCCAATGTAGAGGGTGTTACAGTAGTCCAGTCTTGAGATGACCGTGGCCTGGATCACCGTAGCTAGGTCGTCCCTGGACAGGTAGGGGGCCAGCCGTCTAGCCTGCCGCAGATGAAAGAAGGCGGTTCTGCTAACGGCGGAGACCTGGGCCTCCATAGTCAGCAGAGGGTCCAAAAGGACTCCCAGACTCTTTACCAGTGATGACGGGCGTAGTGCCTCGCCATCCAGGGTAGGCAGCTGGATGTCCCCACTGCCCGGTCGACCCAGCCATAGGATCTCCGTCTTTGCTGGATTCACCCTCAACCTGCTGGCACGCAGCCATCCAGTAACGGCCTTGAGGCATTGATGGAAACAATCGGGTACAGAGTCCGGTCGGCCTTCCATCTTCAGCACCAGCTGAGTGTCATCGGCGTACTGATAACACTCAAGCCCAAAACCTCGAACCAGCTGAGCAAGTGGTCGCATATAGATGTTAAACAACAGAGGGGAGAGAATGGCCCCCTGAGGAACCCCACAGGATAGAGAGGAGCTCTCAGAGACCAGGCCTCCCCTCTCCACTCGCTGTCCACGGTTGTGAAGAAAGGAGGACAGCCAGTTTAAAGCTGTCCCCCTGACTCCAGCAACAGCAAGGCGGTGGGTCAAAAGAATGTGGTTGACTGTGTCAAATGCTGCTGTGAGATCCAATAACACAAGCAGCGCTGACCCACCCTGGTCAAGCTGGCATCGAAGGTGATCCGTGATGGAGACCAGCACAGTGACTAGAAGAATGAAATCTTTGAAGTCTGTAATTCTATCAAGACTTCTCTTAGGAGGTCCATTCTCAGTCTCCCAATCTGTAGTATCAGAACAATTATTCTGATCAGCACTGCTGACAAAGTACTGAAACAATTCATGTGGATCATTTTGATAATTAAACCATTTTATAATACATAATTGTAACACTATGATTCCACTCTAACTTCCATGTTTCCAGTCTATGAAATACTGGGACTTGCAGTTTTGGGAGGGGCATTTAGAATGATCAGTAAGAGCATTCCTCTGCCTCACCAAACTGGAATCATAGGAATATAATTGGCTATTGTGAAAGAACTCTTAGAAACACCTCAGAATAATGCTACTGCCACTATTCCTGGTTACTGGTTACTATACAACCAACTAGTGGTTTCTATAGATTTTTCATTTTTTTAAAGCATCACAATAACAACAGGGCAACTTCCTTAAGTTCCATTCTCAGATCACAGCCTTCAACTGCCTTATTCTTTAGCATTATCATATTGTGAAAAGCCAAATACCTGAAAAGAATCTCACACAAAATGTGTATCATCCAGAGCTACATTTTAACACTAATCAGTTGGAATACATATGGCAAAAGATTTAGTTCCTGAAAACCTTGTCTTTTAGAATACTGCAAACATGAGACAACTGAAAAGGATGAAAGGAGAGCCTGAAATGCATGCTGTTTTTGAAAGACATAACTAAGTTTTCTAGGCTCTGATTAGATGGATCCCTAGCATTGTCAGGTCCTTATAAGATGCACATCCTGTGCTTTGTTCCTAAGTCTGAATGAAGAAGGCTTTGCAGAGCCAGAGAATTCATTGTGTAACACCACCACTACCATCCTACTCTGCATTTTGAGGTCAGGTGTCCAATTTTTGAACTACTGCTGAGATCCATTATTGTAACAGTGAGATGTTGATCAAAAATGTTGCAGTATGCCAAATGTTCCCTTAAAGATCAGAAAAGGTTTATCTTACAATGCCTATTGTAAGGAAGTGATCATGCTTTGAAAAGATACACATGAGAAATTAGCTTTCCCGTAGTGCTTAGTTTCTCACAACTATATCTAAACTCTTTATAAGTCTCCTTCCCTTGTCTCCCAGTTCTTTGGTGCACTACACTGGAGATTCAGAAGATACGTAGTATCACTACCATAAAGGCATGGCCTGACTTACCGGGCCAGGGGCGTTGCGGTGCTGGACACCATCTGCCGCCATTTTTGCCTTAGGGGGGGTTCTTCCTCCCAGAAGCCCCCTTGGATGGCCACCCATCCAGCCGAGTGGCCAATGGCCAGCTGGCCACACCTCACTGCTGGAGAGGCGAGAGCTGGCCTCTCCCTCCTCTCGGGCAGCCTATTTAAGGCTGCCCCAAGCTCTCCAGCAGGCACTGTGCCTGCATCAGCTGATCCACCTCACCCACCCTACATGCTGTTTGCGACTTTGTTTACGGTTAGCTTTTTTTTTGTTAGCTTGTTCTGGTTATCTGTTCTCAGTTGCTAGTTTTTGTGTGGCTCATCACAACTCCTTGTTGGCATGGGGCATGGGCCCTGGATCTAGCTGAAGGGGGAACATCTGGTGGTCTCAAGGGTGCTGAGTTTATGTTGGCCCGGTATTGTGCTGGTGGCACCCTGGTGTGTTTTGCGTTATAGGACAGCTGCCCGATCCTCATCCAAGACCCATGCATGGCTGCCAACCCTTGTTCCTGTTATCAATAAATGAGTTGTGGCCATTGTTTATCCCAACAACCTTGTGTGAGTGTTGTTTCTTGGTTTGGCTGTGGGAGGTTTATTGCCCATGCACATGCAAATGTGTACTTCATGTGTACTTGTTAGTTATATCATAAGTAGAAAAGATTATTGAATGATAGCTCTCAAATCCAAGATTTTAAAATGTGGGAAAATGGTTTCAAATAACTCAGTCCTAAAGAAGTTAAATGTGTCCCTCCCTTATAGCTTTAATTTTGGCTACCATTTTCTCTTGTCCCATTGCATATCATGGATTCATTGGGAGGCAACATTAACAAAATAATGCCACCCTTGATTCAAGACCACCACAAAAACCCGGATAGAAATAATATGTGGTGCAGCTCTTTCAGGGCTATGATACCACTGAAAATTGAGCATCTCTGGGTGTCATTGACCTATTCTATTCATGTTCCATGTGTTTTGGTTGTTTTATTTCTGACTCGAAAGATGCCCTGAAACATGAAATCATAGTCTTCCAGCCCCAAATGGATCAGTCCTACCAGAACTCTACCAAATGGTTTCTGTATGCCTGAGTCAACCATTGATGGGAAATATACAGATAATTGCTTAATTAGTTAATTTCATTTCATCTCTCTGATGAAATGAACCATAGCATATAAAGCCTTTAAAGATTCAGTATAGAATTACAGCACCCTATAGACTCTCTTCTTTATTTATACAAAAACATGCTATATGCATATGAAATGTTCTAAAACCACATCCCTTCTCCTGAGCTGGTTTCTACCTTGTGTATTGATTTCTCTCCTCAGCTTTTAAAAGCAAAACTGCTCTGCTGCAATTTTTAATTGACTGGAGGCATTACATATTGTAGTAGCTACTGAATTATTAATAGACCAGCTTTGTTCCTCTAAGGGAAGTTTGCAAATCCAAATGACATTCTCACCGCACAGATACACAACAGTCAGCTTGTATTCATGTAAAAAGATTTTCTGTGTATGTATTCAGTGTGAAGTAAGACCTTTAAAACATTAATTATTTTGCATCTTTTTTCTGTCTCTGAGAGATTAGGGCCATTCATTTGCTATTTTAAAGGAAGAGTGGGCAAGTGCCATGGCTTTGTGGGGCTTTGGGAGACCCCAGAAGGCTATATCCTGCATTTTGCCTCTTGATTCTTGGTATGAAAAACTGTTTCTTGGCCAAAATGGCTAGTAGCACCAGAAAGTCTCAGAGAATGCTATGGAGAAATTAGAGAGATGGGCCAAAGCTAACAAAATGAAGTCTAACAGGGACAAACACATGATACTCTACTTAGGAAATAAAAATGAACTGCAAAAATATGGGGGATGCCTGGTTCAATATCAGTATGTGTGAAAAAGATCTTGGAGTCCTTGTGGATGACAAGTTAAACATGCAGTGTCATGTGGTGGCTAAAAAAGCCAATGGGATTTTGGTTTGCATAAATAGGAGAATAATATCTAGATAAGTGTTTCTCAACCTGGGGATCGGGGCCAGGGGGTGGGGGGTCCTGAGGGGAGCTTCAGAGGAGTCACCAAAGACCACCAGAAAACATATTTCCTCTTCCTTTAAAATCACTGAAATCATTGAATCTTAAACCATGTAGGTTATCTTTCAGAGGACCTCTGGTTTCTCTGTGTAGTCTTATATTCAATGACATTAAAACAGCCTTAAATCATGGGTCATGAAGCAAAACCCTAAATTTTCCCACATGGTTTTGATGCCTAGATTAAACGATGGTGCAAATGTGTACACATTGGTGGTGACTATATTGAAAGGTAGTTTTGTATAAAGGATAGTTCAAACTATGATCTGTAGCTACTTCTGCTGTTATATGTTTATTCACAATGTTTTTATGACACAGGAGGCAAAACCTTTTGACCCATCCTCGTACATCCTGCATATTATTCCTTTACATTACAATTCATAACAGTAGCAAAATCATAGTTATGAAGTAGCAACAAAAATAATTTTATGGTTGGGAGTCAACACAACATGAGGAACTGTATTAAGGGATCACAGCATTTGGAAGGTTGAGAACCAGTGTTCTAGATCCAAGGAAATCATGCTACCCCTTTATTCTGCCTTAGTCAGACCATACTTGGAATACTGTGTCCAGTTCTGGGCACCACAATTGAAGGGATATGTTGACAAGCTGGAATGTGTCCAGAGGAGGGTGACTAAAATGATCAAGGGTCTGGAGAAGTCCTATGAGGAGCAGTTTAAAGAGCTGAGCATGTATAACATGCAGAAGTGAAGGCTGAGAGGAGACATGATGGCCAGGTATAAATATGTGAGGGGAAGTCATAGGGAGGTGGGAGAAAGCTTGTTTCTGCTGCCCTGGAGACTAGGATGTGGAACAATGGCTTCAAACTATAGGAAAGGCTATTCCACCTGAACATTAGGAAGAACTTCCTGACTGTGAGGACTGTTCAATAGTAGAACTCTCTGCTCCGGAATGCGGTGGAGGCTCCTTCTTTGGAGGCTTTTAAACAGAGGCTGGATGGCCATCTGTCAGGGGATGCTTTGAAAGAATTTTTCCTGCTTCTTGGGATGGGGTTTTACTGGATGGCCCACAAGGTCTCTTCCAACTCTATGATTCTATGATTCTATGACAACTTGTTGGAATTTGAAGGCATTTTGTACTTTCTAACTGTTCTAAGTTCAGATAGGCCAAACTGGACAATCACTTCCAATTGTTTGAGAGCTTAGCTGAGGATTAAAAAAAATAGATTCACCCCTCATACGCCACCCAAAATACAGCAATTTGATCGACATCAACCCTTCCAGAGATTTGGAAGCATTACTGGTCTTTTGGGGAATGCAAATTAAACTATTAAATATATTGAAAGGACATGGGGCTACAAAAATGATGGCTATATGCACCTTGTTGTGCACTTTTCCATCCCTACGGAAACACTGAAAAGGTAATCTAATGCTGTTTGAACTGCTTTGTGTGGTCCGTATAGGAAGGATCCTGAGATAGAAATGGGTCTCACATACAACACCTAAGTATGAGCCCAAAAACAAACCAGGAAAGATGTAATTAATTACAGTAACACCCCTGTGTTTATTCAAGAAAGGAAGGAGAGCTATTTTATATATTTACATATCAATATACCTGGAATCTACAAACATTTCTCAGGCAAAAAGAGGTCATGATTGGAAAAAGTTTAAGAAGCCATGCATAAATAAAACCATGGATATAGGTTCTGTGATTACTGAGCCCTTACCATGTACTTTTCTGTTTGATTAGAACTACACAAAAAATGTAATACCTATCAAACGAGCCCAGATATTAACCCAATTTTACCTAATTTCTACCTTTGCTCATTTCTTTAAACTAATGTTTCAAAACTGATATTATTCTCTCAATGCTGACACTTTATGCATTTGATGGCAAAGGAAAAATGTTCTTAATTATGTGAAAGAAAAATAAGTCAGAGTTTCCACACTGAAAGGTGTGATTCTTAGGTCAACACCTTGGAGCAATGTCAGAATATCACAGCTGAGGTACCTTCTCAATCCAGGCATGCTGTCAAATCTATTCAAGTGTTGTTTGCAGAACTGTTGCATCCTTAAGCAAGACTACATTTCATGACAAATAAGGTATGACTGAGATACTAAACAGGCTATGCCTCAATTCTGTAAATGCTAACGTACAGAACCAATAGGAGATCAGTTTTTTATGATGGTTTGGGGATGTTGAAACACACAAAATGGTCTCCAAATATGGTAGTGAAGAATGACCTATAGCACACATTTATTTACGATTAAAAAGCTGTTACTGACACCTTGTTCTCTGTAGTTGTGAGCTGCCAAATGATGTCTTTTTCTGACAGCTTGGGCAAAACCAGATTTTGTCCAAGCTGTCAGAAACCATATTTGCACCTTGTACTTTAAGGCAGAACTGGGGAAATATAGATATCTGATGCATATTTTCCATTCGTCTCATAAAAAGAAAGATTACAATGCTTAAAGATTAAAGAAAGATTAAATAAAAAGATGGGAATTTGAAATGGGATGGTCCTTTATAAATGTTTTGCAAAAAGCAAGAAAGAATTATATTGAAGTATCCACACAAACCTTCAGAATTAGTGTTTGCATTTTCTATTGACTCATCCTATGTTGTTTAAAGCTATCAGTCTGAAGGACTCATTTTTCCCATCTTGGTATTGCATTATCACTTTATGGTTCCAATCCCATAAAAGTTTACCAAAGATCGCCTCTACACTGCCATATAATCCAGGTTATCAAAACAGATAATCCCGATTAACTGCTTTGAACTGTATTATATTAGTCTACACTGCCATATAATCCATTGCAAAGCAGTTAATCCAGTTAATTCATTTCAAAGCAGATAATCTAGATTTTTATGACAATATAGAAGGGCTCTAAATTGAGATACCATGTCCAGATCTTTCCAGGTCCACATCTTTCCAGATGTGGGTCTGTGGGAATTGACTTCCAGGACTGTGTTCTGTGAAGTAGTGGGATGGTACCTTCACTCTTTCCTTCCAGTCAGCCATTCCCCACCCCCCAAAAAAATCTACCTGAGGGGCCTGGCTGCATGCTCAGATGCCTTGTCAAAATGATGTGTCAGGAGGTATGGAAAGGGGAGGGAGAATTGATCCATGGGGGGGGGGAGTTGGAAAGGGGAGGGGAAAACCTTTCACCAAGGGGTCCGAGTATGCACTCAGGCCTCTCAGGGAAGTTGGGGGGGGGCAAGGGCTGGCTGGATGCCCTCCCAGGTTAACCTCAGCAAAAGTACAGGATTTGGGGCTAGTGTGAGGTCTGAATTCTTAGAGGGTCTGGAAGGGCCCCACAATAACACTCAGGTCTCAGTCTTTCCTGGGTATGACACTGTGGCCAATATTTTAAAAGTGTGAGTAAACTTATCTTTGGTTTTATGATCAACTCAGAGGCTGGATCTACACTGCCCTATATCTCAATATCTGATTCTAGATTATCTGCTTATCCTAGATTATCTGACAGTGCAGACTCATATAATCCAGTTCAAAAAAGATAATCTGGGATCAGATCCTGGGAAATAGGACAGTGTAAAATGGGCCTCAGGCTGGATCCCAAGTGAAGAGGTCCAGAGGGTACTCTAAAATAAAGTACACCTGAAACCTTTTTTGATGCACTAGGTATTTTTTGTGTTTTCTTCTGAAATGGCCATTATTTCATTTCTTTGATTCTCACTAGCAGAGAAAAGTAGTCAATATATTATCAATCCAAGTCCACTACCTTATTTTGCAAGCAATGTGGTTATCTGGAAGGACCTTATTGTCCTCTGATGGACAGTAGGGAGAAGAAGAAGGTGAAAAAGAAGAAAGTGACAAAGGGGGAAAGTGATAGGAAAGTGCTATCACAAAGTGTGATAACAAATGTTTAATTGGGACTGTCCCTGCTAAATCAATTGAAGGGTATGAGCATAATATATTAAAAATGTCATTTTCATGAGGCGAATTAGAAATGTCTTGCCATTGACCAACACAGGTTTGACACTGTGGTTTAATTTAATGTTATTAATGTGCCGGTCTGTTTAGGGAAATTCCAGCAAGAGATGGAATATCTGTATTATACTGAACTGTTTGCATGCATATTTTATCTTTAGTTGGGAAAATACACCTAATTTCCGTACCTGTCCTCATGTCTATCAGTCACTGAACATATGCTGCATGATCTCAGAATAAATTTATACCAAACTGAATGCTTAGAATTAACTATGTACATTTTAGCCAAAATCAACCTTTGTATCAAAAATTAATTTCATGCAGGTTTTGAAAGTATAAGCATTTATTCTTTTGAACCTGCACTCTTTGGAATCAATGTTTCCAAGGGAGTGTTGAAGTTTTAGACACTTGTGTCACTTGCTTTAGTTTAACCTTACTTCGGGGTGATGATACTTCTTTGGAAAGAGGAAAAATGTGAGCAGAAATGTGAAACCACAAGAGCTCGTCATATCAAAGACTGTGTGTGTAATTCTAAACTGAGATTTACATCAGCTTTTGTGCATCTTCAATGCACACTCCCACTCCTTCTGAATTGGGAGATCTTTTTGGGTGCTTTAACAGTTTTAATTAACTGTTTTAATGGTTGCCTGTTGTGAAGCCACCCGGAGGTGAGAAGAGCGGGATACAAATATGCAAAATAAATAAATAAATAAAAATGGTATATTCTGTGAACTAAATCAAAGGTTCATTTATGCCATCTGCAGGTTTTTCACTGAATTACTCTTAGATCTCTGAGCAATAAGCAATTTACTGGACTATTAGTAATTTTTATATTCCTAGAAGTATTTTCCCACTTAAAACAAATCTTCTTGAATTTTGTAAGCAAAAAGATGAAAAAAAGCATTGGATGAGATCCAAAGGACTATTTAAGGTATGCCCAAGGGTATCAAGTTTTGCAAGGACTTTTGGCTTTTCACACTCTTTTGAATGGCAGACTCCCACACTGTGACACAAAGGGTTTTTGACACTTCTGTCAGTTTGCAAAAACATTTGGCATACGGCAGGAGGAACTATGGTTTGTGAAACATGCATTCAAAGCCTTGCCGGGCATGTGGATACTAGGTGCATGATGATTTGCATCTAGGCATCAAAGCAGGAATCCATGAAGCTCATGCTCTTGAATAACTGTAATTATGAAAAAAGCTCATTGTATGTACTCTGTTTATCAAACTTTAAAATTCTGCATCAAATAGAAATAAGGAAATTAATCACATTTGTACAGAATTATGTTACTAGTGTTGAAAATATTTGGTTTTTCAGAGATTGGAATAGTTCTCAGATCAGGTGTTGAAATCATTCAGCCTTCCAGATCCTTTCCACACAGCTGAATAAAATCCCACATTTTCTGCTTTGAACTGGAATATATAGCAGTGTGGACTCAGATAACCCAGGTCAAAGCAGATATTGTGGAATTTTCTGCCTTGATATTTTGGGTTATATGGCTGTGTGGAAGCCCCCCCCCCCCAGATGTTGCAGCATTTCCCTACCATTGAGTGTTCTGGCTAGGTTTCTGTGTACTTCAGGTCAACAACATTTATAGGGCCACATGATTGGCACTCTGACTTAGTTTGATACATCTAAGCTGTTAAATAGATTTATATAGTTGTTCTCACTTGATAAGAATATTCGTATATGAATAAAGCCATAGTCCCTGGGATTCCGAGATACCTTCCCTACCTTAGTACACTCTGAAGAAGATGGTTTTGCAGACTTTAAATCTAGGGACATATTCAAATGAATGAATGCATTAAAAATAACTCCCAGGTGCATACATTGCTAAGGTCCTCTTAGAATTTATGACATATTACATGTGCCTGGCATAGTTCTGAAGTTTGGTGGTGATGAATATGATGAGAATGTTCATATTTGCCATGTTTTACTTGCCTTTGTACACATATAGGCAAGCATAGAGCCACATATAGTATTGGATCTTCATCTACTGAAAATCTTATTCTGACATCTCTCTGGCATTTGAGATTGTTGCTATAATGTGATAAGATGATTCTCCTAAACCTTTAAGCACAGATATAGCAACAAGGACTAGAAGCTGATATAAAAACTAAATACTCCTCCCTGCAACCCCAGGAAGCTAAAGTATATGCCAAGTGTCTCATTCTTTATTTCTGTAGCACTGCACCACATACTTCTCACCCCCCCTCCCAATGTTTTGACCATGTATCACTATTTGATTATGGATTGTTTTCCTAGATCTTTGTGATTGATGAGAAGTTTCAAGGTACTTCACACAAAATAAGAAATAAACTTGAAAGGGTAGAATATTCCAAACTATTCCAAAGTCCCTTTTCATCCCAGCCAAAATCATACCATTTTCAAAGAACACACTATCCACCTGTATGTCTCATCCAATTTCACAGCCTCATTTTAAACAAAAAGACATGTCTCATACTACCTAGAATTGGCTGAATTATGTCATTTTGGGGGGATGGGGGAGGGAAAAAGAGATTTCGACATAGCACTAAGTCTCACCATGTAAGACTATGGTGGCCAGTTGTCATAGTCTTAAATGAGGAGCTTCATGCTTGCCTGAGTTCACTTAGTCCTGCTAAAATAGGGTAGAAGAGCACAGCCATGCAACTGGTTTCTAGTATGAACAGTAACTAGTAGGGCTGGGCGGTTTCGTTTCATTAATTCGTAATTCGTTAATAATTCGTTAATTTTTTCAATTACAAAATGATAACGAACCATTCTGGAACAATTATTTAAAAAAACGAATTTTCAAAAACGTTTTGTAAATGCTTCGTATTTCGATATTGTATTCGTTTCGTTATTGTTTTGAGGTCGTTTCGTTATTATTTCCGCATGTCTGGGCCAGTTTTATGGTTTAATTAGTGAAAAAATTATAATATCACACCAACAGTCAACAACAGAGGGAGAGGGAAGCTTCAGAAGGTTTTGGAGGTTTTTTAGCGTATTTCGCGGTCGCGTCCGCCATTAACGAATCGATTCGTTATTGTTTCGGAAATCGATTCGTTAATTTTTTACCATTTACGAAATTTCGTAAATATCGAACTTTTTAAAAGGAAAATTTTGTAATTATTTTAAATATCGAAACAAAAAAAAACCCCAAATACAAATCGATTTTAGAAACAAATTTTTCCGTTGTTACCCAGGCCTAGTAACTAGTGTCATACACCTCAAAGGTGCAGTTTACCTTACTATCCCCTCATTTTTAAGACAGAGACATTGTGCAAGCCAACACAATGGGCTGTTCTCAGGGGTTGCCTGGTTCACACCATCCTTATGCCTTCTCAGAGCCACTAGAACCTCTAGGGTTGGGTGCCCAAATCCTCCACTTCTATGATTTTATGCAGTGTCATATAGTTCCTGTTCCACACAAATACCAAGAAAAGCAATAGCAAAATTGTCTCAAGTTTCCTTACCCATTTGACTCACTTGTTCTGGAGCCTGAAAATACACTTCTCTTTCATCTTACAAGATCTGATTAACTGTAACTGCGGGGACGTTATCAATGGCAGAGCCTCACTTTCTAAGACCTGCAGCAATTTATCATGATGGTATTGTATTATTCTTTGTACTTTAGAATGTTGTCTTTAAAGATTCTCTCTCCTGCCCTTCCAGCTTTAGCTATGGAAGACATTCCAATATCCTGATCTCATCATTTCAGCCATGTGTTTGAAGTACCTATTAAGAAGTGTTTAAAACCTGCTATCAATTACTCAGATGGAAACCATATTGAACTCTGAAAGAAATACCTTCCCCGGTATGTTGTTCAGATTGAAAGGAGAAGGTTAGTGTGGTGTTGGTAACAAAAGCTTCAAAGCTTAGATGAGACAAGGCAGCTTATCTCCAACTAAGAAAAATAAACACAGCCAGACGTCCTAAGTGTGGCCGAGGTTCTTTTAAGTGGATTGATGTCAAAAGAAAAACAGCACTTAATTCCAGCATTTTGTGGAGGTGGAAAGCTTTGCAAGGGAAGCAAAAAATGAAATTGTTCTCACAGGATGAACAAACCATACAACTTGTTTGTAGAACATAAGATGTAAGAATGGGATTTTGCATAATGAGGCTTCATGGAATAATGCTTTTTCCAATATTCATTTTAAATAATAATAATAATAATAATAATAATAATAATAATAATAGTTTTAAAATATTCAATTTTGTATATTATTTTTGGGGTGAATATAGAAAACCACTTTTCTGTCTTCTTAAGAGGTAGGAAGTGAAAAAAACATTCATAGAGCATTTTGAGGAGAAAGAACTATTATAGTTGTGATATCTCATTTAGTTTTAATAGGTTATTTTCATTGAGCATGGGGGAAGCAGCAGAAGATCCCTACGCAATTTTAGTTTCTGAGATAGTATTAGTATCCCCAAATCAGGATTACATAAACTTGAATTGCTCCAGGTTTGCTTCTCTTGGTCAATTTTAAAATGTTAACTTTTACTTTTTGGCTGGACGCCTTATAATGCCATTGGATATTTCTTGCTCTCATCTCATCATGACATATTCATTCGTGCCTTTCTTTTCACTCAGTACAGTAGCTTTTGCAAAAGCTAAGAAAAAAATACATCTTTGATAACTTTCAGGAGTAAGTGAAAGCAAACAAAATTATTTCTCAAGTACAATTAAAATCTTTATAGGATTAAAACAATTTAAAACATCCTTTTGAAGCCCAAAGAAAAAAGTGAGAAAATGGCATATTATTAAAGGCATTTGCATTGAATTTCTAAAAGCTCACTAGAATAGGGAAGTTTTCACTTGCTGATACAAGAGCAGCAAGATGGGAACAATTTCTATGGAGAGGTTTCAAAGTGTGGGAGTACCCACTAGGGCTGGGCGGTTTCGTTTTGTAATTTCGTAATTCGTTAAAAATTCGTTATTTTTTTGATAACGAAGAGATAACGAACCATTCAGGAGCAACTAAAAAACGAAACGAATTTTTCCAATTCGTTTTGTAATTGTTTCGGAATTCGGTTTGAAATCGTTTCGTTATTATTTCCGCATGTCTGGGGCAAGTTTTATAGTTGTTTTTTGTTTAATTAGTGAAAAAAATTATATCACACCAACAGTCAACAACAGAGGGAGAGGGAAGCTTCAGAAGTTCCCCCTGTCCCATTTGGAGGTTTTTTAGCGTATTGCGCGGTCGCGTCCGCCATTAACGAATCGATTCGTAATTGTTTCGTAATTGTTTCTTATTGTTTTGTAATTTACGAAATTTCGTAAATATCGAACTTTTTAAAAGAAAAATTTCGGAATTCTTTTAAAAATCGAAACGCAAAAACCCCCAAAAAACGAATCGATTTTAGAAACAAATTTTTCTGTGGTTGCCCAGCCCTAGTAACCACCAAGGGCTCTCTTGGTGGTTACTCGAAGAAATGGTTAATATCCCTTAGGTAGGGGTGAGGAGTTACAGGTCTTAAACATATTTTGCTGCTGGGGGAAATGACCAAAGAGTTTGTGAGTTTGCCAGCTTAGCCCTACCCAAAATGACCCAGTATCTCAAGCAGTTATAATATAGCTGACCTCATTAAAATGACCACAGTAAGCAGACATTAGAGGAATTGCCCAATGATATGTTCAGTTTCAGAAGAGAGAAAATGGCTGTAGATCATCCAAATGAGGAAGTAGAGATGGTGGCAAGAGAAGAATTACTCTATATCCTCATGCATAAGTCTAGAAATTTCAGTCAAAAATGCAACCCAAAAAACTTGAGTCAACTTATTCATGGATCAATTGTATCTTAATTCTTACCAACAATTGCCTTTTCCAAACAGAGTAGTGAGATATATATATATATATATATATATATATATATACACACACACACACACACCAGTCAATAACCAGCACCAAAAAATGTACAAACGTCAGAATAAGAACATATACATTTAGGTATTAAGGTGAAATGTAAGAGCTTAGTCTGTTTCAGGAGAATCTAAAATCAATACACATCCTCTCTCTCTTCTGTGACTCCATTACTGACCCTTTTAATACCTGGGCAGAGAAATGGCAGCAATGGTATCAGTCTTTCGATGTAATGGAATGACCTTCAACATAACCATCTATCATATCAAAATCCATAATTTTGGCTACAACGCCTGCCTTAACTTATACATAAGTTTGATATATACATGAGAATATAAGGTAAGACAAAACTATCTGATTTATCTGGTGGACATAAAAGTAACTAAACCCAACCATACCTTTTAACTCCTTCAGGTCTGAAAACTGTTGCTACCAGTGCTGAAGAATTTGAGACACTAGTTTAAAGAATACAGTATTTACAAGAAAATATATTTATATTCTGTATTTATCTTGCTGTTTGGAAAGAGTGGTAAGCCAGCCAACATTTCTCTCGGTGCTTTCTTAAAATTAAGTTTTGCTATATTACTGTTGTTTCCTTGGCTTCTTCTGGGAGTAAGTCCTGCCAACTATTTACTTCAGTAATTTGAGTTAACTCTCTTTTTCTCACATTGTACAATACCTAGAACAAAGGAAGAATTTTGTTTGCCCTGGCTGTGACCAAGGAAACTAGCTTTGACTGGAAATCCTGGCCCCACTATATTGAATAAAGAGCAATGCAAATTGCATGTTTGCAATTCAGATATTTCTAAAGACAGGGTATTCATTCTTTTACCAAAAACCAGAACAACAGGCATTTGTATTTCAAGCATTTTATTTTTCACTTCTCTGCTGTTGAAGTGGAGGTACTTGTTTGTTTGCATTCTACCATGTTAAATTGTTGAGGTTCTGTTATTTATCTATTTAAAACAAATTATCCAGTGAGGGAGAAATGTGGCACAGAAAAGCAATAACAGGAAAATTAAAGGGTATAGTGACAAGTGAACTGGTGAAACTTTAAAAAACGTCCTGTGTCATGGAGGCTTCTCAAGGCCTACAACGCACAGTTTAACCACTGGAAAATTAAAAAAACCCTCCCCCTTTCTCTATTTGGATGATTACAGATATTCTGGGAGAATGTCTTTCTGCTGCTTTGGTAGATTGTCTTTGGTATATAATTTAATTGTGCAAGGTTTCTACATTGCAGACTTAGGTACATATGCGCTAGTAGCATCTCTTTGTCTGATTTCAGTCTTTACCTACTTTATCAAACAGCACCCAGATTGATTGAAGGAGCTTTGTTCAGATGACATTTCCACCCCACTTGCTACTGAGACTACAATAAGGACTAGTGAATGGAGCCTGCCTCTGACTCTTCAGCTTTCCTAGTTGGTGGGAGAGGGATGCAAACATTATCTTCCTTGTGTTAGTAGAGGAAACCAACAACAGTGAAAGTGTCAGATACCACTCAAGAGCAAAGTGTACAAGTAGCTAAAATTTAAAGTAATATTTATTAAGAGAACTCCATTACTCATAAAGAAAGTGAGCAATAACAACAACAACCACTTGATTTATATTCCGCCCTATCTCCCCGGAGGGACTCAGGGTGGATTCCAAACATAAAAGGCAAACATTCAATACCTGAACATAATAACAATACACCCAATATAACAAAAGTTGACAACTCAGCATATAAAAGCCAATTATAACTTAACAAATGCCCTGCCGATTTACTGGGCAGGGCCATTGTGGCGTTGGGTGCCCTCCGCAGGCTAGGGCATCCGCAAGGGCTTCTCCTCCCCAGAAATCCCTGCACGTCATGAGAAGTTCCCGCCATTCGGCCAACTGACCAATCAACAGCAAGCCCTGCCCTGCTTGACCATTGGGCAGGGCTGGCCGCCATTTTGTCCTGGCGGCCTTCATAAGGCTGTTGCAGTCGGGTGCAGGCACTGGCCTGCTTTGTTGATTCATCCCACCCAGCCAGCAATCTCATGTTGTTTGGGTTTTTCTGTTTGTTGTTTGTCATGTTTCAATTTCATCACAACTTCCTGGTTGGTGGGGGCATGGGCTCTGGATCTGGCTCGTTTATCCCCCCCTAGTGGAGGGGGGGGGGGAGAGCGTCCGGTAGTCCCAGAGTGCTATGGAAGCATAGGCCCAGTATTGTGCCGGTAGCACCCTGGCGTAGAATTGTTTATCGGTCAGCAGCAGGCTGACCGATCCTTGATCTAGAACCCATGCATGGAAGCTAACCCTTGTTCCTGTGATCAATAAATAAGTTGTGGATAGTTTATATCCCAATCCAGTGTATGCATCTTCTTTGTCCTCTGATGGTAGGTGTGTCACCCACGCACACATAACTGAAATTAAATGAAAAATCCAATATATTATATCAGACATGAAACAAAACATCAAACATTCAACAGAAGTGTGAATTTCCCAGTTCCTTGAGTGCAAATAAGATTGATCATTGCTCAAGATGTTTATTGAACTGGTGGGGCAAACAGGGCACAGATATGGATGGTAGCTATTAATTAGAAGTATAGTGGTAGTATTACCATCTATTCCTCCTCCTTGTAAGCCAGTGAGCAAAGGTACATCTTCAGCTGTTTCTTGAAGGCTACTGATCCTAGCTAACCTAAACACCTTCTAGATAAGAAAGAAGTGGAAAATTGCAGGGGTGAAGCTGGAAACTTGAGAGGAGGTTGAGAAGCCTAAGAGTAACAATCTACGCACTCAGAGAAGGATAGGACAGATAACCATAGAAGGAACCAGTGAGAGCCAGGTTGCCCTAAACTTCCCTAGCTAATTATTTTTCCTGCCACCAGTAAGAAGCATTATTGCTTGTGTAGAGCAGGCATTCTCAAACTGCGACCTCCAGCTGTTTGTGCTTCCAACTCCCAAAATTCCTGACAATTGAACAAGCCCATTAGGGCTTCTGGGAGTTGGAGGCCCAAACAGCTGGATGGCTGCAGTTTGAGGATGCCTGGTGTAGAGTATTGTTGAATTCCAACATCTAGCACCCTACTCGCCAACTAAATGGATCTCCTTTGCCCAATCTTGCCGTTACCTGATAAAGTAGGCTTAGGAAGGCATTCATTATCATAGTGTTTGGGAGTGTTTGGTCTCAGCTTCAAAAACCCTATGATAGGTTTGCCTTAGCACAGCAATAAGTCAGAAACCACTTGAAGGAACAAAACAGCAACAAAATCATTATTTGGAACTAATACAAGTGCCTCTTCTTTTACTCCTTAATAGAAACAAAAAGTGAGAGCTAGTGTGTTGTACTGATCTGACCATTGAACTGTGACTCTAAAGACCAGGGTATAACTATCTACTCGACCATAGAAATCCACTGGCTGGTCTTGGATATGTTTATACTCTTTCAGCTTCAGAGGGATGCAAGGGCAGGCCCCCTCTGAACAAATTATGACAAGAAAACCATATAATAGGTTGCCCTAGAGCTGCCATAAATCAGAAAGTAGGGTGATTTTCTTCAAAAACATTGTATATCAGTATATATTGCTATAATAGAGAAGGAATATTTTCTAGTCAAGAAGAACGCAAACCTTTCTTTTTACTAATGGAAAAAAGAAAACTTTTTTTTAAAAAAAATGGTATTAAATATAACCACTTGAGCCTATATTTTGATCTGAGTATTTCTCTTTTTCCCATTTTGGTTGTCTCAATATCCTGCTTATAAAAGCAAATGTTTGATATTATATAATATGGGAGCCACCTAGTGGCAAGTAGACACTGGAGCAACATCTGTATATGTTTGAAAGAAGGATGTGTGAATCATTCAACTTTGCTCACTACCATGGATCTACACATGTGTCTATTCCATTTGTTTCCACCACAATTTAAAATGTACATGAAAATTAGCTCTTAATTCATATTAAAATGTTTTCAAACATTTTCCCCTTCACAAACCATTTTCTTAACTTTTACTCAATTTGTTTTGCAGTGTTGACCAGGGAGCTGAGGGTTATATACGTACATATGCTCTTAATCCCTCTTTCTTCTCTTCTGACATGCTTCCTCCCCCAGTTTTATTTCTTCTCATGTCCTCCCCTACTCTTTCAACTCTGTCAACATCTGCATTTCATCTCCTATATGCACCCTCCCTTCCGAATGCCAACATGCAAGGATCAACAGGCTGCCATTTTCCCTCTCTGCCCTCTAAGACAGGGATTCCCAAGCTAAGGACTTACAGGCTGGATGCGGCCCTTGAAGGTCACTTTTCTGTCCCCTGACCTAAACTTTAAACCTAGGGCCACCGTTGAGATACACAACAACAACAATTCTTATTAACTTGACTATCTCATCGGTCAAAAACAGGTCCACTCTTCCCACTGAAGTACTAGTAAGTTTATGTTGGTGAAAATTGTTCTTCATTTTAAATATTGTATTGTTCTTTCATTTTTGTTGCACTACAAATAAGATATGTGCAGTGTGTATAGATACCCATTCCTGTTTTTTTTCAGGAATGGGTATCTATACACATTGCTATCCTCTCTACAGTCTGAGGGACCTCTCTCTTCTTAAAAAGTTTGAGGATCCCTGTTCTAAGATCTAAAGATTGTTGCCACAGACTTCAGCTATCTCTACCAAGATTTTTGTTTCTGCATTGCGCGTAGCAGATGGGTTTCTGTTATTGAGTAAATATTTATACTCTGGTCTCTAGAGTCCCCCTTGATGGATTGMCACCTTTTCGTGGTGAGGGGGCTTARGTGCTCCAATAAACCTGCAGGCATAACCACCAGAGCAATGCATTCCCGGCCCGGGGGGGGGGGGCACAGGGGAGGTCCCAGACCTAGCACAATCCAAAGACCTCAATGGTGGATCAGGCAGAAGATAACATAGTACATGGCTGTGAAGGTGCAAGAAGGCTGCAACAGATCGAGAACCCAATATTGTTGTATCAACCACACCACTGGTTGGGACCCTTACTCTGTGAAGACTGTGTCACACATAGGCATCTTCCAAAAACATGGAAGGCCATCATACTTGGACAATGAGGGACCATCTAAGTAAGCAATGGGAAACAGTCATCTCAGAAGCAGGCCTCCAGGCAGTGGATTATTTCTCTCCAATAATTTCCACCAAAAATGGGGATTCTCTAGAGTTGCTAGTAGTGGGAAAATTGCATGCTCAGAAGTGGTGTGTATACATATGTTCACTACTTTGTGCTATGGGTAGCAGGATTTATCAGGGCAACAGCTCTGGGGCAATTTTCATCATTTCCATGGTTCCAGTAGTCCTGACCGCAATTGTTGTCTTTGAACTACTACTCAGAGCCTCGCTCTGCTCAACATTTTAATCCATATCTCAAAGGATGCATCCAAGCTATTGACCTCCCCCTTCAAGTAGTTTCAGAACCACAGACAGCTCCTTTGAAATCTGTAATAAAGCTCAGCACAAATTAAACATACTCCTGACATGAAAATCTCTGTGATGCCTCCTGGAAATATCAGTGGTTTCTCACTCCAGCTGCCCAATTAGGAATGAAGGATATAGGTGAGGATCTCATATGTTATGGCAAAGAGCTCTTATCTGACATCGAGATGCAGGTTGTGAATTTCTGATAAAAAGTCAGGGTAAACATTTGTGTGTAATTTCTTCATAGTACAGTCTATGCATCTTTGGGGCTTAAACTTAATTAACTACTGTTAGATGTCGGAATGTCAGAAAACAGAAATATTAATTAGAGATCATATCTTGATATTTTATTTTATATGTGGCCATAACCAAAACAGGTGTAAAATCTTCACATTTTAAGTCCTGACCAGTGAAATTTCCATATGAGAGAAAAGGCTAAATCATATGCACTCACAGAGCTAAAACTGATTAGATTTATGTGGACAATTTCTTCTTTCAGAATAACCAAAATCAATATCCTTTTTAGATTTTTTTAATCGGATTTCATGGCCATGGACATATGGGCTTTAAATCACAGAAAACATTTTTCAAATATTATTTATGAAATATTAATGAAACATATGAGCAAGCTACAATTGTTTATTTTGGGATTTTATTTCTGCATGGAATGCACCATTTAGTGGCCTATAAATGTTCAATATAAGAATATCATTATTATCAAAACAGTCCCCTAGAGGGCAGTATAACTTCAAAAGTGTTGGATTTTGATTATTCCAGGATTCTTTTTCAAGTTAACTTTATAAAAGGTTTTGATGTCATCACACTCTTGTGGAATTTTACATATATAACAGTAAGTGCTTAAGCTACTGTTATTTTTAGGGAAAGCTTAAAAATGTATTTATTGCTCCAGGCAACATAAAATTCTCATTAGAATTATATTAACTATGTGCATATTTCATTTTGACATACAGTCTGATTTACCACAATTATGGAGGATAACAACAATTTTATATTAAAATATTGATTAGTCTTCCTTGAAGAATTTAAAATAATAAATGAATAACTGTTTGTTTTATATGTGGACCAACTCACTTGGGACAAGGTCTTATGCATATTTATCTGAGAGTCTTATTGCTTTTTAAAATATTATTTGATAAATGTTTTCTCCGCTTTTCAAAGAAGCACCAGTCAATGGAATGAGATTTGTGTTTTAGTAAACGACGTAACTAGGTTTGTGCTGAAATTCTTTTCAATATGATATGACTAAGAGGAAGGGATGTCATAGCTATTTCTATTTCCAGCCCATAGCCTTTACTGGCCATTTATAGAACTGGAAACATTTGGTGAAAATTCTGAAGTACAGCCTGCATAAGTTATCGCTCCTTAAATGGAGCATGGGGAAAAGGCCATGGAAAAGATGCTTCTCCTAGGTGTAGCCAATCCAGATACTTTATATAGGCAGTTCTCGAGTTACAAACATCCAACTTACATATGACACATAGTTCAGAATGAAGGTGAGACAACAGGAAGTGAGAGATATCTACCCCTAGGAAGGGAAATCTATTTCTGAAAGTGTTATTATACCAAAAAGGCGTATCCACTGAAACTTTTTCACCAATCCCTGTTTTTGCATCAAGCCAGATTTTTCAAAATTAAACTATCACAGGGACAGAAAGTGAGGTGAAATCTTATGAACGGGGACACAGACAGAAAGCAAATGTCACAGGAGTATTAGCTCTTCCTTATGCTATCCAAAATTAAAATTAAATATAATTTTACACTTAAACATGTACCTGTTCTGACATATGTACAAATTCAACTTAAGAATAAAGCTACAGAACAGACATTTGCACAAAAATAGTTCCTACTATTCCTACTGTTTCTTTCATGTTTTCCATTTCTTCAGAAGTTCAAAACAGGAAGACCCCTCCCCACACGAAAATCTGCTCAACACAAACGCCTGCTTTTATGTGCATCTGAACTTGCCTCCTTGCCTTGGAAAGTGTGTGTGTATGTGTGTGTGGAGGGAAATACAGGCAGGCAGGCAGGCCCAGAGCCTGGCTACAGGCACGTGCTGGGCCTACCTGCACATCCCGCCACACACAACCTCTTGGAGAGTGTGGCAGGGCATGTGTTGTGGAGGTGTTCAGGCAGGTAGGCTTAGAGTGTGTCTGCAGCTGAATGCCTCTTACTCTTGTGTGTTTGGAGGTTCTAGAAGGAGAGCGCAGCTATCATAAACCCGGGACCGAAGACTGGAGACCTCGGTACACTCCTATATCTGGGACGTTGTCCTCTACCACCTAGCACGCAGCTTCGGGAAGGATGCCCATGGAGTGGTGAGGGAGGAAGGGGACACCCGCCTAGCCAGCCAGATCAGCCGAATCAACCCTGGCGATCAATGGGGTGAGAGATGTTGCAGCCAGATCGCCCTCACATCCCCAAACAACAATTATACTCAGCTGAGACATTTAAGCTCTAATGACATCACTACAAACAACCTATTACTATCTACACAACAATTACAAGAGGCGGGTGCAAACACGAGGAGTAAGACATCCCAAACATGATCCCATAGCTCAGCAAAGGGGATCACATCCCACCCAAAAAATGGTTGTGTAATCATGGATGCAGATGACCAAATACAAACTCAGGAATGACTAGGGAGTTTCAGAGTGATATCATGGAATATAGCGGGATGGAAAAACAAATGTCCCATGTCAAAATTTGTTGAATTCCTGTCCCAATTTTGGTATTATCGCACTCCAGGAAACATGGATTACAGAAGAGGAACAAATATGCCAACTCTCGGGATTTCAAACCTGGTCCAAACCAGCTATAAAACTTACTCTTGTGTGGCAGGGCATGCACTCAGACCTGGAAAGTGCTTGTGCCTGCAAGTGCCTACAGCCTAGTGCCTTTTACTCTAAGAGTAGAAACATAGGTTGCCAGGTAAGAAGAACACATGTCAGAAAGGAGAGTCAGTGGGAGGGAAGCCCCCCTCCCCCACAAGGGTCTAATCTTGGGCCCCAAAACAAAAGAACTGAAAACAACCCTCCCAATTTCGGGAGGCTTACAAGAAACAGATATAGGTTCCTAACGAAAGCTGGATCATAAAACGGGACAAGGTTTCCCCTGAATGCACATGTCTGCAATAGAACCCATGTTGTTCATAACCTGTGGACTGCCTGTATTGTCTGTCAATCACAGATGATGATGTTCTACAGATCTGAATACCTTGGGATTAAAAGGGAGCTCTGAGCATTGAGAAATCAATGCTGACTTAGGCATTGGCTCATGAGGTTTCCTCTTCTAGACGTCTTAGCAGATTTATTATTGCATTCTGTCTTCATTACTTCCATTTGTCTTAGTAATTGTTCTTCAGCCCCAATGATTCCATACCAACAGGAACAATAAATGTTGCTTTTATCAGTTTCTTCCCAGTTTCTCCTACTAGCTTAAGGATGTGTGAAACATCCCATAGGAATTGTCCAGAAATGTTTATGTCTGGTTTGCAGATACAAATATTGCAATATAAGGACCAGAGGATCCTCGATTGATAAGAGGAAGGGTGTAGATACAAGTGTGGGTTAGTATCCAATGGTAGCAGTCAAATGGGTCAGAGGTAGGTAAAATAGTTTGGGATGGGTGAGAGTTAAGCTTCAAGAAACAGCAATTGTAGTATCAAAGGAATACAGTTTAATACAGGCAGGTTCAAACGTCAGTAAGAGCAAGGGAAGAGCAACTCTTGGGAATCCTTTTATATTAAACAATATTGGCATCATGATTTCACTATAACCATCTGTGGTTTTCAGGGCAGGGAGAAGGGGGTGGTATTTGTCAGTGAACATCACTCACTGGATTTGTGCTTATGTGTGTAAATGAAAAGGAAGTATTAGAAATCCAGGCCTTAAATTTGCTTCTGAGTCTACACTGCCATATAATCTAGTTCAATCCATATAATCTGGATTTTATCTGGCAGTGTAGATGGGGCCTAAGATATAGATAAAAATACAACTATATAAACTATCTAATCCTAGTAGACTTTGCGTGTTAGCTTTTTTGGGCAAATGAATCACAAGTTATTGTTTTCCATGTTGTTTATTAATCTGTATAATACAGAGTATGATTTACAATACTCTGACAGTTCACATATAGAGTCTGAAATAATGTATGAAATAGTTATTATGATTACAATGTATAGAAAATTATGTAAATGCTACTACAGATAGACAAAGAAAGTAATGCCCAATAAATTACTACAGTACATTGTTTCCTAAAATTTCAGGTAGTTCAATCATGAGTAAATATGCTATTATAGTCCCTGCCCCCTTCTGGCATAAATGACTAAAAGTTGTTCTGTATTCTTGGTAAATGAAAAATATGAGTTACTAGCCATGCTTCCCCACAGAACTACAAAATAGAGCAAGAGACAACAAGAATCAGGTAACAGATATTAAGGTTTCAGGACACTAGTTTCCAAGTTATAAACTATTCTGATTTAGGTGTAAGTAAATGTTAGGTATCCAGACAAAAAGAAATATTATTGGTTTGTCCATCCATGTATAAAACTTGATTATTCAGCTTCTTCTGGCTTGTATCTGAATATATGAACTGGTACAATAAAAAAACAATCAATACTAGCTAGAAAGCTTTTTTTCTCCCATCATTTCCCCAGATATTTAACGGGATTTATTGTTTTTAAATTTGGCTCCTATTATGAAGTAATTTATTATTGCTGCTGTTTTAACTTTTTATATTATATTTTGAAATTGTGTGCTGGCATCATTGTTTTTATTTAAGTTGTAGGTTTCCTGGTAGTGAATATTAAGCTAGAAAAATATAGCTGGAAATAAAAATCCCTCCCCTCGCAGGTTTAAAAATGGAAGCATTCCTTCAAACATTGGCGAGGCTTGGTTTTTCATGGGTATTGTATTTTCGTTGTTGGACAGTCATTTGCAAAATATAACACTGAGATCTTAAGTACAACATCAACTTCCTTCACTTATTAATAACATTTGGAGATGCCAAGACACCGAAAGAGTTATATGCACTCAGGACCTCTCACCAAAGATGGGGAATTAAAGTAAAGAGGGTGTTTCAAAATTTAACTGTGTGTCCCCCTATGAGTAGGTCTCTGGTAGTTCCCCAGGACAATCAAACTTTAAATAGGCCAGAGAGAACATCAGAAATTGCTCCCCAAACTCAAAATAGGGACTCAGACCAGAAAACTATGTCTTCTACCCCCCAGAGATCAGATAACAAGGGATACTTCCCTCACCAAGGGAAGTCCCAAGGGAAATGCTACACAACCGACAGCCCAACTCCCTTCAACTAAGTTTAGTGGCCCCACTAGATAAATATGAACAATCAGCCCCTCCTGCTCCCAATTCCAAGGGAACAGTAATTAGTCTTCTTCCATGACATTCAGGATTCTGTCCTATTATTTTAAAGAGAATTATCAGAAGAACTTGTTGGGAGCCCAGAAAGACAATACTGCCTAGTTCAGCAAGAACGTCTACCTCCTACCGTCCAATGTAACAGTCACCTACTTCCTATCCCCCAGCCCAGTAGCCTCCCATCCTCTACTCCCCAGTCTTATGACCACATTCTACCTACCCCCAAACATATATCCCCTTGTCACCTTCCCTTCAGTCTAATAGCTCCCACATCTCACTCCCAACCCTTTAGTCTCCTACCCGCACACTCCAGCCGAATAGCTCCCTCTCCCCTATCCCTCAGTTCACAAAAAGTGTTCAGAGACTTTCTGATCCCTCTAATCATAAAGCTAGAATTCAGTTAGCATAGAAATGTTAATTAGACAACATGTTTGCAAATTCTTAATAGTCTTACACAATAGTATCCACTCATAGGATGAGGATAATGTAGATAGAAATGTAGCTGTCTTGCTGCTCATTACCCAAAATGGCCGAGCAGCAGTCTTTGTCTAATGCAGAGGAGAAGGTGGAAGAGGATGCATTACACTTGTCAGATGGCTGCATTGCTGCCTCCTCCTCCTCCGCATTAACAGCCGAGGCAGGCCTGGAGTGAAAGAACCCCTCAGTCAGGCTGAAGCCCCACAGCAGGAGCCAAGTGGCACCTGAGGGCTGCCCTCCGGAGCTGCTTGGCTTCTGCTGCCAAGCAGCAGCCTGGTCATGGGGCTCTTCCACTCCAGGCCTGCCTTGGCTGTTAATGTGGAGGAGGAGGAGGAGGAGGAGGAGGAGGTGGTGAAGCAGCTGTCCGGCGAGTATATATATATATATATATATATATATATATATATATATATATATATATCTGTCATATACACATATAGTGCATGGCAGTCCTCAGATGTTATTGAATTGCAACTATCAACATTCATCACTACAGTATTTGCAGTTCAGGTTAGGGATGCTAGGATTTTCAGTTTTAAAAACAGCAGAACTGCATAGTTACTACATCAGACATAAAATTAGGGATTGGTGAGATGTCTTTACTATGTGAGAAGACTGAAACCTTGATTTCCCCCCCTCATATTAGTTTACTGTTGCCCATTAGTTTTTCAAGGCAATTCCTCTCTACCTTGAGTGCTTGAAGTTAGGAGTTATAATATGCCTAGGTAAGATTAAACCTACTTTTTTCTCTATCTGACAGCACAGGACAGTCTGACTGTGGGGCTCTTCCACTCCAGGCCTGCCTCGGCTGTTAATGTGGAGGAGGAGGAGGAGGAGGAGGAGGAGTTGACGCAGCCGTCCGGTGAGTGTATCGCCTCCTCCTCCGCATTGACAGCTGAGGCAGGCCTGGAGTGGAGGAACCCCTCGGTCAGGAGTGGCCTGAGTGGAAGAGCCCCTGAAGTTTCCTCAGCGTCAGTGTTGTTTTTTTTCCTACTGCGCACGCATGTCTGCCATTGAAGCTGTTCCAAAGTTTCGGAAAGTTTTGAATTTTTTAAAAAAGAGAAGTGATTTTAGAATTGAACCACCAGCACCCCCTACATCCAAAATGAGTTTTGAACCAGTTTTTTCAACCAAGCCTAGTGGGCAAGTACAAAAAGATGGAAGACAGCAGGAAAAAAGCTGTAAGATTGAAGGCAGTAAGAATAGTGAAAGACTGCAATACAGGTAGATTGGCGCAGTTAAGGAAGTCACAGTCTTGAATTGTCAAGATGTGAACAGAGGTATAGATTTCTGGAGCTCTTAGAAGCCTTTTATTCATACAATTACCATACTATGAACCTGACCTGATGGGGAAAAATAAAACAATAAGATTGATCTTGAAAAGTTTCCTCATCTTTACTATTCCCATCCTTCTCTTCATGCCTTATTTGGCTGGCCCAACATTCTTTTTCATTCCCCTTTTCAAAGTGAAAAAAAGAGAAAAAAGAGAGAGTGGCAGCAGCAAAAAGACTGAACAAAAAGCAATGCACATGACAGCCTCTCTTAAATGGTAAAACTGTTTGCTGGTTGCATTTGTACTTGAGGTAAAGAAATAAATTAGTTTCCCTTTTCCTTATCGTTATGCAATCCATCAATTCATTAATCTCTCCCCCCAGCACCCCCAGCTTTTCCTTCACAGGTAGAACAAATTGAGTTTCTTAGCCTTACATTTTTTGTTCTGACTGTACTTTTCTCAGGCTATAGATGTCACTGTAGGGCCATGCTGTAAACAGCTTCCAAAGCTATCATACAAAAAAGGGAAAAAAGAATGGGGAGGGGGGGGGAGCTGAACTCATAATAGTCAAATAAAAGCTGCAGCATAGTCTCAAAATAGAACATCATTAAACCCCCAAGAAAATGCCATTTCTTTCTTGATTTGATGGCTGTGGATACAATATTTATTGACTATTTAATTCCTGGAGAAATGCCTCATTTGCAAATATCTATATCATTTGTAAATCAGTCAATCAGAGCTATTATTAAAGTTGAGCTAAAAGCCTAGCTACAGTGAGAAACAGTTTGAGCTGTTTGCATTCATGAAATTTGAACAGCGAATACAGGGTTGAGCAACACGAAAGCCCTCTAGATTTTGCTGGACTACAATTCATAGCAGCCCATACCCTTGCCTATGCTGTCTGAGGTTGATGGGAATCCATTAACATTTACAGCATCCCAATCTGCATTAACATAGTCCTTTGGATATCTCTTCAGATTTTTGATGAAATATACTCTTTATTAAGCCTGTGCAGTGTTGTAGTCTAAGTTTTCTTGCAAATTGAGTTTGTTAGATGATTTTATCCTGTCTGTAACACAGATGGGTATATCTCCCTTTCTGTATTCCCTATGTGAAGATCTGATCTCTTTGATGTCAGGCAGCAGAAGATGGCTTGCTGTTAAATGGAAACACCCCACCCCCTTCAATGACCAGATCATTCATCCTATTTATTATACATGCTAAATATGAATCTGATTCATAGAGTGCATAGAGATTTTTTTTCTTTTAACCTTTTTTCACCACTAGGTGTCATACTAGAGCTGTTAATATATAGAACAGAAGTGACACCTAATGATGAAAAACAAGTATTGCAACACAGTTGTAAAATGTATTGTCGAAGGCTTTCATGGCCGGAATCACTGGGTTGTTGTAGGTTTTCCGGGCTATATGGCCATGTTCTAGAGGCATTTTCTCTTGACGTTTCACCTGCATCTATGGCAAGCATCGTCAGAGGTAGTGAGGTCTGTTGGAAGTAGGAAAATGGGTTTATATATCTGTGGAAAGACCAGTGTGGGACAACAAATTCCCCCAGGCACTGCCAGGCCATCAAATGCTAATCAAGGTGGTCAGTTGAAACATTCCCACCTAGCTCCATCAGACAAGAGTCCTTTGTCCCACCCTGGTCATTCCACAGATATATAAACCCATTTTCCTAGTTCCAACAGACCTCACTACCTCTGAGGATGCTTGCCATAGATGCAGGCGAAACGTCAGGAGAAAATGCCTCTAGAACATGGCCATATAACCCAAAAACCTACAACAACCCAGTTTATTTATTTTGTGTCAAAAGCATTGCATAAATAAAATTAGTACAAAACTGATAAGAAATATCCTAGAAGCTAGAAATCCAAAATATAGATATAATCCAAGGTAATTTCAGGAACATGAACACCGGAAACTCTTCCAGACAAAACTCTTCCAAGATACATAGGCAAAGGCAGGAATACAAAACAAGAATCCTGACAATACGAGAAGCATGGACACGAACACTTGGTAACATGAGCAGGAGACTGTTTCCCCAACAGCAATGTTGTCTCCTCTGAAATGCTGGGAACCAAATGCCTAATTTAAAACCATCCAGGCCCCGTTCAGGTTCCCATGAAATTATTTCTGAGACATCTGGATTTCAAGGCCTTATCTCCCATACATGCCCTGCTTTGGGGAGATCTAATCTACACTCCCTAGTGACCTCGGTGACCTGCTCGCCCTCCCGTTTTTCCAAGGCCATTTCTCCAGGGAAAGTTCAGTTTCACATTTGCTAAGGAACAATCTAAGGTATGCACAGCATTGGCCAGGTCAGGCCGACCTGTCTGCATATCTCCACTTTCAGGCCCTTCATCCTAAGAATCTTCTGACTCTTTTTCTGGCTCTTGCCAGGCTACAATACCTCTTCACTTCTCCAGCCCATGGGATCAAAAGTAGCAAATTGTGCTGTACAAACTGACCCCTCAGTAGTCCCAGGACTATGTGCGGGGTCAGTCCCCGCAGGTCTCATACTCCATTAGACTCAGGTCTTTCAGGAAGACTCGGGTCTATTGGAGTATCAAATTAATTCAGGACAGTGTTTTCCTGCTTTGTCTAGAATTAATTCAGTTTTATCAGAGACGTCGTTTGGACACCTCCACTAAAACTGTGGGAGCTCTCATGTAATGGACCTTGTCTAGATGGGCCCTAACAATGACAGAATGTTCCTTGCTGATGTCCTCTAAGTAAGAGAAAGATTGTATAACTATTTTTGACTGCAAGAAATCTGTATGTCCTGACTTTCTCTTGTCTTTCTCCCTGTAGGTGGGTGTTAAGGGTTTATTTTTCTTTTTTGGTCTAGAAGTCTGTGTATGGTCAGACTGATGTTCAAGCATTTTGAAGTCACTTTAAAGAAGAAAGCTTCTTTGTATAAGTTCTCTTTCTCTAGTTAGTATTTGTTGGCTTTTTCCCTGATTTTATTTCTTGACAGCTTCCAGATGGGAGGAGGCAGAAATATCCAACAAAAAGAGGTTTTTCAAGTCAGAAAGCACAATTGGCATACATCTGGCAAAGAAAGATAAAATAGAGGAGTTTTAGGTTTCCATGTGGGAATCCACATGCTATTCCAACTGCAGCCGGCTAATGAAATAAAACTCTGTAATCCTTCACAAAGATCAGAATAAAAAGAAAAAACACCCTACCACAATTGAATCCACCAGTATTTTTTACTGCTCTGAGATTTGAAATGGCTTTTCTGAAAAGGGAAGAAGGGCAGATCACAGCTAAGTAAGTTTCAAGGCACATTCAAAGATAAGAGTTTGCACCTTCATGATAGAAACTAGATTTTGTGCTCTCTTGAAACCTATACATCCTCTGCCTGAAAATGAGAAAGGTCTGAGCTCTAAAGGTCAAATTTAATGAAAGAACGAATGTTTCTACTTTCTGGATCCCAAAAGGACAGAGAAATATATAAGCAATACTGAGCTTTTCCTCTTATCATTCTTGGCTGCTCTCTATCTTATCTTCCTAATGCATCATCTGACGCCATATGATATGTCTGCTCAAAATTAATGGATTCTACCTTTGCCTGTTTCTCAAGGCCCTGGGCAATAGTAGTTCCTGCATATTGAGAACTTTATAAAATATAAATACATTCTTACATCAGGTATGGTAACTTTTCCAACCCCCATTCAGTATTGCGTTTTCTGCCAAGGGCAGCATGCAGTAATGGCTGGGTCCGAAACCAACCACAGATGGATGGACCTGGAATTAAAGACATCTGTCTATCTTTGTGTCTTTATATAATGGGCTGGTGGGGGAAAGACAGGTTACTTTATAGAACCCTGAACTGGTTCCTTGAAGACTCTACATTAGGCCAAAAGACCTACATGAGGTCAACCTGTTATGAACCAGATGCCTTAAAGGAGCCAGACACAAAGAAAAGGTCCAAACAGGGTTAATTAGCACAACAAAAATAGCTTAGAAACATGTAACTCAGTGTTTCTAGCAATAACTGTAGCAAACTGCTGTGCAAAAACGTAATTTAGCAGATAATCCGGATTATACTGGAATAGGTTCTAGCAAATTTCTTCAAAAACACAGAGTTCAGTAAACACAAGGAAACAAGGTGGAAGCAAGCAAAATCATCATCAAAAAACAGTCCCAAGTCAGAGGGGAAGAAGATGGTTAAGTCCAAAATGCGATGCCATCGTCCAAAAACAATCCGAAATCAGAGGAGAAGTAGAAGTCAGCACTTACGAGATTTCAGTCAGTAGAAGCACGGAAACACAGAAACCTGCAGTCCCAGGACCCAAGTTCAAGAGAAATGGCAGCAACAAAGTCTCAAGCACGAAAACAACACTTTGCCTACTGTAAAGTCCCCATAGTTTGATACCTACTTTTATCCTATAACTCATTATCAGATGATGAACTGCTCTCCACCCTGTCTTCGTCACTCTCAGCTGCCTTAGCTTCCACAGCTGCTCGCCACCACCCGTCTCTCCAACTTTTCCATCTTCTATCAAGACTTAGATCGCCTCATTTATTACCAGATTGCCAATTGCCAGATAAACCTTCAAACTCATCACTAGATGTTGGTTGTGTACATATTTCTCTGATTTCCTGCACACGGGTCCAATCCCGCCCATCCTCCTCTTCGTCACTACTCCCAGCCCCATCACTTCCTGTGAACCCCATAAAATCTTCTCAATTGGAGCATTAAGTATTTCATGGATATGTTTCCTTTCACATTTTTCATCTGATTCTTGCTCCCGAGTAATCCGCTTTATACCTCTACCCCCATCTCCCTCCCCCTCCATTTCAGAATCTGAGAAACCTTCAAACGAGTCAGTATCTGTAGGTGTCATGAATATCTCCCTAATTTGCTTCCTTTGCTGCTCCTGCTCCACCTGAGCAGGAGCCCTCTTTCCCCTTCTGCTACCAGTTGTAACTTGACCAGCACACTCTATTGCAACACTACCTGAGAGCCAAATGTGTCTACTACCATCCTACCTGGAACTGTAGTCTTTTGAAGGTTTTGACTTTTTAAATACCATATATCACCGTAGTTTCCTTAAATAAAGTGGATTGTTTGTAATCAGCTGGATTCCGATCTCTTCTTGGTTGTGCCGATCTAAAAATCAGGATGCAAGAAAAAGGAAGGACAAGAAATCTCATAATCCTAGACTGTGCAGTTTGCGGCTATGGTAAATAAGAAATGCTACATCTATGGCACAATCACATTAGTCCATTTCCAGTCTATGCTGCTTTCTTATGTTTTGCCAATGGTTCCATTCAATTTTGTTTGTACGATAATATGCATTTTTAATTACAATATTAAAATACGTATTCCATAGTGGACCTTTGGTATCTGCTGATGTTTGGTTCAGCAGGTACCAAAATCACCAGATGGCCAAGTCGCAATATATATAATGACATAGTAAAATGATTCCCTTATATAAAATGACAAATTCAAGGTATGAATTTTGATATGTTTTTGGATATGTGTTTGTGTGTGTGTAATATTTCGGACTGATATTTCAAAATGTATTTGATACATTTAAAGGACAGGTTGGGAATTTGTCATTGAACTAGAAGTCCAGATATTGATTTGCAGTTGGTAAGCTGACATGAGCATTAGATGATTGAGAAAGCTCTGTAATAGTCAAAGAAAGAATGGGAAAGCGTTTTTTAAAGACACCTGTGGACAGATTCCTTAAGGGAGCTGCATGATCTTCATATGATATTGGCAACACTTGAGCAAAAGTGATATCTATAAGAGATTTAGAGGTAGTATCTTACTACAGTAATTTTAACTAGCATTTCCAGTCCTGATATTTACTCTAAATAAAATCCATAGGCTTAAACAGGGTTCCTTCTCAGGCAGAGCAATCACATTACATTCTTCATGCAATACGCTTATCTGCTGTTACAGCAAGTCTTGGATTCAGTCAATGTGTTATTCCTTTGAGCTACATCAGTGGGCTTGTTTTATGCATCCTTGAAACAAACTCTAGCAAAAATAATCACAATGGTGCATCATGTCAATATCTGCAATGAAGCATTTCAGATGTAAATGTACTGCATAAAATTGATTAGAATGAACATGATTTCTTTGACACGATGGGTTATATGAATAGATATTTCTGAAGTCACAAAATTCTTTAAACTGATTATCAGAGCTATCACAGTAGTCTGAGATTCTAATAGGATTCTTAGAATCTTAAGTATTTGTGACTCAGTGGTATATTGAGAAACTCCTATTTGAAAACAAAATAATAAATCAGGATCTCATTTAGGTTAAATGCATCCAATGCTTTAGTCATTCTGCTGATAGAATATTTTTTACTTACTTAGGCGATCCCTCGTTGGACGAGTAAGATGGTCTTCCATTATGGATTTCCTGTGGGTCCGTATGTGTCTGTGGAGCCCTATTCTTGCTCTGCATCTTCTTCCGCAGTGAGGGCATTGGTTTCCAGGTGGAAGGCGGTCCCGGTCGGGGTTGGCTTGACGCGCCTTCCTCCTGGCACGTTTCTCTCTTTCACCCTCCACTCGTGCCTCCTCAAATTCTGCAGCACTGCTGGTCACAGCCTGACCTCCAGCTGGAGCGCTCAAGGGCCAGGGCTTCCCAGTTCTCAGTGTCTATGCCAGAGTTTTTAAGGTTGGCTTTGAGCCCATCTTTAAATCTCTTTTCCTGTCCACCAACATTCCGTTTTCCGTTCTTAAGTTCGGAGTAGAGCAACTGCTTTGGGAGACGGTGGTCAGGCATCCGGACAACGTGGCCGGCCCAGCGGAGTTGATGTTGGAGGACCATCGCTTCAATGCTGGTGGTCTTTGCTTCTTCCAGCACACTGACGTTTGTCCGCTTGTCTTCCCAGGAGATTTGCAGGATTTTCCGGAGGCAGCGCTGATGGAAACGTTCCAGGAGCTGCATGTGACGTCTGTAGACAGTCCACGTCTCACAGGCATATAGCAGGGTTGGGAGTACAATAGCTTTATAAACAAGCACCTTGGTATCCCTACGGATGTCCCGGTCCTCAAACACTCTCTGCTTCATTCTGGAAAATGCTGCACTTGCAGAGCTCAGGCGGTGTTGTATTTCGGCGTCGATGTTGACTTTGGTGGAGAGGTGGCTGCCAAGGTAGCGGAAATGGTCCACATTTTCTAATGTGACACCATTAAGCTGTATCACTGGCATTGGAGAGGGATTGGCTGGCGACTGCTGGAACAGCACCTTGGTTTTCTCAATGTTCAGTGACAGGCCGAGCTTCTCGTATGCTTCTGCGAAGGTGTTTAGAGTGGCTTGTAGATC
The DNA here is from genome assembly GCF_025583915.1 of Anolis sagrei ordinatus. Classification (NCBI taxonomy): domain Eukaryota; kingdom Metazoa; phylum Chordata; class Lepidosauria; order Squamata; family Anolidae; genus Anolis; species Anolis sagrei. Next base: position 151,578,131 of record NW_026847438.1, read on the forward strand.
TTCTTCTGAATGCGCACAGACGACATTGTCATCGGCATACTGGAGTTCTATAACAGATGTTGTTGTAACCTTGGTTTTGGCTTTCAGTCTGCTGAGGTTGAATAGCTTGCCATCTGTCCGATAGATTATTTCCACTCCGGTGGGAAGCTTCCCATCAACAAGGTGAAGTATCATAGCGATGAAGATGGAGAATAGAGTTGGGGCAATAACACATCCCTGTTTGACACCTGATTCCACCTTAAATGGGTCACTTTGGGAGCCACTGCTGTCCAAGACTGTTGCCATCATGTCATCATGGAGGAGCCGCAGGATGTTCACAAATTTGTTTGGGCACCCGATTTTGTGGAGGATGGTCCAGAGAGCGCTGCGATTCACTGTGTCGAATGCCTTTGCAAGGTCGATGAATGCCATGTACAGAGGTTGATTTTGTTCTCTGCATTTTTCTTGGAGCTGTCTTGCAGTGAAGATCATGTCCACTGTTCCTCTGGAGGGGCGGAAGCCATTCTGGGATTCTGGGAGGGTGTCTTCTGAGAGGGGCAGAAGGGGTTTGCAAGGATTCTTGCGAGGATTTTCCCAGCGGAGGTTAGAAGGGAGATACCTCGATAGTTTCCGCAGTCTGTTCTTTCCCCTTTTTTGAAGAGGGTGATGATGGTGGCGTCCTTGAAATCTGCTGGGATTTTCTCGGTCACCCACACTTTTTCTATGAGCTGGTGGAGTTGGTGTGTCAGCTCAGGTCCTCCCTCTTTAAAGATTTCAGCAGGGATCCCATCTGGTCCACTGGCTTTGTTATTCTTCTGTTGGCTGATGGCATTGCTGACTTCTTCCAAACTAGGCAGTGCTGCAAGCTCATCCCTGGTTTGTTGTTGCGGGATTTGTGAGAGGACCTCTTCGGCCACATTGGAGCTGCGGTTCAGGAGGCTTTGGTAGTGTTCTTTCCAACGTAGTGCAATTGATTTTTGGTCCTTCAGGAGTTTGGTTCCATCTGATGAGCGTAGAGGCTGTATGCCATGGTTTCTTGGTCCATAGATGACCTTTGTGGCTTTGAAGAATCCCTGAGTATCATGGGTATCTGCCAGGTGTTGGATTTCTTCAGCCTTCTTTGTCCACCAGATGTTCTTGAGTTCTCTTGTCCTTCTTTGGACCTCAGCTTTTGTGCTGGCGTAGATCTTTTTCTTAGCAGCACAGTTGATGTCTCTCTGCCATGTTTGGAAGGCTTTCCTTTTCTTGTCAATTAGCTGTTGGATCTCGATGTCATTTTCATCAAACCAATCTTGATGTTTCTTGGTTTGATATCCAATAGTTTCTTCGCAGGCTGTGATGATGGAGGTCTTCAGTTTGTTCCAATGTTCCTCAACATTTTCGGGGTGTTCTGTGGGTAGATGGTCCTTGAGTGCTGTTTGGAAAAGGGCTCGTTTGGAGGGCTCCTGAAGGGCTTGGGTGTTCATTTTGCACCTTGTCTTTCTTCCTTGGAGTCTGCGCTTGGGGGCAATCTTGAGAGCCATCGAGGATCGAATTAGCCTGTGGTCAGTCCAGCAGTCGTCAGCACCTGTCATGGCTCTTGTGAGGAGCACATCACAGCGGTCTCTGGCGCGTGTGATTACATAGTCTAAGAGGTGCCAATGCTTTGACCGGGGGTGCTTCCATGATGTCTTGAACTTGTTTTTCTGGCGGAAGAGCGTGTTGGTGATGACAAGGTTGTGTTCCGCACATTTGGTGCGAAGCAGGATGCCGTTTGAGTTGCTGTTTCCAATCCCGTCTTTTCCAATGGTCCCTGGCCACAGGTCGAAGTCTCGCTCGACTCTTGCATTGAAGTCCCCCAGGAGGATGATTTTGTCCTCCTTAGGTATCCCCGATAGGACGGTGTCCAGCTGACAGTAGAATTTCTCCTTGATGTCTTCGTCAGCATCTAGTGTTGGTGCGTAGGCACTTATGATGGTTGCCCGTTGGTTTTTGGCAAGATCGATTCGGAGGGTTGAGAGTCGTTCGTTGATGCCAGTGGGAGCTTCGGACAGATGTTTCATCAGATCATTTCTGATGGCAAAGCCAACTCCGTGCATTCTTTGGTCTTTTTCGGGCAGTCCCTTCCAGAAGAAGGTGTAGCCTCCTTTTTCTTCCTTCAGCTGTCCCTCTCCAGCTCTCCGGGTCTCCTGAAGGGCTGCTATGTCGATGTTGAAGCGTCCCAGCTCCCTTGCAATGATGGCAGTTCTGCGTTCGGGGCGTTCACTGCCACTGTTGTCCATCAGAGTCCGTACGTTCCACGTACCGAAGTTCATTTTCCTTTTTTGGCCGCAGGGTGGTGACCCCACTGGACGCGGCAGTCCAGTCAGGGATAGTGAGGCAGACTATGTTTAGGGCACCTTTTCTAGCCCCCTCCCCATGTGGGGTGAGCAGAGTGGGTCCTCAATAGGGCTGCTCAGTCGCGGATACAGCTGCCGAACTACTCAACTGCCTCGGACCTTGAGGTAGAACGACTGAGTCTGTACCCACCGCCCATGTGCCAGTCTGTGACTAGGGGCTTCCAGATTTCACAGTCCTGCCCCCGTCGCCACTCGCTGATCGCCATGGGACTTTGGTTGGTTTGTTTTTATTTTCTTTGGAAGACGCCTGTGCGTGGTTTTTTTAATGTGTGGAGGTCAGTGCACAACTGATCAACACACAGACTTCACAGAGTGAGGTTCCACTGGTGATGTAGTTTAACACAATGACCGTGGCTTCTCAGTCTGTTGCAGCCTTCTTCCGCCTTCGCAGCCGTTGTAACATGTGCCATGTTATCCTCCGCCTGCTCCGCCGTTGAGGTCTTTGGGTCTTCGGACTGTGCTTGGTCTGGAACCTCCCCCGCGGCCACTCCTGGGAGTGCACGACTCCAGTTGTTGTGCCTACAGGTTCATTGGAACGCGCAAGCCCCCTCACCACGACAAGGTGACAGTCCATCGAGGGGGGATAGAATATATAATCTTGTGGGAATGGAGACTGATAATTCTTTAGATTTATAAACAGCCTTGTCAAAACAATGAGTTATATAAATGTATTTGTAAACCTGAAATTCACCCTGAACTCTTCCATTCCCTGGAAACTACAGTATAAGAATAATTTAACTGAGAAGTGAGCTTCACCCATGATGCCTTCACAACAAAATCATAACATACAGCAGTTACCCCCAGATAGATACTGATCCTCTTGAATTGAATGTGGCTCTATAACTTTCTGCTGAAGGTTTAGATTTGGATCAGGATATAATCATACCATTAAAATTTATGGGACATGATGAGCATACACAAATGAATATGCAAAGTGGTCTTGTAGCACATTAGCACATTAGAATGAAGTTGGAAGTGTAAGCTTTTCTAGACTACTTCCTCAGTTGCATCTGACCTACATAAGGTGGGCTAAAGCACCCTGGGGTTGTGCCAATGTTATTGTCCACATAGCTCACCAAGCCCATTGGGTCATCACAGTTGCAGTGGCTCTACCAACAAGTAACTCCGTACCAGAGTCTTGCCGGTGACATCACATTTCTGATCATATGGCTGGTTGATCAAGTGTGGTATCAACAGAAATGTGATGTCTCTAGTAAGCTCCTGCCAGGTAGTTGCTTGTTGGCAGTGATGCAGCAGTGGGTCCATTGAAGATGTGGACAGTGGATCAGATTGGATCCCGCCCAATCCAGCTCTCCGCACCTCTAAAACCCCAGGATCACTCTGAGCTTCCTGGAACATGAGATTTACCTCAAAGCTTTCTGGAAGTTCTAAAGTAAATCCTATGTTTCCATGGCACTTATTAACAGCTGGATGCATCATGTGAACTCCCCACTGCAGCTGAGTAGTGAGTCTACTTTATTTTCACTGTATAGACATGACTTTAGTTTACAAAGATGTATGCCATCCACTTATTTCTTTCTCTAAGGTGCTACAAGAATCTTGCATGGCTAGCAGCCATTTTCCCTGTAGCACATTTATCTTCATCCAAAAATCTCATGTAGCAGAAAGGGAATGGGAACTTCACAAGTCAGAAAAGAGGCCAGAATTTTCATTCATGTCTTCTGGAACTGAATGCAACGTGTCAGGATGAAGCATAAAGGTGAAAGCTGAAATTAGTTATACCACAAATAGTGGTAAGATAAAAGGAGTATTATGCAGGAATGAATTGTACAGGCTATTTGTCAAATCACATCTCTCTGTATAGATCATCATGTGCACTGCAGTCTACAGAGGATACCCTCCTCACAGTTCCACCCCCGTCACAAGTTCAGTTGGTGGGAACGAGAGAGGGGGGTCTTCACTGTAATCACTCCCCATCTCTGGAACTCCCTCCCTAAAGAAATAAAAATGGCCCCCACTCTCCTCTCCTTTAAGAAACTTCTAAAAATGTACCTATGCACTTTAGCATATGGAGAGGAGGGGGATTAGGACTGCTGTCTAATCTATGTGTATTAGATGGCTGTTATGATTAATCATAAATGAATCACCATTGTGAGCCATTTTTAATGGAATGTCTCATAAATTGTTTTTAAGGTGTACACTGTAATATTTATTTATACTTTAGTTTTTATGTCTTAATAGATGTTTTTTGTTTTATTTTGATGCTGAATCCCTTGTTGTAAGTTTTCTGTTGTTATTCCTCATTATTCTGTATTATTTGATGTGTTTGTAATTATTTTGACGCATTTAATATTTGTCTTTTTATGTGTAAACCACCCTGAGTCCTTCCAGGGAGAGAGGGTGGTCTAGAAATAAATAAATAAATAAATAATATTAAATATACATGTACTTTTTGTTGTTACTACTATGGACTGTCAAGGCTTTAAAAAAATATGTCAACCCTAAGATGAACCTATTGCAGGGCTATCTTGATAAGATTTGTATGTGGGGTGAGTAGAGTGCCATTGTTTTCCTTTGAGAATGAGAGAGTGTGACTTGCCCAAGGACACCCAATGGGTTTCTATGGTGAGCAGGAATTTGAAACTTCATCCCTAGAGTTCTAATCCAGCACTCAAACCACCACATCATGCTGCCATGTACTGATATAATTCAGAAACTAACAGTTTTGTATTGAAGTATATGTAGTATCTGCTGTTCTGAAGGCTTTTCTAGATATTTCCGATTAAAATGATGCTTACACTTGGTCTGTAGTTTGCTCTTCTCCACACTCGCATGTTGTGGATTCCACTTTGTAGCTCCATTTCTGAAGGTTGGCTCTGCATCTCGTGGTGCCAGAGCGCAGTCTGTTCAGCGCCTTCCAAGTCGCCCAGTTTTCTGTGTGTCCAGGGGGGAGTCTCTCATTGGGTGTCAGCCATTGATTGAGGCTCTGGGTTTGAGCCTGCCACTTTTGGTTAAGAGCCACATCCACTGTTTTAGTGTGGTGAGATGTGTTCCACACTGGGTATGCATACTCAGCAGCAGAGTAGCATAGCGCAAGGTCGGATGTCTTCACTGTATCTGGTTGTGATCCCCAGGTTGTGCCAGTAAGCTTTCGTATATTGTTTCTAGCACCCACTTTTTGCTTGATATTTAGGTAGTGTTTCTTGTAGGTCAGGGCATGGTCCAGAGTGACTCCCAGGTATTTGGGTGTGCTGCAATGCTCCAGTGGGATTCCTTCCCAGGTGATCCTCAGAGCTCGGGATGCTTCTCTGTTCTTGAGATGAAAAGCACATGTCTGTGTTTTAGATGGATTAGGGATCAGCTGGTTTTCCCTGTAGTAGGCAGTAAGACATGATTGAAATAGCATGACCACAAGAAATGTCTTGTAAAAGCACGAAAAACATTCTAACAATTATGCCAAAAAATACTCCTGTGTTTTGCTGAGCTATGAAGTCACAAGGAGGTAGGGTGGTGAAAAGGAAAACAGTTTTGCATTTGCAGCAATAAATTGTAGCTACATCAGGCATCCATTTTAAAACCAGAGCTTGCCAGGAAACAATAAGCCAACTAGAAGCACAGCCTGTATAAAATTGATTACTGTGAATAAATGAAATAATGACTGGTACACTTGTAGAAGTCGATAATTTAGTAGGCTTGGTGTCAAGAGCAAAGTTGATGGAATTAACCTGTGAATCTCTTGTAATAGTAAATAAGACATGATGATCAATAACAACATTAGTCAACTTTAACTTAACTGAATAAATGAACAAACATTCCCTTAGAAAATAGATCACCACCCAAAGCAATAACCGTAACACAATTCTTCGTTATACTGAAAGGGAAAGGATATACAATATGTGGTCCTCCTCCTTTTTTTTAAAAAAAATGAGATTTACTCAGCTTTAGTAAATCTGTTCATCTATTTTCTGAAGGAAAGAGTAATAAACTCAAGTAAGCTCTCATTTTTCGATAGCTTGAATAAGACCATAAAAAGTAAATGTTAAGATAAATTGTTTTGAAAATTAACAATTTTAAAACTAGTGGTAGAGTTGGATTTTAAATCAAGATACTAGTATTTATCACTTTGTTACTAATACTTTAATACTTATATAGCACTTTGGAGATGAGTAAAGCACTTTACAAGCATCATCCCAACACTCTTTATGATCATCCTCTAGGGCAGAAAAAATTGATCATATTGCTGAGTTGCTGAGAATAGTTGATGGCTACCTGGTATATTCATAGATTAGATTTGATCAATGGACATCGGACACACTCATAGACAAAATCACGGACATTTAAACAGAACAGATATGTGTTAGATGGATTAATAATATAGGATTACTGTGGATAACTTAGAGAAATATCACCACAGGTTAGTGAACCTATATAGCTAACGGTTGGAAAAGTGAGCTAAAATGGATGTGGTAATTCTGTGAAGGTTGCAGAGGGAAATTGATCCATGACTGCCCTTTCTGGCCACAGCTATATATTTCTGGGCTTATTTACTTTGACTCACAGCCAAGATGTAAAGTTATAGCTACAGCCTGTTTCAGTCATGCCATTCTTGTGCTGAATGCACAGAGTGGATGAAGGTTTATTCCATTTCCCCCAGCATCATTGTCTTCTCTAAGTTTTTCTGTCTTCTCATTATGTGGCCAAAGTACTTCATCTTTGCCTCTAATATCCTTGCCTCCGATGAGCAGTCGGGCTTTATTTCCTTAAGTATGGATTGATTGGATCTTCTTGTGGTCCAAGGCACTCTCAGAATTTTCCTCCAACACCACAGTTCAAAAGCATCTATCTTCCTTCGCTCAGCCTTCCTTATGGTCCAGCTCTCACATCTGTAAATCCGTCTGCTTTAACTATGAGGATCTTCGTTTCCAGTGTGATGTCTCTACTCTTCACTATTTTATCAAGATTGGTCATTGCTCTCCTCCCAAGAAGTAAACATCTTCTGATTTCCTGGCTGCAGTCTGCAAAGTCTGTCACTGCCTCCACGTTTTCTCCCTCTATTTGCCAATTATCAATCAGTCCTGTTGCCAAAATCTTGTTTTTTTATGTTTAACTGCAACCCAGCTTTCCCACTTTCTTTTTTCACTTTGGTTAGAAGACAGATGTGTTCTGTATACAAGTTGAATAGGTTGGATGAGAGTATACAACACTGCCATATGCCTTTCCCAAGCTTGAATTAGTCTGTTGTTCCATGGTCATTTCTTACTGTTGCTACTTGGTCCTTATACAGATTCCTCAGGAGACAGACAAGGTGATTTGGTATCCCCATACCACCAAGAACTTGCCACAATTTATTATGATCCACACAGTCAAAGGCTTTAGAATAGTCAATAAAACAGAAATAGATGTTTTTTCTGAAACTCCCTGCCTTTCTCCATTATCTAGAGGATATTGGCAATTTGGTCTGTCATTACTCTGCCTTTTTAAAGCTAGCTTATACATCTCCATGTATTGCTGGGGATTCCTGAGCATTACCTTATTGGCATGTGAAATAAGGGCCACTGTACAAAAGTTTGAGCATTCTTTAGCATTTCACTTTTTTTTTGGTATGGGATTATAAGTTGATTTTTTCTAGTCTGATGGCCATTCTTGTGTTTTCCATATTTGCTGGCATATGGCATGCATCACCTTGGCAGCATCATCTTTGAAGATTTTAAACAGTTCAGCTGGGATCCTGTTGTCTCCTGCTGCCTAAAAACATATCAAACATTAAAACCAGTTATTTAAAATAATACAATCCAAAACCATTGTCCAAGGCCATTTCAATTTCAGTAAGTTTTGCACATCTACTGATTTTTGGGGAATTTTAAACTTAACAGTATTATTTCACTGGGAGATTCCCACCAAAACTTTCAGGGAAGAGGAAACGGCATAAGGCATTAAGTAGAATTCTGGGAAAATGAGGACCCCTGTGGTAGATAATTCAAAAGGCCCACCCAAAACTACATTTCCCAGAATTCTCCTGACTCTATGCATTAAAGCTTCAAGGTGATTGTCTCTGTGTGTTTCTCTGGGCTGGCCATGTGCTGAAGGGGCTTCTTCCTTACTCAGCCATCTAGCCAGGCATCCCACCCATCCTGTACCTCGGGGCTCTTTAGTGGAACCAAACCAAGCCCTTTTTGGGAGAAGCAATGCTTGCAATGGAGATCTGTTTAAAATAATCTTTATTAGTTTTCATTAAAAAAAAGCATACAGTAGCTGGGTGGGGAGGTATAAGAGAGGAGGGGATGGGGAATAGGATTGATGGGGGGGGAGATAGTATAGAGGGGGTAGGATAGGAAGAATGCTGTTTGATGGTTACTGAAGGTAGATATTGTGACAGGTGTAGAAAAGAAAGTTAGGGAGGTCACTATGAGGGAAGGGGTGTATGTGTGATTGACTTGAATCAGATATTGACTTCCCGGTATCTTCCGGAGGTGCTTCCTGTTCTTTTGTTCTTGTTTTCTGTTGTACTTCTCATCTTTTGTCACTCTTCTGCTCTCCCCTGTTTGTTTTCCTTTCGTCTCTTTTCATGTGATTATTTTCATATTTTTTTCTTTCGTCAAATATATTGTTACTTGTTTCCAGTCTATTTCTGTTGATGGAGTGCCCTTTCTTTTTGAAAGTATGTAGGTTAGTTTGTCCATGTTTCTTATGTCAAGGATCTTTGTTAACCATTCCTCTTCTTCCGGGGGTTCTTTGTCCTTCCAATGTTTTGCATAAATTATTCTGGCTGCTGTCGTTAGTAAGAATAGAAGTTTATCCTTATTTTTTTCCATTTTTAAGCTATGAATCCCTAATAAGAATGTCTCTGGTTTCCAGGGTATATCTATCTTTAGTATTTTTTGTAGTGATTTTTGTATGTTTTTCCAATAATATTGCGCTTTCGGGCAGGACCACCACAGGTGGTAGTATGTCCCTTCCTGTTTTCTACACTTCCAGCACTTTGTGTTTGTATTTTTATTGAATTTTCCTAATCGATGTGGTGTTATATACCACCTATGGGCTATTTTAAACCAATTTTCCTTGAGTTCCATTGCTTTTGAATATTTTAATTTCTTATTCCATACTTCTTCCCATTCTTCTTTCCTTATCTCTCTTCCTAGATTTTCTTTCCATTTTCTCATATAGGTTTTCCCATTTTCTGTGTCTCCTTCTTCTAGTAGTTTTTTGTATATCTTTGAGATTAGTTTGTTTTCGGTTTGCATTATCTTGTCCCAGAAGTTTGTACCTTCTTCGAATCCTTTTTCTTTGTCTATCTTAAAATGTTCTTTAATTTGTTCGTATTGGAACCACGAGATTCTGCTATTTATGTTTTTTAATTCTTGTTGTGTTTTAATCTTAAATTCTCCTCCTTCCTTTTTTATTATGTCTTTGTATCTGGGCCAATCGTTCCATCCTAGTATTCTTCTTTGTGAGGCTTCAAGTGGTGATAGCCATAATGGGGTTCTCTTATATAATTTATCTTTATATCTGTTCCAAACTTTGATTAAAGATGATCGCACGAAATGATTTCCGAAATGCTTTTCTTTTTTTGCTTTGTCATAACCTAGATAGGCATGCCAACCTGATCTTAATCCTTCCCCTTCTATATTTAAAATTGTCTTCTTTTCAAGTTTTGCCCAATCACGTATCCAGATTAGTGCACATGATTCGTGATATAATTTGATGTTTGGGGTCGCTAGGCCTCCTTTGTTTTTCCTTTCTGTCATATTCCTGTAGTTTATTCTCGGCTTTTTCTTTTGCCAGATAAAGCGCATCATATCTTTCTTCCAACTGTTTAGTATTTTTTGGGACCTAATTATTGGTAAGTTTTGAAAAAGAAACATTAATTTTGGCAATATTGACATCTTTACGGCTGCTATCCTTCCTAATAAGGATAATTTCATGTTGCCCCACTTTTCTAGGTCTTTTTAAATTTTTTCCATTTTTCTAAGTAATTATTTTCCAGTAATTGTAGGTTTTTTGCAGTAAGAGTGATACCCAAATACTTTATTTTTTTGTGTTATTTGGATGTTCCAATCTTTCCCTATTGTTTCCTGTTCTTTCTTTGTAATATTTTTTGTTATCGCTTTGGTTTTTTCTAAGTTTACTTTGAATCCTGACACTTGACCATATTCGTTGATTGCTTTTATCCATTTTCCTAGGTTTTTCTTTCGCTCTTCTATTATCCCTATTAGGTCGTCTGCAAACGCTCTTGTCTTATAGTCATGGCCTTGAATGCGTGCTCCTTTAATTTCCTTGTCATCCCTTATTCTGTCCAATAGAATTTCTAATGTTAAGATGAAGATTAACGGAGAAATTGGGCAGCCTTGTCTTGTTCCTTTCTGGATTTGGATTTTCTCCGTTTGTTTGCCGTTTATTATAATTTTCGCTTCCTGTTTGTCATATATGGCTCCGATTATGTTTTCAAAATAGTAACCCATGTCCATCTCTTTTATTAAAATTTTAATAAAATCCCAATTTACATTGTCGAAAGCTTTTTCAGCATCCAATGCTAAAAACATTACCTTCTTTTGCCTGCAATGGAGATCTGGAGTCACTTACATGACTTACATAACTCTACTGAAAAGTCATAGGTCAATGTTTCTAATCTTAAGGCTTTTGTGTGGGCACCACCCATGTTTCTTAATATCTTGTCATATGTACAAATCTTACAAAATAGTTCCAACATAAGAGGCTGAAATTACTTTTTGCACAGTCCTAATGGGCACACATACATGTACACACATGTATGCTCAGGAAACAGCATTTTCAGTATGGAAAACAGACTTGTTTGCACTGAATTATTAGTTTCCACTTAGAAAAATCTGCTTTCTGCACAGCAAATGCTGTTTTTTGTGCAGAAAGAAATGTGCAGATTTGGCCTATTGTAAATTCCAAACTGTAAAAATTCTTATATGTCCAAAAATGGCAACAGTTTTAAAAATAGTTTTGAATGATATTTCCATTCCTGATTTAGGATTAGATACACCCTTAAGGTTTTTCAGCAAAAATGGGTAATATCATGAAATGGTGGATCAGCAGGGCAAAATGAAATGAGTGAAGAACCATTAGGATTGGTACTAGCCTATCGCCCATGCCTTTAAAAATATTTTTGAGGACAAGGAAAAAATGACTTACATGTTATAAGGATGTTATATAATAATTGGTACACATGCAAGTGACTTGATTTTCTCTTTAAACTTTTCAAGGAATCTGACACTGAGCAATGATTAATCTAGCATATTAACTTGTTCTGACATTTCCATTGGCCAATAAGCATGTAAATGTTGTTGACAGATTTATAATGCAGGCGAATTGATGAAGGTCTGATATTTATGTAGTCACAAAGTGTTACAGTGACCTGATAAGAATTATAATCAGATATGCCAAGAAAGCAATTACTTGTCCTTTATGTACAGAACATCACTTTAAAGGCCTGCGTGTACCTTTTTGTAATATTTACATTCTCTACTGGTTCAAAATCAGTGACTAATTTTTCCTTTCTCTCCAACACTGAATTATCTTCATTCAATGCTTAGAGCAAGGCTGAGTAATTTTGAAGAATTTGGGTTCTATTTTATATTGCTGTAACTCTTAATGTGACACACAGACTACTGAAAAATGCCAGCAAGAGGAGGGAAAGAAAAATCTGGAATGGTCTTGGTATCCACTTCTTAATGTGAAAAATGGTGGTTTAAAAAAGGTTACTCAGTGGAGGGTGCATCCTATACCTTATAGTATTAATGCAGTTTGACACCAAAATGCTGTTGAATTCAGGGAACAAAAAAAGGAGGGCTTTGCATGTGCTTTTCCTGCATGACTGAGGGTTGAACTAGATGGCCTATCTCTTCCAGCTCTATTATTTTATGATTCCATGATTCTATTCACTTTAGGGAAGTGCTAGGATTCTTTGTCAAACAACACTTTGTAAAATTATAACTCCAGTAATTCCATAGCATTAAGTCATGGCAGTTAAAGTGATGTCAAACTGCACTAATTCCACAGTGTATATATACCTTTAAAGAAAGCAAATCTTAGAGGCTTCTAGGTAGGTGGTTTGTTCATTTTGTCACAATTAGGGGTCCAATTTTTTAAAATGCCTTTGAATGGGAGTTTTTGGCCCCAGAGCTTTCTTTTTGCCCACTTCTGGTTTAGGAATAGCCTTCAAATTGTTGGGTGATTTCAGCTACAGCGATAACTGTGGGTTTGGGGACTTGGCATGACTAGAGTTCTAGAAGGTCAAATCAGACACAGGCAGGTGGAAGATGAAAGCAGAGCTTTTATTCTCAATTGCCAAAGAGGATGTCAGTGGAGAAAGCATTCTAAATACTGACATACTACAATTGCAAATACAGAGCATTTTTATTTCATTTGACAACTATTTAAGAAACCAGCACTTGCTCCTGATTGACTCAGAAATTATCCAGCCAGGATCCATGCCCTGATTTGCTCAGGACTCTGAGCAATGTCATTGTTGGTTGGTTCTTTTTTGGTGAGGGGAAATTTAATAAACTATCATTGGAGTATTTGAAGTGTTGGCCAGTTTGTCCATCTACCTCTGAAAAGGATGCTTAATGTTTTGGTTCTGGTGGAAACAACAGAAATAATCCAAAGTACATAATAGGGGCTTGAAGGTGACAACAATATCAATGAGTCTTGCAAGGGTAAGGCTGGCTTGAGACATGGAAGAAGAGTCATTCCAGTGATTCCATGGCATATAGCCCCTATTGTACCAGGAGGAAAACAGGAAAAGGACCCTGGACCTATGATGCAAGTTTATTGTGTGCTCCCCTCATGTCTCCCAGTTTATTTTGAGGGGAATATAGAAATTAGAAGGATAATTGTCCAGGCATGTTATGCAGCATTTCAAAGGCAATTCGTGAGAGGAGTTACTATAGGACCATGATGGCGAACCTATGACACGTGTATCAGTACTGACACGCGTAGCCATTTTCGATGACACACAGCCGCATGCGGCCGCATACAGAGAAGATGGGGCCGCATCCCACGAAGGACATTTCATCCTCGGCTCCTACACCAGCATTTTTCTATAATGCCAAGATATATGGCATTATAGAAAAAGCAGGTAACTTAAATAATTAGTTTTTGGTTTATTAAATACAGTTATATATTACAATAATATATTTTTGTTATTTAATTATAAATATCATGAAATTATGGGTTTTTCTCGAAGTGACACCCCACTCGAGTTATGCTCGGTTTTTTGGTGAGTATTGACACACCAAACTCAAAAGGTTGCCCATCATTACTATAGGAGAAAGGTGCACGTACTTGCTATATGTTCCAATGGAGTCATGTCTTATTATAAGTTATATATAATTTATAATTTGGGGGCCCAATTTGATTTCTCAATATCAAAATTTCCTGGAAGTATCACAACAACCGTATGCCCTAACACAGTGGTGTGCAACCTGTGGCCCTTCGGGGTTTTAACTTCAGCTCCCAATATTCCTCACCATTGGACGAGCTGACCAGGGCTTCTAGGAGTTGGAGTCCCAAACATCTGGAGGGCCACAGATTGTGAATCACTGCCCTAAGATATACTTTTAAATCATTTTGTTTTACTTAAGAAAAGCATATGAAATACATGGGGTTGCCATAAATTGATAGGGGATATGCAAAATGCACACAAAGGTATAGGAAGAATGGACTTTCTTTGCTCTGTACCATAAATTTATGAAGTAAACTCAAGTTCTGAAAGTTTAGCCAATTTGAAAATACTTGAATTATTTTGGGGAAATGTGTATGTCTCTCACTAGAAAGGAAAAATACATAGATTTTTTATTTTAGTACACTCAACGCTCCCCTCCCCAAATCCTCCTCTTAGATAAAACATTTTACTCATCTCTCCTTTTCTCCCTGTTCTTTGTGTATTTCTTGAACTATGAATTGTAAGCAACTGATGTGCTACTTCAGGTATTGATTTTGTCATTATTATCAAAGTAAAGGGGGTATTTTTGCTCAGAATGATGTGATATAATTAATAGAATTATATGATTATTTGTCTTAGAAGAAAACAAAGTGCTTGCTAGGAGTCTTTAAAGTTTTTTCAGTGTTTCAAGTCTTGAGAATGATCCTATCAGCATGCTGTTGGAAATGAATCAAGTGTTCTAGGGCATGAAAACCTTAAGATATTTTAGCAAAGAGCAGCAGTAATATAGTTCAGTAGTTTCGGTTGCCCCAAGTCTCCCAATTTGCTATCTATCTACCTATTCTATGTGTTTGTAGCAAATGAAAAAGTTTCCATTCTCATGAATTACTGGCAAATCAAACTGCATATGTTTGTGCATCTGTTTTGAATCAAGCCCTAATGTGATGCAAATCTGTATGTCTTGGTAAAATAATTGGGTATTTCCTTTTGTGATTCTGTTATCTTATTCTTTCTGCTTGATGAAAGAGGGTTACGTTTTTGAAGAATAGGGAGAGGGAAGTCATGATCAACAGAATAACAGGTTGAATTAGTTGGTAGGTTTGCTATAACTAAAAAAATACTCATTAGAAACTCAGTCATGAATCCTTCAGAATTTGTATCATTTTTCTTCACTCAGTAAAATTATATCTGATATAATGTAGTACTCTTTTATATGTTATATAAAGAAAACTAACAGTTCTTCATCCTTCTGATATATGGTATGTTTACAATATTAGTGATTCCAAATCCTGTATCAGCTTGTGAAAAACTTGAGTTCAAGAGTTACTTAATTTAAATTAATGCCTCCACTAAGATTATCTGATTATCGTTTAGTAATCTGGCCAAATCTACTGCACCATCTAAAAGTCATTTCCTAACTTGTTTCCCTTCATTGTGGAAACAAGTTAGGGATTTGCCTTTAACTGTAGCTTGCTGTTGTGCCCAAAACAAGGAACATAATTTCATTTCTCCCTTAACGATGAAAATATTAGATATTTTTGCGTGATTTATTTGAATGTAAAGACTTCTTTACAAATGTTTCTTGGGGGGGGGGCATATTTTGGATAACATCTGTTTTATTGTGTGAAAAATCATTTCCTGATATTCTCACTCTAACCCTCCAATTTCCAATCTCAGAGTGAAGCAGAATCTCCTTCTCTGGAGGTTTTTCAACAGTGGATGGGTGGCCATCTGTCAAGAGTGATTTAATAGCACCGGGATTGTGGTGCAGCTGACTGAGTGTCAGCTGCATTAAGATCACTCTTACCAAAGGTCATGAGTTCAAAGCCAGCCCGGGTTGGAGTAGGCTTCCAACCAATTGTGTAGCCTGTTGTCGACCTTTGCAACCCGAAAGACAGTTGCATCTGTCAAGTAGGAAAATTAGGTACCACCTTAAAGTGTGGGGAGGCTAAATTAACTAAATTATGAGGGCATAAAAAAGACTCCAGCAAAGCACTCCAGCAAAAAAGCATGCGGGGAATGCGGAAGTACTTCATCAGTGTCGCAGATGGACGATGAAAGCGACAGCTCCCCTGGCGGCCAGAAAAAGTTAAATAGCCTCTGTGTATGTCTGTATATGTTGTATGTCAAATTGGCATTGAATGTTTGCCATGTATGTGTACACTGTAATCCGCCCTGAGTCCCCTGCGGGGTGAGAAGGGCAGAATATAAATACTGTAAATAAATAAATAAATAAATAAATGAATTGTATTTTCCAGAAGGGCAGAATGGGGTTGGACTACATAGCTCTTGTGATCTCTTCCAGCTCTATCATTCTCTAATTATATATGAAATCTTCTGTTTATTGTTCTTCCCTCCAGAAGAAGAGTGCAGAAAAAAAGCTTCCAATAAACATTTTGTTGATTTGCAGCAATTAAAAATAGATTGATATCTTATTGAAATCCAATTTTAAATGAACACATTTTTTGTTGCACAATTATGTTATAACTGCCAAATCCACATATAAAGCTCCTGATCCAAAATCAATGCCACTCTTAAAGTAGTGCATGAATGCTAAAGCCTATCTAAAATCTGGTCTTTAAGAAGATGCAAGACTTTTGGTTGCTTATCACGAAACATGCTAGCACAGTTATACTCTGGAAAAATGTTCACCTTTCAGCCGCTGTGCTTGAGCCTCCAGTCTAGAATGTTGCAGCACAACCTCAGTGAATAAAGAGGTAACATACATAAATGGGTTAACTATGGGCTACTTTATTAATGTTACCTAATTAAACTTTGTAACTTTGTAACTTGCAGGTGTACTAAAACGTATAACGAACTTGGTAATGAACTTGGTGAGGGTAAAGCCGTGGTAGTGACATTTCATCCTACCCCTTGGCTGCTAAGGGAAACGTGACAGAGAATTATCTCCCCAGAATTTATTTTTATTATTATTATTATTTGAATACTGAACTTTTATTAATTACAAAAAGAAATGGTTGATGGTGGAGAGGAACTACCCCGAATTCATTGGGAGGGAGCAGGAAAAGCATAAGCCTTGTATGGATGATGTTATCAACCCTGGACATCAAAACATCCTATGTCCCCAGCACTGATCCTGAGTCTTCTTTGTCAGTGCTTCTGAAGATATTCAGAACCTGGCAGGCCTTTTTTCCCCAATATGCCAGAGGACAAGCACTATATTTGTCCCCATTGGGTACAATTGTTTCTGGGGCTGCAGTAGACGAAGACTCATGGGATGGTAAATGCCTACTTTGAGCAATACTGACTCATATCACTAATTTTCTTTCTGTAAAGCTTCTCTGAAAAAAACGAGTGTTAATTATTGCTTGAAGTCTCCCTGAAATACTGTCTCAGTGGACTATTCCTATTTGACACACACACACACTCTCCCTTCCTCAGAATTTATTGATGTCATATTCTCCATTTTCTAGGCCTCCCCTTCTTTATTTACACTGTAGAGGGTTCCCGCTCCTAGCCTACACCCAAAAATGGGTGCCTTGGGTGTGTCCGAAAATCAAATTTCTTGCTGTTTTTGGGTATGCCTATTTAATAGCCTGCGTCTCCCAATCTGCCCAGCTAAAACAGTATAGGGTATGCAGAAAACATAAAAACAAAACCCAGACTGAAGAAGAGAGTGGAATGTTGGCTATAGCTCTTCTCCCTCAGAAAGCAATCCCACCAGCCTCTTCCATGGGGGAGGTGGCAAAACACTTTCTGCCCCCAATTGCACAGGGGTCGGGAAGTCAATTGTGTAGTGATGCATGTCTTCTAATTTCTCCTAAAAAAGCCTTTTTCACAGTCCCCTTGATATGGTATAGCTGAGATTTGAACTAGGGATTTATAAACCAGTTGCAAGTTAGTTGCTTGTTCAACACTGCTACTCATCTGGTAGACTAGTTAGAACTGATTGTGTTGTATTTAGAGATAAAATAATATGAACGTTAAAAAAAACAAACAAGGTTAACAAAAGTGAATATGAAAATTTGTTTCTACCACTCTGCACATAATCAGCTATTTTGGTTTCTGTTTACATTAATTGGAGTATTTCAGTCTTTTTGATTGATAGGCTGCAGAGTTGAATTAGTATAGTCATTCCCAATGTAGGCCTTCCAGTTGTAGTAGGCTACAACAGCCATAATTCTTAGTCAACGTGTTCCACATACGCTGACTGGGAACAATAGAAGTATTGGTTCAACAGGCTGTAAAATACTGAGTTGGGGTGATTGGATAAAAGACTGGCAGACAAGGTAACTTCAACAGACATTTATATCGACAGGAAAAGTTTATTTTTTAAAATGCCAGGTGCTTTTGCTTTACACACAATGTACAATACAAAGGAGATGTACGTTTCGTTATACTGTCAGCTCCAATGCTTCTTTCACAGGAATGCAATCTCTAAAGAGGAGAGACTCCCTTTAGAATGTAATTGCTACACAATGAAAATACAATCCATAGGTAGCCATGAAAGCATTATGGAAGTGAACTGAATTTATCACTGTCTCAGTTCATTATTGTCAGCTGTGTGGCCTCTACATTGATTTAGTATTCTTGTTTAGTCTTTAAACTAGTCTACTGATTGCTTTTCCAGTAAAAGATTTTGCTGGTATGTTATAACTCTTTTGGTGGCCTCAGTGAAACATGGCAGTGTCATTTCCTGCTTCCTCTTTTGTTAATTAACATTGCAGATTTCTCCACTCCCCATTTATGCACATGTCATTGTGCAAATATATACACTGTCGCAATATGACAGCAAACTCTTAGATACAAAAGGTGAAGAACCTCAGCTTTCAGACTTGAGGAAATGTTGAGACTCAGCGTCTGTCTCATGCACCTACTACTAGTAGTAGAAGGAAACGTAGGTTAGAGAGTGATGAAGCTCAGCAGCAGCTGAAAAGGATAAGAGACTTGTTTCTAGAGACTACAGATGAGGAGGATTTTGAGGGTTTTACTCGCGAGGAAATGGAGCTGGAAGATTACAGAGGTGTAAAGAGAGTAGCCAGCAGCTCAAACAGTGATGTGGGATCTGTTGCTAAACGCCTGAGAGATGTAGCAGACTGTGGGGAGTTCGACAGCGAAGAGGAAGAGCTGGACTGGACTAAAGTTCAGGAAGTAATGGATGTAATTAACGCTCCCACGTCTAGTGATGAATTCCAGGGTTTTGATAATAATTGGGTTGCAGATAACTCTTTGCAGGATGGAGCTCGAAGTGCTGACTGGCAGCAATGGCGTGGCTTGAATTCACCTGAGGAATTGGACCCAGCTGACAGTAGTTCCAGCGACTCGGATGAGATTTAAGCAGCAGCTTGGGGACAGACTAATCGCAGAGTTCAAGGTGTCGCATGCCGTGTGCCTTGTGTGTAACTCCTGCCCTGAGTTCTTGTTACAGCTTCGTGTTTCCTGATCGTGTGAACAACCCTGCTGGATCCAGACTCGTGAGTCTTCCTTGCCTTGACCCTCGGACTGCCTGACTACGCCCCTGCTTAATCCTGGAAACTTCGTTGGACCGCTCTTCATGCGGATTGCCGTTTGCTGTTCTGTTTGCCTTTGATTCGGACTATGTTTTCCTGCTGAATTCAAGCTGCCTGCTTTTGTTTAAGACTGACTTTCCTTTCGTCAGCCGAGGCTGACTGAGACCAGTTTGTTTACATTCCTGCTGACCGCAAGCCTCCTTTGTTTACTACTCTGAACTGAAGAGTCTCCTTTTGTTTTGTTAATAGACATTAAACACCTTACTTTAACTCCTACAGTGCCGTTTGTGTTGCTGACTGGTCTGGGTCTTGACAGATTGAACTCTGCCAGAAACAACCCGGCAGGAGGCATGGCATCTCTTGGTGAGTTGGCAGACCAGTTAGCCTTTTTGAAAGCGCAATTTGATGAACTCCGTGGGGGAGGACCGGCTGGCGGGCCGCGCAAGGCTCGTGTTATCGTCCCCGAGCGCTTTATCGGAGATAAAGATGGTTTGCCACTGTTTTTGATGCAGACCGAAGTTTATTTTAAGCAAGTGCCTGCAACTGCTTATGCTACAGATGAAAGCAAAGTGGCTTTTGTGATCAGTTTGCTGTCTGGCCGAGCGGGTAAGTGGGCAGTAAATCTGGTTAATAGCAATAGCCCCTTACTGCGCAATTATGCTGGCTTTTTGGACGCTCTTAAGGAGATGTTTGGAGACCCTCTCCAGGAAGAGAATGCCAGCCGTGAGTTACATGCTATCCGGCAAGGGAAAGAATGTGTGTTGGACTATTTGAATCGTTTCAACCATCTGAAACAGCACTTGGACTGGGGCGAGAAAGCTTTTATGACTTGCTTCACAGCAGGGCTTGCTCCAGCTTTAAAAATCGAATTGGCACGCTTTGAACCTCCTGACACCTGGGAGGCTTTGACTAAAACGGCTCTTCGACTGGAGAGGAGACAGAACATGCTGAGGAAGGAGGGCTATTTCCAGCCGCAGTTCCAGTCTACCCCCTCCCCTCAAGTCACCGCCGCTGCTGTCTGTTCCAGTCTGGATTCCGAGGAGCCCATGCAGCTGGGGAGTCAACGCCGGTTATCCAGGGAGGAGAAGCAGAGACGGCGTCAGCTCAATTTATGTTTGTATTGCGGAGCGGGGGGCCATTTCGCCCGCAGTTGTCCGGCCAAGGCTCCCAGGGAGCAGGGAAAAGGCCAGCCCTAATGTGCACTGGGGCAAGCACATTAGGGCCAGCGGTTCAGTGGCCCCGGTGTAAAGACCATGTGTTTTTACCCATTGAACTCTGTTCTAACCAAGGCAATAGGTTCTCCACTTGGGCCCTAGTGGACTCTGGGGCAACCGGGTCTTATATGGACACAAGCTTCGCTATGGACCATCATATTGTGTTACAAAGGAAGCGCCAGCCAGAGTGGGTGGAAGGAGCAGATGGTGCTCTAGTGGGCCACCGGTCTGTTACTATGGAGACTGGGCCCCTGAGGTGGGAGGCTCAAGGTATAGAGGGTCGGTTTTCCTGGGATGTGATTAACTTGCCTAGGTATACCATCATCCTAGGCATGGACTGGCTGTCCAAGATTAATCCCAGAATAGACTGGCAAGCCAAGACCATTACCTTAGCACCACCTGTATGTGGAACGTTGGCAGTAAGTCCAACGGATGTGGAAGGTGTTCCTGAATGCTATAAAGACTTTTATGATGTGTTTAGCAAGGTACAGGCTGACAATCTTCCACCCCATAGGCCTTATGACTGCCAGATAAAGTTGATGGAGGACGCCAAGTTGCCTGCGGGCAGGCTTTACGCTTTGTCTCTTCCAGAACGCCAGGCCTTGAAGGACTACATTGAGGAGAATCTGGCCAAAGGGTTCATCCGTCCGTCCAGTTCTCCCACGGCGGCTCCAGTGTTCTTCGTGTCCAAGAAGACGGGTGATTTACGTTTAGTTTGTGATTATCGTATTTTGAATAAGTTTACCATCCGGGACCGTTATCCGTTGCCTTTGATTCCTGAGTTATTGTCTCGTGTTCAGGGCGCATCTGTTTTTTCGAAGTTGGATTTAAGGGGCGCCTATAATTTGCTCCGGATTAAGGAAGGCTACGAGTGGAAGACCGCCTTCAACACTTATCTCGGGGCTTACGAATATTTAATCATGCCTTTCGGATTATGTAATTCGCCAGCTGTGTTTCAACGCTTAATGAACGATGTGTTTAGAGATTTATTAGATAAATTCATGGTTTGTTATCTCGATGACATCTTGATCTACTCAAAGGACCTTCGGCAGCATCGAGAACATGTGAGGACGGTGCTGCAGAGGCTTCGGAAACACGGTCTGTTCGCCAAGGCTTCTAAGTGTGTTTTTCATGTCCCGGAGGTGGAGTTTCTGGGACACATAGTCTCTGGGCGGGAGGTGAAAATGGACCCGCATAAGGTGGACGCTGTCCAGTCCTGGAAGGAACTCGCCTCAAAGAAAGATGTGCAACGTTTCCTAGGTTTTGCTAATTATTATCGAGACTTTATTCCCCATTATGCAGAAATCACCGTGCCGCTGACTCGCCTCCTGAAAAAGGACCACCCATTCGTATGGACTAAGGAGGCTCAGAGAGCATTCGAGACCATCAAATGCAGTTTCGCTGATGGGAGAGTCCTGTGTCAACCAGATGTGGACCGTCCTTTTGTGGTTGAAGCTGATGCCTCCAACTACGTGTTGGGAGCTGTCCTGTCCCAGTTAGACTCCAAGGGTATCCTTCGGCCTTGTGGCTTTTACTCTCGCCAATTGTCTCCCTGTGAACAGAACTATACAATTTGGGAGAAGGAGTTACTGGCGATTAAGGTTGCCTTCGAGGTTTGGAGGCACTGGCTCGAAGGTGCCAGGCACCAGGTGGTGGTGCGGTCTGATCACCGTAACCTAGAACATTTGCTAACCGCTCGCAAATTGAACCAGCGCCAAATTCGTTGGGCTATTTTTTTTAGTCGTTTTGATTTTCGTGTTGAGTTCATTGAGGGGAAAATGAACTTGAGGGCGGATGCTTTGTCTCGGAAATCTGAATATAAGACTGATGTGGCACCCGTCCTGCAGACTGTGTTACCTACAGCGGCTCTCAATTTAATGGAGGGTGCGGGTGATCTTTGTGACCAGGTCAAAGCAGCGCAAGCTGAGGACATTTGGACTCAAGAACAGCTCACCTTGTTAGCAAATGGCCAGAAGTCTGTACTCCCTAATCTTCGCAATGAGGGTGGGATTTTGTTGCGCAGAGAGCAGCTCTACGTTCCTGCAGGTAGTTTACGCCTTGAGATTCTTAGATCCCACCATGATGAACCGGCTGCAGGTCATTTTGGGAGGTTTAAGACCGTGCAACTAATCACTAGAAATTTTTGGTGGCCAAAAATGAGGCAGGACATTTTACAGTACTGTGACAGTTGTGCCGTCTGCCAGCAATGTAAACATGCTCCTGGAAGGCCTAGTGGCCTGTTATCCCCTTTGCCGGTGCCTGAGAGACCTTGGCAGGTCATTTCTATGGACTTCATTACTGATCTCCCCAGGGCACGGGGATACGCCTGTATTTGGGTAGTAGTGGACTTGTTTTCTAAAATGGCTCATTTTGTTCCGTGTGCGAAAGTTCGCACAGCACCTGGGTTGGCCCAGCTCTTTATGAAGCATGTGTTTAAGTTACATGGGGCTCCGGACACTATAATTTCAGATCGCGCCCCTCAGTTCGTGTCGCGATTCTGGAAGCAGTTCCAGGCCCAGATGGGCACGAAGCTCAATATCTCTTCTGCTTTTCATCCGCAGACTGATGGCCAGACGGAACGTGTGAATGGCCTTTTGGAACAGTATTTGCGTTGTTTTTGTTTACAGCAAGCTGGGGATTGGGTGCAGTGGCTTCCTGTGGCTGAATTCGCCTACAACAATGCTACCCATGCCGTCAGTCGCCATTCCCCTTTTGAGTTGGTTTATGGTATGCAGCCTAGGTGGGGGTCGGCTCCGGTGCATGACATTGTTTCCACGGACCCTGTGTACCGTTCTAACGAATTTCTTGCTTTGCATGATGTTGCCCGGCGTATTCTTGTGGAAGCTAAGGATGCTCAGAAAGCACAAGCTGATAAACATCGGCAGGCGGGTGCTGAGCTCCAGGAGGGGGATTTGGTTTGGCTCTCTTCCAAGCATCTCAAGCCGTCTGGGGGCAAGTTTGCGCCTCGTTATGTGGGACCCTACCCTATTGTCAAGCAGATTTTGCCTGTGGCTTTCCGTTTGCGTTTACCTCCTTCTTTGAAAGTGCATCCTGTGTTCCATCGCTCTATGCTCAA
>NW_026847438.1:151602728-151650244 GCF_025583915.1 Anolis sagrei ordinatus
TTGGAAAAAGTAACTTTTCTGGGCTATAATTCTCATAATCTCCAGTCACCCTGAGCTATGGCCATGCTGAGGAATTCTAGGTTTTCTAAGCTCTTTGGCAGAAGGTATAGTTACCTTCTAGAATGTCCCAAAGTCAATCTTTGCCATTTCTAGGTATGTCTGAGAACACTTGTGTCTCAAAACATTGGACAGCTGCTGCCATTAGTGTAGAGTAGACAATACCAAGATCTAGGCCAGATCCAGACAGGCCTTTATCCCAGAATCATCCATATTAAAAAAAAAACCATGGATGTTTCTGTGGGCATGTCCACACCCACCGCAGAAAGCATGCACTTTCTGGGGTGAGTGTTCAGACATTCTCTCGGGACTAGCCCAAGAGAACTTGTGGAGGCCCTAGCCCCTCCCCCAAAGCCCCAGACCTCTTAGAAAACTAATAAAAACTTATGTGCCCTCCATTACAAGCTTTGTAATGATGTGCCAGGAGAGCGGGAGGAGGGAAGCAATTTCTACGCACCAGGAGAACCAGCTGAAGCTTCTAATGGAGGGCACGTAAGTTTTTATTAGTTTTCCAAGGGGTCTGGGGGCTTGGGGGGAGGAGGGTGGGTATTCCCACAGTTTACCGGGCTTATTTAGCCTGGTAAACTATGGAAATATTGTCTGGACGGTCTGGACTGCAGAATTCCAAGAAGGCACAGAATCAATCCACTATCAAATTAATTTTCTACAAACCAGAACATTGTCTGGATAGCCCCTTTTATCATGTGAGTTTCCATATAAAGGTCTTGTCTGGATGGGCCCCTAGTTGAGGTGAATGAAAAAAAATGCCACATATCATGTGTAGAAATGGACCGGATTGGCACTTGAATCTTACCTGGAAACTAGCTCTGGGGGACAATCTTTTCTAGAGGGAAAGAACATGGCTTATTTGACAGACCATATCTCCCACTATAACATTTCAAATCTTTTTAGAGAATATTTTACATGGTTATTAATTTAGTTTTAATGTAGACTTTTAATATGCTTTAATTGTAATCATTTTAATGTATAAACTACCAGTCCCAGTACTGAAAATATAGTACAGAAATAAAGTTCATCATCATTATCCAGATGCAGGATAGGTTATATTGCTTTTAAAACCTTGCTCTAGCTCCCTGCTTCCTTCCTTCATGTAAAGCTCTGTTACCTAAGGTAGTTTAGGGCCCTTCCACACAGCCATATAACCCAGAATATCAAGGAAGAAAATCCCACAATAATTGCTTTGAACTGGGTTATCTGAGTCCACACCACCATATATCCCAGTTCAAAGCAGAAAAAGTGGGATTTTATTCAGTTGTTTGGAAGGGGCCTTAGTCACTAGCTTAATGACAAGATTGGCCTGGGATAGTAGTTGGAGTACTAAAGTAGTTGGAGTACAGATATAGCTCAATATAAAGCAATCTTCTGTGTTCTTAAATTGTTATATAATTGCACAGGTAATACTTTAGCTTGTATAGCAAATTAAACACAATATTTACAAGTCAGACAAGCTGTGACGGCGCGTGTGGCGCCACCTGTGTGTAGAACTTTAAAGTGCAAAGGTTTAAACTGTATAACATGCCCAAACTTGCCTAGTTTGTAAATGTATAGTTGGATTGATTGGTTATTTATAGCTGTCAATCAGTGTTGTTTGCACCAGTTATATTGCTTCCTCAGCTCAATTGCTTGGCTCCACCTCTTCCTGGAGGAGGGTAGAGCTTTTCCTTTTCCATTCTACCATCAAACTTTCTATCAGATAGCTGTGAGAAAGAGACTTGGCTCTAAAGCCCTTAATTAAGTTACCTCTTGTCATGAAACTGACCTTTTTGGCAGGAAGGCCGAAGCCTGGAAAGTCAGTAGCTGACATTTTCTGGGTTAGGCAAGAGAGCCAGAGGCAGGAGGGAGGAGTCAGCCGACTCCTGATTGGTTAGGACACTCAGAGGTGGAGTTAGGATTTAGAGGGAAAAAAGGCTGGCTTATTTGACAAGTTGGGGAGTTGGAGTTTAGACATCGTGGAGGAAAGAAGCATATTTTAGGGAGAGAGAGCTATGGAGATCTTAGGCAGGGAGGGAAAACTTTTGTGTGAGGCTTTAGAATTAGAGCAAGGCATAGGCAAGGGATCCTGGTTCACTGTACAGGATAGGGTCAGTGAAATGGAGGCCTGATTTTGCTCTGAGAGGCAGTTTGGGTGCTGTGCTCCAAAGACACACTGTGTCAGTGGTGATCAGTGTGAGGACAAGTAATTCACTGAGAAACAAAAGTTGAAGCCTTTAAGTAAAACTGTCTGTTTATCCAGCTAAACATTAAGAAACTGAACTGCATCAAGATTATTGTACCACTCTTTTAAGAGTTGATCTGTTTATCTAGTTCTAAAATAAACCTGTTTCTTATTTCACCTTTAAATTGGTGTCTGCCTCGGTCTATAATAACCTTTACATTCTCAGCTAACTTAAAGAAGATTTCTTTCAGTCCAGTCAGCAAAAGTAACAGTGGTCAAAGAAGAACAAAGAGCTTAAATACAACTTTTCCTATTTTTCACAATCACACATATGGTTTTCCTCAGACCTATTCAATTGAGGTGGTGGCAGTGATTTAACAATTACATCGGTCTACAACTACATCACAGTTGGTCACTTAATAAATATAGTACTAAGGTGGGATAAGAGAGTCTTTCCCCCTTGTTATAGTTAACTATCTTTATTCTAAAAAGTGTCCAGCTGAACGATAACCCTGTAAGCTGAAGGGCAGTGGGTGGATTGCTTGGCCCCCCTGTCCAGGTGTACGTTCATCCTTTACACCTCTCATCTCCAATTCTAAGTTTTTTACCCTTGGGACTCATACTTCATGTCCAGATCGCCCTGGACGTTGAGGAGACCCAAGCGCCTTCAAACCGGTCCTTTGGCATCAAAAGGAAAACACTGTGCCTTCAACATAGGCCATTGGACTAGGGGTTGTGTTTGTTCCAACCTTCACAGCCATTGAAAAAAGAGGGAACAGGAAAAGCTTCTCAGTTGTGAAATCTCCTTGGACCCAAGACAACCAGAGACTGTAATGTATATTTCCTTTACCCCCTTTGAAACTTCCAGCTTATTGCCTTCAAGGGATAACTCTTTGTGAACAATAAAACCTATTTTGAGTTATCTACAGTGTTTTGGTCCTTGGGAGTTCCAGTTTTTTAAAGGAAGGCAAGAAGCAATCCCCTGGGGGAAAGATGTCACAACTATGTCTCTTTCACTAAGAGTTATAGCCCCCAGGTGCGACGGCATACAAGCCAAAAAAGGCAAACTGTATGGAAGATTAAATATCTATGATCCTATCAACACTTGCAACATGTAAACTGTAGAATGGGGGGTACACACATGTGCCCTGAGTCTCCATTCTTATGTGCATTGTTTTGTTATCTGTGCCTCTGTTTCTATCCCCGTGACAATTGGATTTTTGAAAATCTTGGGTTGTCATGAAGAAATGATTGGTGAGAAAGCTTTGGTGGAAACACCTTTTTCCCCATGATAACTCTTTCAGGAGCGGATTTCCCTTCGTAGGGGTAGATTTCTCTCATTTCCTGTTGTCTCACTCCCATTCTTAGCTATGAGACATTTGTGAGCTGGATTTTTATAACTTGGGGAATTCCTCTACAGTGGTTAGAAACCTCCTATAGCTCAGATGATTTTGAAAGCCAGTGAACTGCTTTAAGGTGTCTGCCACTGGTAACGCTTGTTTTCTCCTTGTTTGTCTGTTTGACTAAAGCAGGAGTGGAAATTGTGCAACCAACAACATGTTGCAGACAGCAGCTCCAAACTTTTCTCACCAATAGCTATTTGGCTAAGGCCATTGGGAGTTGCAATCAGGGAAAATAAGACATTTTGCTGCCTCAAGCAAAGAATAAGATGGCTCTCTCTCTCTCTCTCTCTCTTTCACACACACTTTCTATGACTGTTGAATTGACAACTGGAAAGTAATTTTCAAAAACTTGCAGAAGTAACTTTCCTTTTAAAGATTCAAATATAATGCAAATATTTTTGGATTGTGAGGAACTACCAAATACTTCATCTGAAGATATCTACCTGCAGAAGTTAACACTACATGAGAATATTCAACCGAGATTTATCCTCTCAGTTCAGAGTAAGTGGCATCTTGCTTGCACTTCCCATTATCAAATAAAGCTTTGTACACTTATTTATTGGCAAATTGAGATTGATGTGCATATTGCACTCAATGGAGCAAGCCACTAGTTTCTTGGGTAGCACACACGTGTGTTCCTGATGTGAATTAGGGACTTTATTGCACAGAGCCACTATTCCATGACAGTTATGCTATTAATGGGTTGATGTGTGGCTATGTTCCAGAAGCATTCTCTCCTGACATTTCACCCACATTTATAGCAGGCATCTTCAGAGGTTGTGAGGTCTGTTGGAAACTAGACAAGTAGGGTTTATATATCTGTGGAAGGTCCAGGGTGTCTGATGGTGGCAAGTGTGAATGTTGCAATTGGCCATTTTAATTAGCATTGAACAGCGTCAAAGCCTGGCTGCTTCCTGTCTAGGGGAATCCTTTGTTGGGAGGTTGTTAGCTAGCCCTGATTGTTTCCTGTCTGGATTTTCCCTGTTTTTTTAGTGTTGTTCTTTATTTACTGTCCTGATATGTTGTTATTGATAGCAGATAAATACTGAGATGGGCA
This sequence comes from Anolis sagrei ordinatus, assembly GCF_025583915.1. NCBI lineage: Eukaryota > Metazoa > Chordata > Lepidosauria > Squamata > Anolidae > Anolis > Anolis sagrei. The sequence continues at coordinate 151,607,422 of NW_026847438.1, forward strand.
CCTTCAATATTTCACCTCTCTATATTTGCATAATTGTGCAAATTAAACAATCCACCACAAATTAAACCCCGCTTTTTCTTTTTTTAAGGTTTAAAGAGCATTTTGGCAATTTCAAAAATAAAATTTCAGAAATGAAAAATAAAAATGGGCGAATATAATGATAAAATAAACAGAAAACAAAAAGCTGATGAATAGTGTAGTGGAAAGGGAGAGGAGGATAATCCCTCCCTTTGAGATCACTTTACTGCCAGAAAAGTGGAACAGGGTGATTGGACAATATAGGTGACAGGAGCATTGATGGATTGATAGCTGTTGATGGGTTTTCTCATCAATTTTGAGGGATGGGGAGAAAGCAGACCAATAGTGGGATGCACCCAGCATTGTGTGATAGGGGCCAAGACCAAAGATACTGTAACAATGCAGTTGCAATGCTGGTTTGCCTGCCTTGTGTGATAAAGCCTAAACTTAAGTACCCTGAACCACATTCAGATTAATGAGAATTGAGTTCAACCATTTTCAGACATGAAGTAATACTTGAGAGGGAGGTAGAAGATCTTCTGGAGGGGCCCTGCTCTCGGTCCCACCACCCTCGCAAGTGCGTCTGGTGGGGATGAGGGACAGGGCCTTCTCGGTGGTGGCCCCTCGGCTCTGGAACTCTCTCCCACTGGAGATTAGAACTGCCCCTTCTCTCCTGACTTTTAGAAAATTGGTGAAAACCTGGCTCTGGAATTTAGCATTTGATGAGTAAGTCAATAACTTTTGACCACACGGACGGATGGTAATGAATAATGAATTGTGGATGTGGACAGGATCCTTGGAGAGGTGCGACCCACCACATGCATCCTAGACCCCTGTCCATCCTGGCTGATAAAAGAAGCCAGAGGGGGTTTGGCAGAGTGGGTGAAGGTGGTGGTTAATGCCTCCTTACAGGAGGGCAAGATTCCAGCGAGCTTAAAACAAGCTATTATCAAACCGCTGTTGAAAAAACCATCACTGGACCCCACTCAATTAGACAACTATCGGCCAGTTTCCAATCTCCCCTATTTGGGCAAAGTCATGGAACGTGTGGTGGCAGCACAACTCCAGGGATTTCTGGTAGACACTGATTATCTTGATCCGGCACAGTCTGGCTTTAGACCGGGACATGGAACGGAAACAGCCTTGGTCGCCTTGGTAGATGATCTTCGCAGGGAGCTAGACAGGGGGAGTGTGTCCCTGTTAGTTCTGCTGGACCTCTCAGCGGCCTTCGATACCGTCGATCACGGTATCCTTCTAGGCCGCCTCATGGATATGGGGCTTGGAGGCACTGCTCTGCGGTGGCGTCGATCCTTCCTTGAGGGACGGACCCAGAAGGTGTTACTGGGTGACACCTGTTCGGCCCCACAACCGTTGTTGTGTGGAGTCCCACAGGGTTCAATTCTGTCCCGATGTTGTTTAACATCTACATGAAGCCGTTGGGGGAGATCATTCAGAGTTTCGGACTGCGATGTTATCTCTATGCAGATGATGTCCAGATCTGTCACTCCTTTCCACCTGTCACCAAGGAGGCTGTCCAGACCTTGAACCGGTGTCTAGCTGCTGTGTCGGACTGGATGAGAGCTAACAAATTGAAATTAAATCCAGACAAGACAGAGGTCCTACTGGTCAGTCGTAAGGCCGAACAGGGTATAGGGTTACAGCCTGTGCTGGACGGGGTTACACTCCCCCTGAAGACGCAGGTTCGCAGCTTGGGAGTGATCCTGGACTCACCGCTGAGCCTGGAACCCCAGGTCTCGGCGGTGGCCGGGAGAGCTTTTGCGCAATTAAAACTTGTGCACCAGTTGCGCCCGTACCTTGGGAAGTCTGATCTGGCCACGGTGGTCCACGCTCTTCTTACATCCCGGATAGACTACTGCAACGCGCTCTACGTGGGGTTGCCCTTGAAGACTGTTCGGAAACTCCAACTAGTCCAGCGAGCGGCAGCCAGATTGCTCACCGGAGCGACATACAGGGAGCATACCACCCCCCTGCTATGCCAGCTCCACTGGCTGCCGATTCAGTTCCGAGCACAATTCAAGGTGCTGGTCTTGACCTATAAAACCCTGTACGGTTCCGGTCCACTGTATCTGTCCGAACGCATCTCCCGCTACGTCCCGCCTCAGAGCTTGAGATCATCTGGGGAGGTCCTGCTCTCGACCCCACCACTCTCACAAGTAAGGCTGGTGGGGACGAGGAGCAGGGCTTTCTCAGTGGTGGCCCCTCACCTGTGGAACTCACTCCCCGGGGAAATCAGAGCATCACCATCCCTCCTCTCCTTCAGGAGGAGGGTGAAAACTTGGTTATGGGACCAGGCCTTTGGGCAACCAGGCAATTAAAGACCAGCAGGATGGACGAAATGGTATTAAAAACGGATCTATGAGACAGCAAACACTGACAACGTAAGGGAGGAATTTAGGTTTGTATTGATTTTATTGATTTTTATTGATTTTTTATTGGAATAATGCATGATGATGTTAGTAATTGTGAATTTTACTGTAAGTTGTGATGATTGTTGTGTTGCCGGCATCGAATCGTGCCTTACTGTGTAAGCCGCCCTGGGTCCCCTTCGGGGTGAGAAGGGCGGGGTAAAAGAACCCCAAATAAATAATAATAATAAATTGTGATTCTCTTTGACGACTTGGCCTTATGTAATTATATGACTGCTTTTTAATGTATTTTATCTATTAGTATGTTATGGGGTGTGATGTTTTTAAACTACTGTTCATGAATCTTGTTGTAAACCGGCCTGAGTCCCTCTCCGGAGGTGAGAAGACCGGTATATAAACGTTCTAAATAAATAGAAGGTGGGCTCTCATGTCATTCTTGCCAGACTCCATGTATTGAAAGTGAATCACAGTAACAACAACAACAACAACAACAACAACAACAAATAGAAGAGAGTGACCTTCTGTCACAGTGAGCTCCCTCTACTCATGCGTTATGATTTAGAATCCTGGGAAATCATTGCTTTAAACTGCACCAGAAAGCAACATGTATATAGCAGGATAGTAAACCTATTGGAATAACTATTTCTTGTTAAGTAACTTTTTCCAGAAAGAGAAGGAAATCAACTTGTATAATCATCTTAGCCAAAGTGTACCACTGCATGCAAATAGCAATTGGCCCCCAAGCTAGGATATTGACTAAAGCAATCAAATATCCGCTGTTTGCATAACTGCGCTGATAATTAAGCTGTGGTTGAGTCTTGAAGTGAAATGGATGGGGAAAACATTTAGACCACCATGTGTTTTTGTGTATGTGCAGTAATTAATGCTGCCTAATCAAAAAGAATTGCCTAAACCTCTTTATCCCATTTGAACAGAAACAAATGAGTTCACTAAGTGCTAGCTTATAATAGGGATTTACTCCTTCTGTTAGTAATGGCTGTACTTTAATATATGCTAGCCATGAATATACTGCTTTCCCACCCTCTTTGCTGGAAGTAACAACTTAAGTTTAGCTTGGTCTGGAGAGGAATTAAATGCTGCATTTAACAAAAAAAGGTAGTCAAATTGAAATACATTCAAAATTAGAGAACAACAATGATGGCTATGGGCAAAGAAAGCCTTAAGGAAGTGGGATTGCAGGAGACTGATGTACCTGAGGAACAAGCTCAGAGGTCACTAATAGATATAGTAGATTTAAGTTAAAAGGGGATACGTTTTAGATGTCTTTTAGGAGAAGTTTCCTATCTGCATCACTGCTTTTTAAACTGTGGGTCCCAGCCCCAAATGGGGTTCCATGTTGGGATGACAAAACATTTGGCAACAGTAAAGCATTTCTGAACACCATCTATCAGCCTCTTTAGCAAGCCTTGCAAATGCTGACTTTTTATTAGTAAATGTTTAATTTTTGTACCTAATTTCTCTATACCTATATGCCCGGGTCATGTAAAAATTTATCAGGTGCAAAAGAGGTCACAAAAAAGTGAAAAGGGCTGCAGATGGAAAAAGTTTAAGAAGCACTGATTTACATGAATTTAAAAAATGGACTCCATTTGAATCCAACAATGGCAATCTAGAGAAACCATGGTAACTTCGGGTAAGTATCTCAAGATTTTCACCCTTAACTTTGCTCTGCTTCAAGCAAAATTGGGGTAAACTCCAGAGTTTGCAGGAAACTGGACAATTGGATTGGGGCTATTTTGACCTGATCCACTCTCCAGATATATGCACAGAGATCTCCCTTTCCCTGAGCTGATAGATTGTCTCCATGTCACTGCTCCTGCTCCTTGACAATCATCTTGGTGCCTCTTTATAATCTCAGCAGATGCAATAGACTCTGGCCAGGGTCATGGAGCATGCTCTGTGGCCAGCAAGGAGCCATCGTGTTGACATGTGGACAAGGGAACAGGTCAGCAAGGGGATGGACTAGATACTACACATGGCCCTGGATTCAGCAGGTATGTGCTAGATCAGGGGCAGTTCCAAGACCCGAATTCCCTGAATTAATTTGCCCTGTTTGGATGCAGTTTAGGAGATAGGTTGACTCTTCCTTCTTAGAATCTTGGAGGAAGTTGCGGCTAGATAGCATCCAAAGCTGTATTCAAACTCTGGCCTTTCTTCACAGGGTTAAAATGACCTTCGGGGATGCCTTCAAATCAGTAATAATGTGGAAGTGGCTATGTGGGTGGTTCCAGACAAGCAAAATATCCGAGAGTAACTGGGATTTTAAATCCAGATTCCTCTTGGGATGGCCTAAACCCTGAGCTTTTGCAGTGAGGGTGACCAGATACTCACCCCTACTGATCCGAGATAAGCATGGGTGGGCATCATGGGCACTGCCAGCCTCTCGTCCTCCATTTCCCTCTGCTCCAAGCCCCCCTGTTGAATCTTCCAGGGAGGAGGAAGAGAGGCAAAGTCTTCAGGCCTACTTCTGTTGAAGGCTCCAGTAAGTTGGGGGGGGGGGGCGCAGAGAGGGAGTCCAGACAGGGAGGGAGAGAAGCAAAACTCATGTTTTTGGGAACACAGGGTGACACACACACACACACACACACACTCACGAAGATGCAGTTATTTTGGCCAGAAATGGGATAAAAGGGAAACTTTTTATTCTGGGGTTTCCCTCCTTTGTAGCGATTCCTCCCGTGTGTTTCAAGGAACATTGTTTGGTCACCCTCTAGCTTGAACTGGGAGATTCTAGAATAAAGGTACTGTCTGGATGGGCCCTAACTTTGCTCAAACAATGGTTCTCTTAGGTGATCATTTAAGATGAGAGCATGTTCTAATGACTTAGATGAAGGGTTAGAAGGCATGATCATCAAGTTTGCAGATGACACCAAATTGGGAGGGATAGCAAATACTCCAGAGGAAAGGAGCAGGATTCAAAATGATCTTCACAGATTAGAGAGATGGGCCAAAATTAACAAAATGACATTCAACAGTGACAAATGCAAGATACTCCACTTTGGCAGGAAAAACGAAATGCAAAGATACAGAATGGGGGACGCCTGGCTCGAGAGCAGTACGTGTGAAAAAGATCTTGGAGTCCTCGTGAACAACAAGTTAAACATGAGCCAACAATGTCATGTGGCGGCAAAAAAAGCCAATGGGATTTTGGCCTGCATCAATAGGAGCATAGTGTCTAGATCTAGGGAAGTCATGCTACTCCTCTATTCTGCCTTGGTTAGACCAAACCTGGAATATTGTGTCCAATTCTGGGCACCACAATTGAAGAGAGATATTGACAAACTGGAATGTGTCCAGAGGAGTGACTAAAATGATCAAGGACCTAGAGAACAAGCCCTATGAAGAGCAGCTTAAAGTGCTGGACATGTTTAGCCTGAAGAAGAGAAGGCTGAGAGGAGACATGATAGCCAGGTATAAATATGTGAGAGGAAGTCACAGGGATGAGGGAGCAAACTTGTTTTCTGCTTCCCTTGAGACTAGGACACGGAACAATGGCTTCAAACTACAAGAAAGGAGATTCCATCTGAACATGAGGAAGAACTTCCTGACTGTGAGAGCTGTTCAGCAGTGGGACTCTCTGCCTCGGACTGTGGTGGAGGCTCCTTCTTTGGAGGCTTTTAAACAGAGGCTGGATGGCCATCTGTCAGAGGTGCTTTGAATGCAATATTCCTGCTTCTTGGCAGGGGGTTGGACTGGATGGCCCATGAGGTCTCTTCCAACTCTATGATTCTATGACTCTATGATTCTATTATCTGATTTACTTATTTTTCATTATTTCCATTTTCAAAAGTGTTTCTATACAATCTGTTCTTGTGAACATCGCTTAATTGTGAGTCTCTGGTAGACATTTGTTTGGACACTGAAAAAGAAGACACTGAACTAAATAGACCTTTGGCTGACACAGCAGGATTTTTTTCTTGGTTCCTTTTTAAAATTCTTCTTGATGTTTCTAAGTTACAGTTCAGTCATTTCTAACCTGAGAAATGGTGCTGCTGTCCTTAAAATCAAAACCATATTTTGTGGGGGTTTTTTGGGTGGTGGTGGTATATTTATTGTTTTCTCCATCTTTTTTCCTGTAATAAAAAACCCCAAAAATGTTTGCTGCTGTGCTTCAGCAGCTGGTGGGCTTGGTAGAACATTCTTCATGCAGCTGCAAAATATGATGTTGAAAGAGCACTTGTTCTACTTCAGGAGGAAAAAGGAGGAAAAAAGAGAAAGGAGATTGGATGACAATCAAGAGAAAGTATTACTGGAGGGCAAAGTGTCAGGAAAGCAATCAGCAGATGAGCTGATAAAACTTTGACTCCATGTATGAAAGATTGCAGTACCTGTTCTAAAGCTAGTGCAGTAATAAAAGTCTTATTGCATTACAGGGAAAGGTTATTTGTGGCTGAATGTGCTTCAGAAATGCACTACCTTGTTACAATACATTTGTGTGAGTCACCCTCATCAAGAGAATATAAGCACCTTAGTAGTAGTTACTAATGTTAATTAGGGGTGGAAACAATATTAGTACTATTTGAATAAGTGTAAGAAAAAAACAAAGATCCGCCTAGTCAAAACAATCGTATTCCCTTTAGTAACCTACGGATGTGAGAGCTGGACCTTAGGGAAGGCTGAGTGAAGGAAGATAGATGCTTTTGAACTGTGGTGTTGGAGGAAAGTTCTGAGAGTGCCTTGGACTGCGAGAAGATCCAACCAGTCCATCCTCCAGGAAATAAAGCCCGACTGCTCATTGGAGGGAAGGATACTAGAGACAAAATTGAAGTACTTTGGCCACATCATGAGGACACAGCAAAGCCTAGAGAAGACAATTATGCTGGGGAAAGTGGAAGGTAAAAAGAAGAGGGGCCGACCAAGAGCAAGATGGATGGATGGCATCCTTGAAGTGACTGGACTGACCTTGAAGAAGCTGGGGGTGGTGACGGCCGACAGGGAGCTCTGGCGTGGGCTGGTCCATGAGGTCACGAAGAGTCGGAGATGACTGAACGAATGAACAACAAGAAAAAAAATGTAGGAAAAAAACCTGTGGCACAACTCCTGGTGGGAACAATCCTGGACTCAAAAGAAATTTCATGGTTTGAGACTTATATTGTGCTTTTGGTGGTTTTTTTGTGCAGCAAAAACATTTTTGCAGCCAGAAAGAAATTTTATGTATAGTAATATTGTTTTCTGAATAGAAAATGCTGTCATTGGGGACTTAATTCTGCCAAAATATTCTTTTTTACCAATGAAATGATATTGTGCAGGCAATGCAAATTTCTGGATAAAACAGTTATGTGAAAAAATTGCATGGACTAAGTCCTAAATTTTTTATGGTTTTCAAAAATTCTCTCACAATAGGAAGAAAATTGTGAAACATATTTATGGATTCCTTTGAGAAGAAACTTAATGAAGAATATTAATATAATTATCTTACCTCATACTAGCCCTGGGACGCAAGGTGGCTTACAAATGTTAAAACAGATACAACATACATAGGTTAAAATATCATAAAATTATCAATAGAACAAAAAGCAATTTTAAAGCTTAGTCACTTAAAATCATACACAACAAAAACAAATATTGGGAGCAGAACCAGAAAAACAAGAAGTATGTGTGAAAATTTTATGATAATAATAAAAAATAAAACTTTATTTATACCCCGCTAACATGTCCCTATGGGACTCGGTGCGGCTTACATGAGGCTGAGCCCACAATACATCAATACAAGCAATAACAAACTTAATACAAAGCAATTAAAATAAATCTCATACACAAATAGCATACATATTAAAAAAAGTACAATGCACATTTAAAATCTATGGCTGGGCCAAATGTATTTGAAGTTTAAAAAATAATGCTAGGGGCGTTGATGGAAACATACAGCAGTCCTAAATCGGTATAAAGTGCTTTGGAGGACATAATGCTAAGGGTTCATTATTCTGAGAAGGCACACTGGAACAACCACATTTTCAAGTTCCTCCTAAAGACTGCCAGAGATGGGGCATGCCTGATGTCCTTAGGGAGTGAGTTCCAGAGTCAAGGGGCCACAACCGAGAAGGCCCTCGTTGCCTTTGCTTGATGAGGGGAAAATTCATTGTGTTTTATTTATTTATTTATTTATTTATTTATTTATTTATTTATTTAAAATATGTTCCATGAAGGTAGGGATCAGGGTTGGGGTGGGGATTGTGGGATGGGTCATGGTAGGAGTTTGATTTGAAGCTCATATGTGTTTTTTTTCAATTGTTGTTGCCTTTTTAGCATATAATAAAATAAAAATTTAAAAATCATTACAGATTATGCAAAATATTGCTAAGGGCTCTTTCCCTATAAGCAATCAGTCTTTGAAATTCTGCCAAAAATATCTTCAATTGCCTATAGAAAAATAGCAAAGAGTCGGCTTTGAGTAACTTCCTTATAAGTGAGTTCCAGAGCCTGAGTGACAGAGACACTTTCCCGTGTTCCCATCAGATGGACTATAGAGGTGGTAGGATACAAAGAAAGGCTTTTCTTGAATAGTTCAAAACATAGGCTGGTTGATATAAGAAAAAAATGCTAAATAATGCAAAGCAGATACAGGACATGGTAGAATCTGACTGGTCTTTCTTACTTTTGTTCTTTCTTTCTTTCAACAGGGATCGGAAAATGAACAAATGGCCAGGGCGAGAAACTGATAGATGATTAACTGGATGAGTGGATATTTAATCAAAAGCCGTTGAAATGGAAAGTTAGTCCATAACAAAAGAAAGGAAAAATCGGTAACCTGATAATGTTTTGAAAAACATTGTATACGGTTGGTAGCTAAGAAAGGAGAATTTCTCTTTCTCTCTCTCTCTCGCACTCTTTGTGAATGTGTGGGCCTTCAAGTTGCTTGTCAACGTGATCCTTAAGTGAAAATGAGCAAAGATCCCCCAGAGCCACTATTTTGTATCCAACCAGTTTGTGGATCTTGGTGTTGAATTTTAAAACACAAAGTGGATCAATCAAGCCTGATGTTTCCCCAGAGTAGATTTTTCTCACATTTCTCCCCAGTTCCAACATCTCCAAATATTAATCATGATACGATCACATAAATAATTGCAACTTAACAAGTTCTGCTTCACATACATTTCTAGGGAGAATGATTTGAAAATCTCTCTCATTATTAAGGTCATTGAAATATTTTCAGGCTCTAAGTTTTGCAAAATCCATCTTAAGATCTAAGTTAATGGAAAAAAAACTTTACAAACTTGGCATTCAGTCCTGGAATCACACTGTGGTAATATGGGTAATTTTTAAATGTGCCTTTTTTCTTTTCAGACTAATTTTATGACACTTTCAGCCTATATAACAAATAGAACTGAGGTGGATTTTAGTAAGATATAGTTCTGCTTTTATTATCGTTATGCCCTTGTTTGACATGAAATGCTGACATTAACAGGGAAATGCCACTCTGTGCAATCTTTTGTATAAAAATTGGCACAAGCTACTAAAAGATCACGTCTGCTTCAGGGTAAAATGACTGTGTGAAACAACCCCAAATTTCAACTAGATGTATTATTGACAGATATATTCAAATTAAGGTTATGTAGAGGCGGCCCTTGGTAATTTTCAAGGGTAAGCAAAGAGTATTTTTGCGCCGCCCTCCCCCCCCAACCAATCACTGATATATATTTTCTGTTCGTCGTGGGAGTTCTGTGTGCCATATTTGGTACAGTTCCATCCTTGTTGGAGTTCAGAATGCTCTTTGATTGTAGGTGAACTATACATCCCAGTAACTTCAACTCGCATATGTCAAGGTCTATTTTCCCCCAAGAGTGCCCCTGTGCAAAATCAACTATACTGCAAAGGCTTACTTTGCGTAATGGGTTGAGCTGCCCCTGAGGTTATGCTAAATGAAATATTGGGTGTGTGTGTCCCTTCAAGTCACTTGTGGACTTATGGTGACTGTGTACATTTCACGTGGCTTTCATAGGCAAGAGGTGGTTTTGTCAGTTTTTAATTCTGAAACATGGTGTACAGGATCTGGCATTTGTTGGTGGTCTCTCATTCAATTATTAACCAGAGTTGACCCTGTTTAACTTTCAAGACCAGACAGGATTTGCTGCCATTAGAATATTTAGGCATTTCAAGGGAACAGGAAAAGGGAACAGGCAATGTACATGAGGCATATTGTATGGAACAAAATGAAATAGATATGGATTTTGATAACCGCTTTGAGTCCCCCCAGGGGTGAGAAAGGCAGTATATAAATACTGTAAATGAATAATGGATACACTTGCTTTGTTGATTAAGGAGAAATCTCAAACTAGCCCTACGAAAGACTGGGACTCATTCATTGTGTTCATCCAGTAAAGAAGTGTTTAAACTTCAATCATTGGTGTGTGTGTGTATGTGTGTGTGTGTGTGTATGCAAAATTGGCACACTACAATGAGAATTTTTATTCATATTTTCTCTGCAGTGTAAAGTACTGAATGAGTTTACAAAGAAATGCATATTTTTGTGCAGTCCAGAATTGCAGTGAATTTATGCATTGTTCTTGAATTGTTATAACTTTGATGCTTTCCGTTAGAACTAATTTTAAAACCAAAATATACAGTCAGAAAGGCCAGCTATGAAGGATTCTTCTAGTTTCTATAGAAACAAATAAATTGGTTGTTATGCAGGCCTCAAAATTGTATTGCTGTGTGTGCTTAGTAATTCCCTGACATTAAAATTAATAAAACAAATAAAGATGCTTATCTCAGTCGAATTGATCCAAAATGTGTTAAACAGACAGATGGACTGAAAAACGGAAAAAAAAATCATGAGCATGCTGCATATGATTTGAAACATGATAGGGTATATTTAATCCCCCTCATGAATTTAATTTGTAATGATTTGTTACCAGTGGAAATGAGTAAAGAGGGAGGTAACCACTTGCTTCTTGCCACCTTTCTCTCTGGTATCATTTTTTTTCTGTATGTAATGAACAAATAGGACTCTCCTGGTGGCGCAGCGGGTCAAACTGCTGAGCTGCTAAACTTGCTGACTGAAAGTGTGAGGGTTTGAATTTGGGGAGCGGGGTGAATTCCCACTATTAAGCTTAGCTTCTGCCAACCTAGCAGTTTGAAAACATACAATTGTGATCAATACCTACTGCTTCTGCAGGAAGAAATTGGTGCTTCATGCAGTCATGGTAGCCACATAACCTAGGAGGCATTTACAGACAACGCCGGCTCTTTGATTTAGAAATGGAGATTAGCACCACCATCCAGAGTCAGACACGACTAGACGTAATGTCCAAGAAAACCTTTACCTTTATTGGGAACGAGTTAAAATACTTGTGAAATGTACCTTGGGAAATCTCATGTTGCAGTGGCAGAGAAAGTAAGTGCAACATATTTGCCATCCTTGGTGATCCACAGAATTTGAAAACCACTTCATGGCAAAACCATTACTATTATGGACATAAGGAACGGCTAATAAACAATAATAATAATAATAATAATAATAATAATAATAATAATAATCTTTATTTATACCCCACCACCATCTTCCCAAAGGGGACTCGGGGCGGCTTACATGAGGCCAAGCCCAGTAGTGCAATAATAATATAATAACATAAAAAGCATAAAACAACATCACAAAAGCATCACAAAAGCTACTAAAGCAATATTACCATTTAGGAGTAAAGCATTTTGGTGAGGCTCAGGAAATTATTGAAGTCAGGAATTCAGTGGCTACATTTCTTTAACAAGATAAAATATCACCTCTATTCATTAATGTGAAGGTGGGAAAGGAGAAGTGCATTAACGGAAATACATAGGAATAAAATATATTAAGCACTAAGTAATATAGGGAGGTTAATGGTGTGGGAGAAGTCTTAATGTGTACACTATTCCTTGGTGAGTGGACATATAGTTTTTTAAAGTTTAGCTGAGAGTGAAGTATCTAGAAAAAGAACTCTGCCTTTAGGTTTACTCCCTCCAGCAATATTACATTTTCTATACATTTCTGTCACCGTTGTTTACCCGATATCTTATCATGCAGTAAGCCCATACATGTAAAACAATGCAGTTCTTGTTGTAGTAATTTTACAGAATGTAAATAGATGTGATTGCTTGTCTATATATGGATGTTTCACAAAAACAGAAGAACAACCCAAATTGTGCATTTTGTTCAGTTAAAAACAGAGATGACATAGTCAGTGAGGAACAAGGCATAGGTTGGTGGGAGTGGTCTATGAGACTGTGTGATCTGTAGAAAGTACAACCTACATTTGAAATTGCTGTTTTGAAAATGCAGCAAGAAAAGCAGCTACCCAGGTTTGATCATGTTTTCTATTAGGGCAGGTTTGTGATACCTGACCTTTGTGTAGTAAAGTCGATGTTACTCTTGTTCTTTGTAGTGTCAGAACCTATCCCTGTTCTTAAAATATTATTTCTGTCTTTCTTACCAAATTTTATGTCACAGAAGTAATTCTCAGGAACACATCTACTTCATGAAACAAGATATATCTGTATATCAAAATAATTTGTGGACATAAAAAAGTCTTGACTTTGAAAATCCCCCCCCCCCCCAAATACTCTTTCATTTGTTTGGTCTCATTCTTGTTCCTTTGCAGTATACCTAATTGTGTTATAGTATATAGCTTGCAAAAGTAATTTCTCACGTCTCTTGGTGAAAACTACAAAACAGGGCATTTATTTGGCTCAGTAGGTAGCATAGAATGAGCTGTGAAAAAATACAAATCAAAAAGAAGAGTCTGAGCGGTAAAAAAAAGAACAGAATGATAATAGGTTAGATTATAATATTTGTTGCAAAAAAGAGAAGCAGTTCAGAGAAATTAAGTAATGGAACAAGGGGAGATGGAGGATACTGCATTGTAGTGAGTGGGTTAGTGGAATGAGAATATTAAATTTCGAGACTGTGGAAATATTACGGGTGTTAGAGATAAGAAGAACAAAGACATGCACAAGGATACTGGATTTCATTAGTCACCAGCAATGCCTAAAATGAAATGTGTTCATGGCGAAGAATATTTAAAGAATGCATGTTTTAATGTCTCATCACAACAGTCTTGTCAATCAAAGTTACAAACAGCAGAACTTTGCAGTGTTTAAGGCTAATATTCTCTCTATTCTCAGGGCCCTTCCACACAGCCCTATATCCCAGAATATCAAGGCAGAGAATCCCACCATATATGCTTTGAACTGGGTTATTTGAGTCTACACTGCCATATATTCCAGTTCAAAGCAGATAATGTAGGATTTTATTCAGCTGTGTGGAAGGGGCCTCTGTGAGAAAGTACTGCAAACAAGCCATCTTTGATGCACACTTTCAACAAAGAATTAAGTTTCAACGGATGGTTTTGCTGGGATATGCAGAACTCCAAGCTGTTTAATTAGATTGCAGTTGATTGGTTGTTACTTTTGATTTCCATTTTAGATTCTGTGCTTACTTTCTAGGACACTTCCACTGAGTCAATTACTAGTAATTATAGCTTTACCTAGAAGTGAGCAACTTGTGACCTTCCAAAGGTTGATGGATCCATCAGCTCAGGTACTATAGCAAATGATGAGTAGTGAATTGAGCAAAATCTAGAGGGCAACAAGTAACCTACCTCTGCTTCACGTTACGGGTCAGTAGTGTTGATATGATACAGGAGTATGCAAGAACTCTTACTCTGGCCATCTTTTCAAGGTTTCAAGACATAGTAGCATCATTGGAAGGAATGGTAGGAAGTTTGAATGCATGTCTTTTAGGATCCCTTCTAATTCTATGGTTCTGTGAATACTTTTTTTCCCAGAGAAGAATAATAAACCTTCTGGTTTACTCTTTCATTACCAATACAAGGCTGTACACTCTAAGTTACCCTAGTGAGTTGTAAAGAAGGATAAGCCCACTTCTATACCACATGGAGATAATTAGTTTCCAGGCAAATATTTAACTTGAATTTACCATCAACAAAAGCTATCAGTGCTCAAGCACACACACACTGCCATAATCACCACCGCCAACAATGACAAAGGTAGGCCACCTATGTGCATCTTGGGCCTAATAGATTGCTTACCTTAGGAACAAGATGAAAAACTGTTAATGTTTTCCAGACTTCCTCACTTAGGCGATCCCTCGTTGTCCAAGTATGATTACCTCCCAAGTCTTGGCAGTGGATATGTAGGTGAATGTAGAGCCCTATTCTTGACCCGTATGTTCTTCAACAGTGAAGACATCAGTTTCTAGGTGGAAGGTGGTACCAGTCAGGGTTGGCTTGATGTGCCTTCCTCTCAGTATGTTTCTCCCTTTCATCCTCCATTCATGCCTCTTTAAATTTCACAGCACTGCTGATCATAGCTGACCTCCAGTGAGAGTGCTCAAGGGCCAAGGCTCCCCACTTCTCGGTGTCTATGCTACAGTTTTTTTAAGGTTAGCTTTAAGACCATCTTTAAATCTCTTTTCCTGTCTACCAACATTCCATTTTCCATTTTTCAGTTGGTAGTAGAGTATATGCATATAAATCCATTTACAAGCAAATGAGTCATAAAAGCTGGCAACATGTTCTACTATACTGGGACGATCGGCTGTCTTAGGAGATCCAAGACAGGTCATGGGACCAACACAGTTCTATTTTCTAACAGAGGGGATCTTTATTTTCAAGCTCTGATCCAGAGTAAGTTAAAGACCAATGGAGATCACTGCTCAGAGACTGCATCACCCAGTTTAAGCTACCCTGATTATGCTCACAATTTTCACAGCTGACACTACCTAATTTTAGTTAATTACTGCATTTCCCTATCCACATAAGCTCATTTGTGTCTTTTTGTGCAGACACTAATGAGCTTAGTGGGGCTTGTAGACCTCCCAGGCATTTAAACAAGAACCAGACCACCATTTATTTGTATTTTCTTCAACCTTTTGATGAATTCTATTCATTCAGAGTTTTTCATAGTTTCGCCTCATCATCCCATACATTCCTAAGTACATGTTTGCTAAGTTTTTCTAATTTGCTGTTCCCTCGGAAATGAAAGCGCTCGCTGCTTAATTTTAAACTCTCATTAGAAAAATTCCAAATCTCCAGTTGGTGTTTTGTAGGATCACAGAGTTCCTGTTCTCAGCAGCATAACACTGAGAAATCTTGCAGGTAATGCTTTTCTGTCAGAGACAAATGAGAATGCTTCACTTGATGGATTTCTGCCTGTTATGCTGCTAAGGAGCAGGAACCCTGCCAGGAAAAAAGTTGGCAATGGCAGATAGCATTGAGCATTTGGTACATTAGTTGCTCTGTAGAATATCTGAGGATGCAAAGAAACTGATTTACCATTAGTTAGACATATAGGAAACTTTCTTAAACAGTGTCTTGCTGTATTTCACTCCCTCCCCCTTTTTTTTTTTTTAGAAATTTAGCTGTATTAGTATGAAAATGAAGCAGAGTTAACTGCCATATATACCACTTTCTGTACACAGGATACTCAGCATTGTGAAAGTGCCAGCTATTTAAAGAATGCAATGAAAAACATCTGGCGTTTGCTTGTTGTATTCAGCCCCTGAGTCAATACATTATGGAAGCATCTTTGGCCTCAATTACAAATGTGGGTCTTCTTGGGAAAATCTCCATCCACTTTGCACTTCTGGATTTTGCAACTTCTGCCCTCTCTTCTTGGCAAAGTTCTCATCCAATCTGTTGGATTGGATGAGAACTTTATTCAAATGGTCACTTTTAGGTCTTTACCACAGATTTCTCAATTGCATTCAAGTCTGTGCTTACACTGGACCAAAGACATTTTTGTTCCAGGATAATCTATATCTATAATAATATCAGTCCATACTTCAGGAAAAAAGCCTGACTGCTCATTGGCCAGCTATGTAATCCAGTTCAAAGGAGATAATGGATATTAGAGGCAAAGATTAAGTACTCTGGCCACGTCATGAGAAGACAGGAAAGCTTAGAGAAGACAATGATGCTGGGGAAAATTGAAGGAAAAAGGAAGCGGGGCCGACCAAGGGCAAGATGGATGGATGGTATCCTTGAAGTGATTGGTTTGACTCTGAAGGAGCTAGGGGTGGTGACGGCTGACAGGGATCTCTGGCGTGGGATGGTCCATGAGGTCACAAAGACTCGAAAGTGACTGAACGAATAAACAGCAAATAATAATTAAAAGGGAAAATATGTGTGTGTGTATGTATCAATTTATGTTTGCATGATTTTTGCAATGGATCTGCACCAAATGTGGTAGTCATACCCACCATGAACAACATAAAATATTGAAGAGGTTTGGGGGGAATTGACCCAGGATGATCAGAGTTATGTTCCAATCACATCCAGAGAGCACTGTGAACACCAGCAATGATGGATCTGGACCAAATGTGGCACACATACCCACCATGACCAACATTAAATACTGGTTCTTTTATGGGAGGGGTTGACTCAGGATGTTCATCCACAATCAAAGTGCGCTGAACCCAATTGATGATGAATCTGGAACAAACTTGGAAAACAACAGACAGTGTGACCAAATCAAATCAAGCACCCTCCCCAGCAGCCTTGAGCGTGTCCAACACTGATAAAACTAAAACACAACCAGTGATCCCGAAGATGGCCCATGACGCCCAGCCACCTCTTCCTCCCCTCTTACAGCCAGATTCCTGTTTGATGTCCTATGAGGCAGCTCCTTCATCCCCTCTTCCCCTTGCGGAAGGCAGGACAGCCTCAATCCCAACAACGAGATTACACAATAAAGACACAGCCAAACCAAATTCATGACAAGCACAGAGCCATCTAAAAACTACCACAATTAGGATATATGTGGAGTGCCAAACTGCAGGTGAAACAGACCACACAACTCAGGAAACCCCACTCACAAATCTTAACTTAGAGCCAATAGAAGGTGGCGAACTGGAGCTCGACCCCCTAGCACTAAAAGTTATCTACAACTACCCACCCCAAATCGGTCAAACCTGGGCACAAGAACCAGCCAGATCTAAAGCAGGAACAAGTATTGCTCCAAAGGGAAGCCACAGATAAACCATCTTCCATCAATTTGCCTGTGCAAATGGGGACAGCCAAGGCTGCAAATGGCTGCATATTTATAGATTCCCAAGGCCTACTCCACCAAATAGAGGTGGGCCCACCTCAACCTACTACATCTGAGAAAACCACCTCATATCTAACCTGGAACCTACTGCTCCTGTAACCCAACTGGAAAAAAGTGCAATGACTAAACTCAAGCCCAAAAACTCTATTCTTATCGTAGAACATAGCAGGATGGGGGAGGAAAATATCAAATTGTTATTTCCTAGTGTTCCTCAAAAATGCACCAGTAATTGCTCTCCAAGAAACCTGGGTCCCAAACTGGGTCTCGTAAGCAGTTCTATGACTAGAATCTGGCCAATACTCTATAGAGGCCACTATCTGGCTAAACATCATAAAATTTTGATTATCTATCCACTATTAAAGTCCCAGCAACTCTCTGACCCAACTCACCTTGAACAAACTCCATCACTCAAAATGGTGCTCAACAGTTCTAGTAAAGATTGGGGAAATGGGCTATGATAGCGACTTCTTGAACTTGCTAACTTTCACTGAGATCTCTACCCTTATTAAAAAGAGAAAGGAATTATAACCAATTGTTGTGCTTGGCCAGTAAATCCTGTTCACCTATGAACATGGCAATTCCATTCATACAGGGAAACCCAGCCTTTTACATTGCAGCGCTCACTAACCCCTCTTACAGGAGAGCCTACATGCTGGCTATATTTAATATTATGCCATCTCTGCTCCATAGAGGAAGACTCAGCGGTCTACCGAGCAATAAGATGCTTTGTCCCTATAGCACAGGACAGCTGGATTCTATCCAGCATACTCTTCTGCACTGCCCACTTTACCAGGAAACAAGATCTAGCTTACTACCCAGGCCTGTAGCCAGGATTTCGTTTCGGAGGGGGGGGGCTGAAGCCCCCCGAGCCCCCCCTGGCTACATGCTTGTTACTACCACACGTTATAGATTCCTTGAAAAACCACAGTGACCCAGACAAAGTAATTATGCTTTTAAATTGTCAAGATTTTAACTGCTGCCTTTCAGTGGCAAGAATCCTGAAGGAAGTCTGTAAACTTAATGTGTTGCAAATGTGAAATTCCCTTTTCTATGGTCTGTATTGCATTTTATACCTTTTTGCTATGTATATGCCAATAAAGGCTTATTGAATTGGATTGGAATTGGAAATCTTGCTCAACATGACCAACTTTAAATACTCGGGGGATTGACGCAGAATGATGGGAATTGTAGTTCACCCATATCCAGACACCATTGTGAACCCCATCATTAATGGATCTGGATTAAACTTTGCACACATCCACATCACAAACCACCTTTAACTACTGGTACAGTTTGGAGCTAATGACAGATGATGATGGGAACTGTAATTTACCCATATCATTACATATTTTCTAATGGGACTATTCATAAAATCCAAAACCAAGCAATGACTATATCTAATAAATAATGTACCTAAGCTAGTGTTCAGTAAAACAGTGTGGATTGGTGCTTTTGCACAACTTCATTGTTGAACTATTTTGATAACACCTTGGGCTTCAAGGTCCTGTTTCTTTAGATATGCTCTCCAATAAACACTGGAGTCTACTGGAAAAATATTCACTTAACATGAGATCATGTGGCATTGGAATTGCCAAATCCAGTAAATGACTTATGTGACTTTTAAGTGTATTGAGATGCATGATGGGAAAAGGGGGTGAATATCTGAAAAGGAATGAGAAAATTCACCCTGATCATTGGTCTTAGAATTGGAGCCTATATATTTCAAACAGAAGTCATAAATTACATTGACGGATATAAAAAGCAGTAAATGTGGAACAATGAAAACAAAACAGGATTATTTCATGGTTTGAGCATGTAAGTGGAATACATGCAATATTCTTTTTATTAGTATTGGTGACAATCTTTGTTCTGTGTTTTTTAATATATGTAAAATATATGTATTTTAATATATGCATTTTAATATATGTAGTAGTATTACATTTTACCTTGTTTTATCCCATCTTGAGTGCTGAGGAGAGATGGGTAACAAAATGTATCATCATCATCATCATCATCATCATCGACATCATTCCTTCTGCCAAGACAGTCCATTAGAGAAAATATATTTTATGCGCTTGAACATTAGTCTTCTGCTCACATCTTTCTTCTTGTTGCCTTGTCTGATTTTTTTTATTGTGAATCACTTTTGATTTCCATAAATAAATAAGCACTTGAAAGAAGCATGGTGATTAAGCTTCTCATTTGACAGAATTTGTGGTTCAATGAGGATGTTGGATCAATCAGCACTGGAGCAATTATTTAATTTGCAAGTATAAATGAGATCACATAATATTTATGTAATTAACTCCTATAAACAAGGGGAGATAATTTCATGATAGGGGAAAAGAATACTCTGGCTCTGATACAGATTACTATCATATTTTGTTGTGCAAAATACCCATGTTGCATTATCAAAACACTTGAAGACAAAAGTGTCATGTCTGCCTGAACCCAGACTTCTGTCTTTTTTAAGCCATAGAAGCAATCAGATTTCAAATTGAAATTAATTATATGATAGTGTGGTTAAGAATAACTTTTACTTTTATGAAATCACATGTTACTACCACATGATAAGGCTTAAATACTAGGGCTGGGCGGTTTCGTTTCGTTAATTCATAATTCGTTAATAATTCGTTAATTTTTTCAATTACAAAACGATAACGAACCATTCTGGAGCAATTATTAAAAAAAAACGAATTTTCAAAAACGTTTTGTAAATGCTTCGTATTTCTATATTGTATTCGTTTCGTTATTGTTTTGAGGTCGTTTCGTTATTATTTCCGCATGTCTGGGCCAGTTTTATGGTTTAATTAGTGAAAAAAAATTATAATATCACACCAACAGTCAACAACAGAGGGAGAGGGAAGCTTCAGAAGGTTTTGGAGGTTTTTTTAGCGTATTTCGCGGTCGCGTCCGCCATTAACGAATCGATTCGTTATTGTTTCGGAAATCGATTCGTTAATTTTTTACCATTTACGAAATTTCGTAAATATCGAACTTTTTAAAAGGAAAATTTTGTAATTATTTTAAATATCGAAACAAAAAAACCCCCCAAATACAAATCGATTTTAGAAACAAATTTTTCCGTTGTTACCCAGGCCTATTAAATACCTTAAAGGCTTAAGATAGTGTCTGATCTTTCCGTCTATGCAGGGTCAGCTCTGGTTAGATCTTGGATGGGAGACCACTAAAGAACTGGCAAAACCACCTCCAAACATTTTTGCTTAAGAAAATCCAGTGAAATTCATGGGTAGGTCACCATAAGTTTGGAAGTGACATGGAGGGACATACATACATATTGCTACCTGCAAGTCTGTCTATCTGATTTTCTAGCACTCAAAACTATTGAGCCATATTAGTAGAAATATTACAAGGATTGGGAATTCATTAATACATAGACATTCTTATTGCAAACATTGTGTCTCATACGTATAAGGGCCATGGAGTTGAAATCTCTGGGGGAAGGAACCAGCAGATGTCTGGAAATGAAAAAAAAAGGCTTGGGAAAAATCTTAGAGAAAAATTGATTAAGATTTGGCCATTTCCCTTATTAATCTTACACATGCAAAGAGTATATAAAAATAACTTTTAAAAAGACATTTAAAGGACTTCATTTAAAGTTAATAATCACAGGATATCATTGCATTTTGTAGCTGAATAGGCTTGTTGGTTTCCTGCACACCTAAGGGCAGATTTTATGATATAACAAATTCCAATGGGAAATCTAAGCAATATACTTGCAAGAGAAACAGGCAGCTGAGCCTTGAAGAACAGTATGAAGATTTTTTTTTAAAAAAAATTATAAACGAAACAAAAAAACCTAAACTCAGATTTTAAAATGCCACTAGAAATGTTTTATTTATTCATTTCCTAGCTGTCCCTACCAAGCGTTGCTGTGGCCTAGTCTGTTGATCTGGAAAATAAAGTAATGAGAAAGTGTTGGTTTCTAATATATGTAATTTCTTTCTGCTTGTAGGTACAGTATTTCTTGCTGTTTCTTTGTCAGTGTTGATGCAGAGAGTGTCTGGTTTGCCTACTCTGGAATATGCAACATATAATTGTCCTTCTTTAAGGGTCCCTTTCAAATCTATGATACTATATCTGTGTGTGTGTGTCTGTCTATCTATCTATCTATCTCTCTCTATCTATCTATGGCTGGATGGCTCTTTGTCAGGAGGACTTTGATTACGTTTTCTTGCCCTGATGGAGTTGGACTGGATGGCCTTAAGTATTTTCTGTTGGTTATGGGTGTTCTGTGTGGGAAGTTTGCCCCATTCTGTCGTTCGTGGGGTTCAGAATGCTCTTTGATTGTAGGTGAACTGTGAATCCCAGTGACTACAACTCCCAAATGTCAAGGTCTATTTTCCCCAAACTCCATCTGTGTTCATATTTGGGCGTATTGAGTGCTTGTGCCAAGTTTGGTCCAGATCCATCATTGTTTGAGTCCACAGTGCTCTCTGGATGTAGGTGAACTACAACTCTCAAACTCAAGGTCAATGCCCACCAAACCCTTCCAGTATTTTCTGTTGGTCATGGGAGTTTGGTGTGCCAAGTTTGGTTCAATTCCATCGTTGAGTTTAAAATAGCACACATGACCTGTCTCTTTCAGTGGTTGTATCCAGATGATTTTAAAAGTATTAATTTAAAAGTTATGTTGATTATTTTAAAAATGCATCTTACCCCTATTTCCCTATGGATTTAACACAGTTTTTTTAAAATCCATAGGAAAATAGAGGTAAGAAATATGTTAGCTAGAATCCTGCATGGCTGTTATGAAGGCATAACCTGGAGTTATGCACTTGCAACCATTTCATACTCACGATCTCTACAAGGAGATTATCATGTTCCCTAAATAACCACTATGGGCCACATTGGTACTATGAACGTCGACAAAGAGCTGCTCTGATTGTAAGGTCTGTTCCCTAGTCACTGCAATAGTAGCTGTTTGTTGTCTCTCCTGTCCATTTGAGTGGACCTCAGAACAAAGGGGAGTGCAGTAAGGTCCTTCTTCTGTCTTTCATACTGGAGATTGCTCACGGGAGAGGGTAGACACAGCCACAAGGTGCTTCCTAAATAGATCCTCACCAATTGACTGATTTCCAGTAAGAGGTTATTTGGGAGCGGGAAGGCACTCAAGCTGAAATTCACTGGTGTGGTACTGTAACTTCAGTGCATATATACATACACATACGCATACACACATACATACACAGGATTTCGGCCATCATCATCATTTATTAAGCACTACAGTACAACCCCTATATCTGTAAAGGATACATTCCACCCCCCACCCCCAAAAAAAAATTAGATTCCTAAAACTACAGAAAATAGTAAGCATATATTTTTACTATACTTATGCAGGAAGCATACTATAGAATCACACCAGAGGACTGAGGACAGGCCCATAGCCAGGATTTCGTTTTGGGGGGGGGGGGGAATTTCGGGGGGGCTGAGTTTCGGGGGGGGGGGGGCTGAATTTTTTTTCAGGGGGGGTGTGGGGGGGCTGAGTCTGAGTGAAAGAGGGTCTACCTAGCAAACCTTTTGTATCATTACCCCAATACCCCCATGCATATGTGATATATTGAGTATGGTGATCAGATCATGATATGAATAAACATAACAGTTTAAATAATGCACCAGAAAGGCCTTTTCGCGAACCACCATGAGAATTTCGGGGGGGGGGGCTGAAGCCCCCCGCCCCCCCCCCCCGGCTACATGCCTGACTGAGGACTTCAATATCATAGGTTTAGGACATGGAGCCCCATGGGAGTACCAAGGAGGCTATCACATGATGTAAGGGCACTTCTGGTGGGAATCCATGGAACTCCATTTCCACAGCACATGGAAACGGAACCCTAAACCTGTCTTTAGGAGTTTGGTGTTACCTGAATCCAAACGGAGAAAAGCAGGAGAAAGCAGATAAAAGATGAGAGGGAATGGGGTAAAATTGTTCCCTTTGCTTTCCCCTGCTTGTAGGATGAGGTCCCTAGAGAGCTCCACAAATGATTTTGGGAGGTGGGATGATTTTTGAAGCACAGACAAGTGATAAAGTTCAGAAGAGACAAATTATAGAGTTGGAAGAGGCCACATGGACTACCCAGTTCAATCCCCTGCCTTGCACAAAAAGCACAAAGTACCCCCAAAGCATTGAAAATCACTGTCATAGTTGCATGCATCACAGTACCCCCATTTTTGAGACCATGTCGAGCATATGAAGACCAGTATTTATACTTTTTTTCCTGTGGAATTGTGAACTCTGTAAGAACTTGAACACTATCTCTCTGGATGGACTGTGCACATGCATTCAAATATAGTAAGGAAATTAATGCGATCGTCTGAGGTTGGAAATATTTAGGAATAACCCTCACTGAATATAGCGGCATTTAGAAATTAACATGCTTAGAATCAGGCTGTGACAGTATTATTTCTTTCACAAGTCTGTAAAGGCTGCAAAAGGATACTAATCAGCCTTCTGATTAATGTATTAGCCCTTAGTATATATTACAACTCAAAAGTAGCTGAATTACACAAAGAAAATGAACCTTTGTATCATTATACTTGTTGAGATAGAGAGAAAATGAAGAAAAAGCATGATAAATACATTTCCAAATTACATCCAGGAATATTTTTTCATGCATTTTGAATGCAGTAGAATTGTGCCCTGATTAATAACCACTCTCATGTAAGATATTACCCAGAGGAATTGGGCAGATTAAAGATGCTCAATTTTTTTACCAATTAGATGTACATATTAAAATAAATGAATTATTGATACAGTTGAGGAAGCATGACTCCATCTTTCCTTCCTTGGTTGTAAATGTAGGGAAACCAAAGTAGCATTCACTAATGGAAGCCAAGTTTTATTTATATTATCCAATTGTACCTGTGCAAAACAAACTGCTGATAGTGAGGATTGGAGGGTAAGATCAGCCTCCTCGCTGATGGTATTCCGAAAAAGACTAAAAACTTGGATGTTCAAGCAGGCATTTGGTTAATTCGGTGCAATGAATGTGTCGACTACGGATTGGTAATATGGATGATGCAATTGGACCACGATTTTAGTTAGGAGATGTATTGGATTGTGATTTATGTGAAATATTGTGTATTATGTTTTTTACGGTTTTAATTGTATACTGTGTACTGTATATTCTGTTGTAAACCGCGTTGAGTCGCCAGTTAGGCTGAGAAACGGCGGTATACAAGGACAGTAAATAAATAAAATAAATAAATAAATAAATAAATAAACCACTGGAGAAAAATGTGAAAAGAAGAAAATCTCCTATACATACCAGGCCCTAGGGAGATACACCTGGAAGCTACATGGCGTAGAGCTTTTTCGATCTATGCTCCAATTCTGTGGAACTCATTGCCTCCATATATTAGAGCAATGTCGGAGTTGCAACCTTTTGTAAAGGCGCTCAAGACTTGGTTGTCTGGTTGTGCATTTAAGTAAAGTGATCAGATCTAATTTGCCAAATAGTCACTGTTGTATGTTTTTATGTTGAATGTTTTTATATTATGTAAATGCTATTTTAAATTGTAAGTCGCTCGGAGCACCTTGGTGGAGAGCGACTAATTAAGAAATAAAGTGAAGTGAAGTGAAGTTCTGGAGCATCTGTTCTGCATGAATTGAGAAATTTCCCTTCTGACCTTTCCTGCTCGTTGGGTTGTCTACACTTGCAAAAAGTCTCAGGTCTCACCCCAAATGGAAGATTAGCTGTCCCCAAGACACAGTGATTTCTGGTAAGTATTGCAATGTGTGTGTGTATACTTTAAATCAAATTTGCTCTGGTTTAGGCAAAATTGGGGATACTCTAGAGCAGGGGTCCCCAAACATTATAAACAGAAGGCCAGGTCACAGTTGCTCAAACTGTTGGAGGGACGGATTACAATTTGAAAAAAATAACATGAATGAATTCCTATACACGCTGCACATATCTTATTTGTAGTGCAAAAAACCCTTAAAACAATACAAAAATTAAAATGAAGAACAATTTTAACAAATATAAACTTATTAGTATTTCAATGGGAAGTGTGGGACTGCTTTTGGCTGATGAGATAGGGTTGTTGTTGTGTGCTTTCAATTCGTTTCAGACTTAGGTTGACCCTGAGTGAGGGCCGGGTAAATGACCTTGGAGGGCGTATCCGGCTCCCGGGCCCTAGTTTGAGGACCTCTGCTCTAGAGTTTGACCACTGGATACTTATGCCATCATCTTTTTTCTGTGCTCATCAGTGCAGGGAAAGATTATGGACCATATCCTTGTCACCACTGCCAGCCTCAGAGTTTCATGTGAACTCCTAGCCTCTGCAGCCACCGTTGCTGACATCAGACCAGGACGCCTGTGCAACTATCAAGAAGGAGGGGAGTGATCTCTCCTTCCCCCTACACAATGGACTAGAAGTGGCAACCACAGTGACACAGAGGAGGTGAGATGTGGGCCATCCCAGCAGAGTAGATGTACTCCTGGGCAATCTGTATTTGGAATGAAGGTGTTAGATCCAGGGCTGCTTGGGGGAATTTACAGTCAGTCAGTAGTCAGTCAGTCAGTCAGTAGCCTTTATTTTGGTCAACAAACCATCGGCTAAGATTTACAGTGGGTCAAAACACCTGGTGTTTTAAACTCTATAATATGATTAGTTGGGGCAATACAAAACATATTGCAGGTCTTTTGGTTCTACTGATGGAGAAAAATTTCAGACAAGTGAAAAACTCAAGCCCTGTGTTCAGAAATACTATTGCATTAGTGCAGGGATTGCTGTACTAGCAGCTACATGTTTTCAGAATTAGACTAATGGTGGGATCCAGTTTTATTATGCAAGACTATTGGATGCACTTGCACAACATTGTGGACATTGTTGTAGAAGTTGCTATCTAACCAACTGCACAACTGATTGTCTCACCTCTAGGACCAGCATTTTCTACCTTCTTTTGCAGAACTGGATTAGTGGGTCTTTTCAATTTGCTAGTCTATAGCATCACCTTACTAAGTACTTCTTTGTATTTCTCTTCCAGTTCTTCTTATAAAAAGTTGAATATTATTTCTGCTTTCTATTGATGCTTGCTGAGTAGTATTGAAATGACACAAGCAGGAATCAACTTGTATAGAAGTCACTGTATGGTTGTCAAGGTCACACAAGGGACCTCCTATATAGTGTATGCTGAGTACATAGGTCTGGTTCCATGGTCACCTATGGTAATTCCTCATATCAAACACCATCTAATCCCAAATGGCATCTGATAACCCATGTGAAAGCTGCTCAAGGTAGGACAATCAATATGAGCATGTGAGACCATTATAGAAAATCTCAATGCAGGAAGGAATTGGAATGGCAATGGAAAATGAGGCCCCTTCTACCTTGCCATATAAAATTCAGATTATTTACTTTGAATGGGATTATATGGCAGTGCAGACTCATATAATCCAGTTCAAAGAAGATCATATGGATTGCCTGTGATTATCCTGACTATATGATAGTGTAGAAGGGGTTTGACTGTTGGTATGGTGGAAAAAAGCTTATATTGACTGGGATTCATCCACACATTGGCCCTTTCACTGGTTCTTGGGCAAAAAACTTGTCAGAATGCACGTTACTTTTAGTTTAGACAGTATGCTAAAGAAACTACTGAGCAAAGTGTAATGGTGTGTTTATCGGTTCCTGTTGTAAAGGAGAGCAAATGGGAAGCATGAACTAGCATGTTGCCAGCACTCAATAAATTTTGCCTATTATGTTCAAACATCACCAATGGTTCTTCTGTTTATGACGGGGCATCCCCCACTTCTAACTTAAACTGTTAAATTTGGTCAGCAAAATGTTCCGTGTGCTTCACTTTTAGTTTTTCCTCTCATTTCATCCACAAAATACTAGAAGAGTGTGCAGTGGTGTGAAAAGAAATTGCATTGGAGATTGTATTGCAAATGGCTTTAAGCAGAGATGAACACCCGTAATGAAAAAAGACAGGGTAACTTCCATATCTTTCCTATTACAGAAGAGATCTAAGATTTTAAATGTAATTACCTCTTTCTGGCTATCTTTTGCTGTCTGTCTCTGTTTTCCATTTCCTAACCACCAAAGCTATTGAATGTTTGCTGCCACTGGTAGTCAAATGTCAAATCTTTTTGCACTGTGTCAGATTATAATACATTCCAGCATGATCTAGCGGTATAAAGAAGACAGATGGAAACTGAAATCATCACTCAAAGCCCATTTTTTTGCCTTTCAGAATATTGATGCTTCTGTATTCATTTGCTGTAGGAACGTTTAAATATTGGACATGGAATGTGTGGCTTTCCAGTTACTTTAGGACTGCTTCCAATTTGGTGTATTACCATTGGGCATATTGCTAGGCATAATGGGAGTTGCAGTCTGTCCCTGTTTGTCATTGAAATTGTAATATTTAATGCTCAAATTAACTGAAAAGTTAATGTCTACTTCAGACTTTTTCCTAAGTGGTGCCCCTTCCTGTATAGAAGAATGTGTTCCTCCACCATGTATTAAAGCAGTGTTGAAGATCTTCTAGACTTCAATATATTATTAGACCCAAGCTTCCATCAGCTACAACCAGCATGATCAATGGTCAAGAACAATGGATAGAAATCAACATTTGGAGGGCTACTTAAGTAACCTGTGGTGCCCCTAGTCCAAGTTGAGCCCTTTACCTGTGCAGAATTTCTGAGCATATTATATTCTTTTCTTCACAAATACACATTAAGAACCTAAGAAGCATCCATGAAAGGTTATCTGTCTTGGGCAAAACTGGTTGTCCACAGCTCAGCCTAAAGCTCAGACTGGGATCATTTCTAGCACTTTCCACCTGTTACGTAGAATCATAGAATCATAGAGTTGGAAGAGACCTCATGGGCCATCCAGTCCAACCCCCTGCCAAGAAGCAGGAATATCGCATTCAAATCACCCCTGACAGATGGCCCTCCAGCCTCTGTTCAAAAGCCTCCAAAGAAGGAGCCTCCACCACATTTCGGGGCAGAGAGTTCCACTGCTGAACGGCTCTCACATTCAGGAAGTTCTTCCTAATGTTCAGATGGAATCTCCTTTCTTGTAGTTTGAAGCCATTGTTCCATGTCCTAGTCTACAGGGAAGCAGAAAACAAGCTTGCTCTCTCATCCCTGTGACTTCCCCTCACATATTTATATATGGCCATCATGTCTCCTCTCAGCCTTCTCTTCTTCAGGCTAAACATGCCCAGCTCTTTAAGCCGCTCTTCATAAGGCTTGCTCTCCAGACCCTTGGTCAATTTAGTCATCCTCCTCTGGACATATTTCAGTTTGTCAATATCTCTCTTGAATTGTGGTGAAGGTGAAATAGAGGGGTAGCATTACTTCCCTAGATCTAGACCCTATGCTCCTATTGATGCAGGCCAAAAGCCCATTGGCTTTTTTTGCCACCACATGACATTGTTGGCTCATGTTTAACTTTCTGTCCATGAGGACTCTAAGATCTTTTTCACACGTACTGCTCTCGAGCCAGGCATTGTCCCCCATTCTGTATCTTTGCATTTTGTTTTTCCTGCCAAAGTGGAGTAAATCACATTTGTCACTGTTGAACTTCATTTTGTTAGTTTTGGCACGTCCCTCTAATCTGTCAAGATCATTTTGAATCCTGCTCCTGTCCTCCGGAGTATTGGCTATCCCTCCCAATTTGGTGTCATCTGCAAACTTGATGATCATATCTTCTAACCCTTCAGCTAAGTCATTAATAAAGATGTTGAACAGGACCGTGCCCAGGATGGAACCCTGCGGCACTCCACTCATCACTTCTTTCCAGGATGAAGAGGAAGCATTGGTGAGCACTTTCTGGGTTTGTCAATTTAACCAATTACAGATTCACCTCACCATAGTTTTGCCTAGCCCACATTGGACTAGTTTGTTTGCCAGAAGGTCATGGGGGACCTTGTCAAAGGCCTTACTGAAATCCAGGTATGCTACATCCATGGAATTCCCCGCATCTACTCAGCCTGTAACTCTTTTTTTAAAAAAGAGATCAGATTAGTCTGGGATGACTTGTTTTTGATAAATCCATGTTGACTATTAGCGATGACCACATTTGTTTCTAAGTGTTTGCAGACCACTTAAAAAAGTTTTCTATATGCAAGCATTTAGCCTTAGTCATTGAGGTGTAAGAAAACTAATGTGGGTAAGGCTATATTTCTGTAATAGTGTGTGTATAGAATCATAGAATCATTGAGTTGGAAGAGACCTCATGGGCCATGCATGAGAGAGAAGGGAATGATGCCAATTTATTTCTAAATATGACTCCATTTCATAATGTAAATTTATAATGTAATTATTCCTTTTTAATTGCACTCTGCAGAATGCTACAACTTGTAGTTTGGGAATGGCCAGAGCTGTGGCCAAGTATTTTAAATGCTCCCTAAGCTACAAATCACAGGAATCTCTAGAACACAAGTTGACATGGAATCATATAACTATAATAACTTAGTGTGAAAATGTCTGCAAAGAGAATCATTGGCTAGAAGAGGAACATCTGAAGAAGTGGGACAACCCACTTCACCACCTTTTCTGCTTCCCTCATTACTTATATTTCTATAACCCCTGGTTCATCAATGACAAAAATATAGCAGATAATTTCTGCACAAAAAGTGAAACCCTCCAAAATTAATATAGAAGTCTCCTTGTCTTATTTGTGCTGTTATCTTTGTAACATAAAGTTACCCATTTTAATAGTCAAGATTCCTGATGGAGAAGCACCGGAATGGCATTTTATGGAGAAAACAATTAGATATTTGTGGAAACACTACACCCTCTGGGTTTCAATTAGAGTAAGAAGATGTACAGTGTATTCTAAATAGCACTCTTATTGTTTTGCTATATTATAAGCTTGGAACAACCTTAAAATGCTCCATAAATCTGGGCATGCCCCCTGGAATATTTGTTTGTTTTGAGCAATTAGAGAAAACAACAGAGGCCTGAAAGAAAAAATAAAGTCATTCACTAGGTGAGAGAAAACAGAATATTGTTGTGACTAACATGTAATGGGCTTGCATGTATCATTTGCAAAGAACCAGAGTTATCCTGTCTTTCACTGTTCTGTCCGGCTAGAGTCACAAGTGGAGGGATGTGCTTTGGGTGCAATCTGAATTACATTTAGAACTTGAGGGATAAAAAAACAATGCACAATGTCACTAGTAAGAATGTTTATTTCTTATTACTTAATATATTCCAGGATAATTGTTTTTGGAAGAGATTGGGAAGGTGGGAGGTTGCCTCATTTAAAATGATTGTCTTGCTAACTTAAGTCTCACTGTTTTCATGGGGTTTGAATATGACATGGGGCGTTACACTTTAGAATTAGCGCAATTTGGGGATACTTTATCTGCTGTGGTAGATGGAATGGAATCATGAGAGTTGGAGTTTTACAAGGCTGTCATCCTTCTTTGCCAAAGTGTGGTGTTACCTCACCAAACCACAGCTCCTAGGATTTCAGTCCATTGAGTCATAGTAGTTAAAATGGCATCAGACTGCATTAATTCTGCAGTGTAGAGACAACCTTGGTTTAGGCCCAATGGTTGTCATGTTCCTTCAAGTTGTTTCCACATTATGATTATCCTTAGATGAAGGGTTATCTGAGGTTACAAGTGTGTGGTTTGCTTGAGATCACCCAATGGTTTTCCATGGCCAAGAGAGGATTCAAACATTTTCTCCACAGATGTACTCCAATCAAACAACTACACCATTCTAGCTCCAGTATTTGGCAAATAACAAATGGATGCTCCCCACCCCCCACTTTAAACATTTAAATACAAAAGCTGTGTGACGTTATATATTGCTTACATAACATGTAAAAAACCTCACCAGACCAAACATGGAGAAAAGAGGTATGAGTCATTTAAGATATTTAAAATACTCCCTGTAGAAGCAGACATATGGTAAAAATATAAATTGGGTTTGACACCACTTTAACTGCCATGGCTCAGTACTATGAAATCATAGAGCTTCTCTTTAGCCTTCTCTGCCAAAGAGGACTGGTGTCTCACCAAACCTCACCATAGCCATGCCAGTTAAAGTGTCATTTTATTTACTGTGTCAGAAGCGTATTGGGTAGAGTTATAATGTATCTAAAAACACAAACAAAGTTACAAACTTGGCATTATGCTAAATGTCCTTTGACCAGAAGCTGGAACATGGAGTGACTCTGGTGTCACTGAGAGAAGATCCTGCATTGTGTATGTGGCAGGATTCAGGTTGCATTGTAGTAGGTGGTCTATGGTTTGCTCTTCTCCACACTCGCATGTCATGGACTCCACTTTGTAGCCCCATTTCTTTAGGTTAGCTCTGCATCTCATGGTGTCAGAGCACAGCCTGTTCAGCACCTTCCAGGTTGCCCAATCTTCTGTGTGCCCAGGAGGGAGTCTCTCATCTAGTATCAGCCACTGATTGAGCTTCTAGGGTTTTGCCTGCCACTTTTGGACTCTCACTTGCTGTGGTTCTCCTGTGAATATCTCTGTAGATCTTAGGAAGCTGTTTCTTGATTTAAGGCATTGGATTGCTGGCTGATATCCAAACAGAGGATGGGCCAGAAATGTCAATGCCTTGGTCTTTTCATTTCAGGCTGCTACTTTCTGGCATATATCAGGTGGTGCAATACTGGCTAAACACTATAATTTCTCCAGTGGTGTTGGGCATGGGCATCCTGTGATGATGTTGCATGTCTCATTAAGAGCCACATCCAGTGTTTTGACATGGTGACATGTATTCTACACTGGGCATGTGTACTCAGCAGCAGAGTAGCAAAGCACAAGGGCAGATGTCTTCACTGTGTCTGGTTGTGACCCCCAGGTTGTGTCAATCAGCTTTCATACAATATTATTCTAGAATCCACTTTTTGCTTGATACTCAAGCAGTGCTTCTTATAAGTCAAAGCACAGTTCAGAGTAACTCCCAGATATTTTGGTGTGCTTCAATGTTCCAGTGGGATTCCTTCCCACTGGAAGAAAACAAACCAAACAAAGTGCATTAATTCTACAGTTTAGCTGCACTCTAATCAAAATCATTGTTTTGTCCACAATTTTGTTTGCAAGGGGAAAAGTAGTAAGCTCATAACTAATCAGGAGGAGAAGGGTTAAAACACTATAAAACTCTTACTTTGGTAATGAATCCAATAAAGTACAACTGATTGGCAGCCACAGCAAGAAAGTGCAGAATAACTGTACCAGGCATGTAGCCGGGGCACATTCTCATGGTGGTTCGCGAAAAGGCCTTACTGGTGCATTATTTAAACTGTTATGTTTATTCATATCATGATCTGATCACCATACTCAATATATCCCATATGCATGGGGGTATTGGGGTAATGATACAAAAGGTTTGCTAGGGTAGACCCTCTTTCACTCAGACTCAGCCCCCCCAACTCAGCCCCCCCCACCGAAACTCCCCGAAAAAACTCAGCCCCCCGAATCAAAATCCTGTCTACGGGCCTGGAAACAGCTGTAGTGATGTACTAGGAATATACAACATATGTTGTCCTGAGTATGATAGCTGGATGGAAGGAACACAACTGAGTTGAATAGCAGCAGAAAAGAAAATTGGATAACCTAAGACAGGGATCCTCAAACTTTTTAAACAGAGGGCCAGGTCACAGTCCCTCAAACTGTTGGAGGGCCGGATTATAATTTGAAGAAAATAATGAATGAATTCCTATGCATACTGCACATATATTATATGTAGTGCAAAAAAACACTTTAAAACCATACAATAAATAAAACGAAGGACAATTTTAACAAATATAAACTTACTAGTATTTCAATGGGAAGTGTGAGCCTGCTTTTGGCTGATGAAATGGGATTGTTGTTGTTGTTGTTGTTGTGAGCTTCCAAGTCATTTCAGACTTAGGTTGACCTTGAGTGAGGGCTGGGTAAATGACCTTGGAGGGCTGTATCCGGCCCCCAGGCCTAGTTTGGGGACCCCTGACCTGAGAATTTAACACAGATTGAACCTAGCAGGATACACACAGCAAAGGAAAGAGGCTTCTTGAAGAATGGGTTGATTCAGTTCTAGCTTTGACTTATCTGAGCTGGTTGGAGTTTAGATTTAGATCTCCTTTACCTTTACTATACCAAATGAAAACAAATCCTTGTATGCTATGAAACAAGATCCCAGGAAAGTCCTCTTTCTCATACTACTTATCTAAGCTCAAGAAGTTGTGTGATGGTGATGTTTGTTGTTTTTTTAAAATATAGAGAGATGTCAAATATGCAGACCACTGACAGACAGCCAAAATAATTACAACCAAAAGAGAAACAGTGTTGTATGATTCTTATTATGGAAAAAAAACAGGCTACAAGCAGTCTGACAGAACTATTCCAAACTGGTAAAAAACCGCCTTGAGATCTGTGCTGTTAGAATAATAATATGAATCATGATATATCCTGAAATTTGATAAATGTACCGTCTGGGTGGGAATGAAATGTTGCTACTGTTGTAAGGAATTGTCAGCTGTGGGCAAAAGAAATATTGTCTTGAGCCACTTTGAACCTCCTTGTGGAGAGAAAAAGTGGGATATAAATAAACATAGATATCATAATCACCATCGTCTTCATAACTGTTACTCAAAAGAAAACAGAGAACAGCTACATATGCCACAACTCGAGATATTTTTCCAGTCTGGAGAAGGCCAAACTCCTACATGGAGAGATAGGTTTTTACAAAAATTCAAATACATTGATAAGACCTTGCTCTGCTCTTTCCCTCTTCACTGGACTCAACATAAAGTCCCAGCAATTTAGACACATTGTTGAAAGTCATAAAATCATTTTAATACTGTCTGGTCTTTAAAGTGAAATATTCTGTTTCAAAATAACACAGTCGTAGAAATAAATTGTTCCTTCTCCCCCCACCACCCCCAAGTATCTCTATTTCTGCCTAGGCCTGATGACTGTTGCTTTCCCACAAGCTACATTTCATTTCCATTTCTCTGTGCTGTCTCAGCTAAAATCTCTATCCAATTTTAATCTTCCCCGTGTAAAAACGGTATTTTCTCTTTATCTCTTACCGGTGGCAGGTTAAGATCTCTAAGAGAATGACTGCTTACTTCTTGTAAAGATTTCAGGTTTGAGGACAGAAAAACAATCAGTGGAGCCATATGGGTGATGCTGTTGGGGATAATAAGAAAAAGAACATTGAGAAGATGAATTTTAACCAATACGATGTAATTTTTATTAAATTCACTCCCGCAGTAAGTAATTTAAAAAGTATGGTTAAGAGAAATCTAATACACTCTTCAGACAATTGCTCATGAAATGAGATGAAGGGCTACAGCAGAATATCAAGTTATCCTATGAGACAAGTTGAAGCTTATGGACTCAAGGTTTACTTTGTACAGTTTACTCTTTTATGTCTTTTCATACAATTTTTTTCATGTCAGGAGCGACTTGAGAAACTGCAAGTCACTTCTGGTGTGAGAGAATTGGCTGTCTGCAAGGGCGTTGCCCAGGGGCCACCCAGATGTTTTGGTGTTTTACCATCTTTGTGGGAGGCTTCTCTCATATCCCTGCATGGGGAGCTGGATCTGACAGAGGGAGCTCATCTGTGCTCTCCCCAGATTCGAACCTCCAACCTCTCGGTCTTCAGTCCTGCTGGCAAAAGAGTTTAACCCATTGTGCCACTGGGGGCTACAATTAAAGAATGTTATGATATTTTCAAAGTGCTGGTGTTAACCTATAAAGCCCTAAACGACTCCGGCCCAGTTTACCTGTCCGAACGTATTCTCCCCTATGAACCATCTAGGTTGTTAAGATCGTCTGGAGAGGTCCTGCTCTCGGTCCCACCGGCCTCTCAGGCGCGTCTGGTGGGGATGAGGGACAGGGCCTTCTTTGTGGTGGCCCCTCGACTCTGGAACTCTCTCCCACTGGAGATCAGAACTGCCCCCTCCATTCTGTCGTTCAGAAAACGGGTGAAAACCTGGCTATGGGGTTTGGCTTTTGACGAGTGAATCAATATGTCTGTGAACGGATAGATGACGATGAATGATGGACTACAAATTCACTATGACAACTGACCATTGTTATTATGTGATTGCATTTTGCTGTTATAACGTTTTAATTGAATATGTTATATGATGTTTTTAATGATTGTTTTGTGATTTTGTTGTTGGAAACCGGCCCAAGTCCCCCGATAGAGGGGAGAAGACCGGTATACAAAATTGCTAAATAAATAAATAAATAAATACATTTTCTGTTTATTCATCAGTTAAGTTTCACAAATATTCCCTAGGAATCACTTCTGAGTAAATGCATTTACTGCTACAAAGCAGTCCTTAAGAATGAATATAATATAAAAAATTGTGCTGACCAGTAATCTTGCACAAAACTCAATAATAATAATAATAATAATAATAATAATAATAATATTTCTTACCTGCCTCTGTTCATGGCTTGAGGCAGATTATAAAACAATTAAAATACATAAGCAATTAAAATACAAAAACACTACAAATATACACAATAAAATGTACCTCCATAGGAGTTACACATCAAAATGTATCTCTAAAAAAAACATACTAAAACACACAAAACAGATATCAAACAAAGGACACTTATAAATCATATTTAAAGACTGTCTGGGTGGGCCTGCTGGAAGAGGTGTCTCTTTACATGGTTTGAAGATTCTGACACCTCATTTAGATGTTGGAGTTCTTCCAACAGGTTGTTCCATAGTTGTAGGGCAGCCAATGAAAAGGTCCTCTGAGTGGTAATTGCCATTTGGGTTCTGTCTGGTTGGAGCAGATGCCCCCCAGAAGACCAAAGTGTGTGGGGCGGATTGCATGGGAGAAGGCAGAGGCAGCCTTAGGTAACTTTCAATGGTAAGCAAACAGTATTTGCCCTCCCCCCCCCCCCCAACCAACCAATCACTGATATATATTTTCTGTTCATCGTGGGAGTTTTGTGTGCCATATTTGGTTCAATTCCATCATTGGTGGAGTTCAGAATGCTCTTTGATTGTAGGTGAACTATACATCCCAGTAACTACAACTCGCATATGTCAAGGTCTGTTTTCTCCCAAGAGTGCCTCAAGAGCATCCCTTGGCAAAATCAACTATACTGCATGCAAATGCTTACTTTGCGGAATGGGTTGAGCCGCCCCTGGGAAAGGGTGGTCCTTTAGGTAACCTGCACCCAAATCATGTAGGGCTTTAAAGGTCAAAACCAACACCTTGTCCTTTGTCCAGAAACTAATTGGCAGCCAGTGAAGTGACTTTAGAATAGAGGTGATATGCTCACTTCTAGATGTTCCTGTAACCAATCTGACAGTATTTTGAACCAGCTGAAGTTTCCGAATTTGGCACACACAAAACTTATTTACCTGAACAATCACCCCATATTACAGGGAATCGATTCTCCAGGTGATGGAGAATATATACTATGCAAGAAGTAGGGGCTGATAGTTCTGAAGGGGAAAACTTTGGGTGGAAAATTTTTGGAGAAAACTACCCTAGATTTTAAAAACTTAGTAGAGGTTCAGGGGCTTTGGAAGACTGTTGGGGGCTTTTGGACCTATATGTAGACCACAGGCTAAACGTTGCTATCTCTATCCTACTCATATAGAAGATCAGGAAAATATTTATGCTAAAATCAGTGCACACATATAGTATGCTTAACCTGCACAACCCAAGGCCCTCCAGATGTATAGGGCTCCAACTTCCAGGAGCCCTAGCCAGCTCATTTAATGGCCAAATGGTTAAGTTCTGTGCTCAGTTCCAGGATTTCATGACTGTTCTAGGGCAGTCAGTTTGAGTATCTAGACATTTTCTATTTTCAAGGAACTGGAATATATATGGGAAGATGACTGAAGTCATTCCTTGTTATAGCATCTTATATTTTTTAAATAGCTACCTATCTTTAGCATCTCAAGATCACTTTCAATATTTTGGTCACAGAGGTGACAGCATGCTTCTAGTACTGAAATCTAGTACTGAAATACCTTTATAACCTAAAATTGACATTACTTGGATCCTAATAAAGGGTTTGCTCTTTCTGTAATTTCTAATTCATCTGACAGTGTGCCAACTTTGCTGTATATAGAAATACAGCAACCTATCATTGTTTGATTTTCTTATAGAATTTGTATCCAAGAGAAACAGAAAAATATTACAATCAACACATTGGGCAAAACAAGTAGAACTGAACAAACACTATCAATAGCAAGATCATACAAAAAAAACCAACCCCAAATACAATTAAACACAGGTAAGAATTCCCTTAAGTTTATGATACCACAGCAAAAAAGCTGGGCACTTTAATTGTTACTATTGGATTCTGATTTGCCAGCAAATAGTGTATGTAAAACTCATCAGTACTTCCAGGAATACTTTATAGAATTGAGTGGAGAAAAGTATCTTGGAAGCGACTGCAGAAGGAACAATATAACAATACATGTATCCAAGATATGACTATATGCCATTAGCTCTTTCGACCTAGGTTTCATTATGCCCAGCATGCCAGTGTTCTCCTTTAAAATCAAGCACATCACCTTGATTTCATGACTTCTATCATTAGCAATTACTTCATTATAAAGTGGATAGTGGTTGTCAAAAGAATAGGATCTAAATGGGATTAATCTTGTGAAGTTATGGTATGATTTGTGCTACCTTTAGGAAAACTGCATTCTTTATGTTCCCTGCACTTCCTTTTTATGTATTGTGTATCATCTAATGAATTTTAAATGAAAAAGAATAATAAAAAGTTTATACAAAAAAGAAAATGCAAGAAAATCAGAAAATGAATTTCTTCATCCTCTTCTCCGCCTCTTCCCCTCCCTCCCTTTCTTTCTCTTTCCTTTTATTCTAAGCAGATCAAGTGAACTGCACCAAGACTGTTAAAAACTGCAAAACTGTACTGATTAATTGCATCTGATATTGAA
The DNA here is from genome assembly GCF_025583915.1 of Anolis sagrei ordinatus. Lineage (NCBI taxonomy): Eukaryota > Metazoa > Chordata > Lepidosauria > Squamata > Anolidae > Anolis > Anolis sagrei. Next base: position 151,645,778 of record NW_026847438.1, read on the forward strand.
CAATTAACAGAAACCAACCATTTGCATTTTAATAACATTGTAACCATCTGGTAAATGAATCCATTAATCTTGATTAGCTGGGTATCGGGCTCTGGTGTGTGGAGTTCACTGATGTGTGTGTGCTGTTACAAGAGATTTTGGAGTCCTATTTGGCATAATTTCTTCCAGCTCAAGAAGCTGTAACTAGAAAGGCAGACTGACTGAGGAGCAATTCAAATGTGATGAATTTCCTGTACAGACCAATTGGAAAGGGCCATGCAAACCATGCAGATAAACCACATGTCTATTGTATGGAGGAACCATCCACACCATAATCATGTATCCATTATTGTTGTTGTTGTGGTGGTGGTTGTGTGCCTTCAAGTCATTCTGGATGTATGGCGACCCTAGCGTGAATCTATCATGAGGTTTTCTTGGCAATATTTATTCGGAGAGGGTTTGCTTGTTTCTTTCCTTATGCTGGGAGAGTGCGACTTGTCTGGGTAATGTTGGAGTTTCATGAACTTCTTATTTCCAAGTGAATTTCTAGTTTCATGTTTAAAGTTCCACCAGGTTCCTGTTCTGGGTATTGGAACTCCATTCTGTCTTGATTTTCTGGATTTTTCATCCTTGGATCTTGTGTTTTGACCTTTGTACCTTGAAGTTCATGGACTTATTTATTATCTTTGTGTTATACTGCTTTGGACTATACTATTTTTTTAACCATTTTACTGCTTTGCTTACATAATACATATATCCTTCAATTAACTGCTTACTGACCTTACTGGTGTGGTGATTAAGTACAGAGGTGTTCCTGCTCTGGGATACAACACTTTCATCCTGTTTTAGGCAAGAATATGATGTCAATAATGGTTCATCAGGAATGTTTAAAAATATCACTTTTTAGAAAGCTCGGTGATAGCTCAGAGAGGATCAATTAATGTTTCAGAATGGAGAAAACCGAGTTTAATTCTTTTCCACAAACTGGAAAGCCCTCCCAAAGCCTCAAAGGCATGCCATGATAAAAATCTTAAAGTAGATTTGGTAAGCATCATGGTACTCCCTTTGTGGATGAAGGGTGGGCCTCTGGAACAGCCTCTCTGGGTTTTGTGGCTCAGGTTGCTGGGAAGGGAGCTCCCTTTGGAACTAGAATGGGGGTTCCTCACTCTTGAGAAACTTTGTGGTTTGGGAGGGAGCCCCCCAGGATAGCCTTCCGTTAAACATCTGAGGCAAGTAACCATGATAATTTGGATTACCCTCGGGGCTTGGAGCTGGCCTACAGGCGGTCTATGGAGGTAGTCTCAGGGTCTCTATGTTGACTATAAACATCAGATGGATTTAACCTCTTCTTTTCTGCAGATTGCAGCAGTTAAATAATGAAATAAATAGAACTGGTACTTTATACCATACTTTGTGTGGTCTCATCATTTCATGTTGGATGAAAACCTGCAGGAATTGAAATTATTGACCTTGATAGTTAGTAGGTCAACACACACAGCTACTAACCTAAACAACTCAACTGGATCATATCATGAATATACACCATGAGGAACACAGCTATTATCTACCTGCACATTTACTTGTGATTTTGCCCTTCACTGGAATAGGTAACCATATCGGAAATCTAAGTGTTTGATAAAAGAGACTGACAGCTTGATATATCTTGCACAATGATTTCAGCAATAGCTTTTCATAGAATTGATTTCAATAATACTGAATATCAATTAAGGTGAAACAAAAGATAATAGCTAGGTTATTCTTAATCACTTTCAAACTTCAGTGATATCATCTGTTTCCTTGAAATTCTATGCCTGGCATTACATGTCAAGTTACGGTATTCTCACACCTGCATTTGTGCCAGTAACTCATCTATGAATTTTTGTCCTTTCCCTTGTCGCTTATAATTATAATTTGTGGTTTTCAGTTAGAGCTGTTATATGTTTCAAATTGCAAAACCACAGTGAGGCATGTCGTATAAAAGACATTTGAAAATCCACACTCACCTTTTTTCCTCTTCATGAAATGCAAATATTCACTTTAGGACTGGTATCTCAATGTCATCATTAGTATCTAGTTCCTAAAGTGTGCCATTTTCTGAGAAGAAATTAGGTAAGACATAATTGGTGGGAAAGGGGTGGAGCAGGAAAAAGAATATTCTTATATTTGGCACAAGTCTGAAGACATAAAAATAGTGCAGTTTATTATGTTGTGTCATGTAGAACAGGTTTAGCATGGTTCCTTGGAGCCACAATTCACACAAAATGAAAAGATAACTAAAATCTTTTTTTTAAAAAATGCTATTGGAGTTTTTGTAACTAGTAGTCATGACTTGACATTAAAGTGGGAAAACACATTATATTTTTTGTGTGTGCTTTCTATCCAGATCAGTTCCAGGTGGTAGTGGTGGTAGTGGAGTTGGTGCTGTTGCTGCTGACTTCTGTAAGTGCTCATTTCCTCCTCACACTTCATTGGCAGGTGGCTTGCTTAGCTTCAATGGTGACTTGAAATGTGTCCTCAAAGCAATCTGGAATGCTTTGAGGACTGAATATCCCAACAGTATTAGCAAGTTAATTATGAGGGTTCAACAACAACAGGGCACTATGGGAGAGGGGGAGAACAAACCCCTTTCTGATCACCATTATCTCCACTGCCATTTTACAGAAATGCTTTGATATATATCTTTGATGGAACTGCATTTTAATATGCCATTACATAAAATATATTTTATGGAATTGTCTCCACAATTGTCTCTACTGTCATTTTACAGAAATGCTTTGATATGTAGCACTTTATTGTTCCTTGCCTTATCTGCTGCTAATTGGTACAAATAACTTAGTATAGCACTTTACGGCGCCTGCCTCTTCTGCTGCTAAATTGAACTAGCACTTAATCCCCCATCCCTCCATGCCGCACTTTAGTTATTACTTAGAGCCAGACTTGGGTACCTTGTTGCACTTTAAGACCTTTGCACTTTATGAACTGCTTCAGTGGCATGCAGCTGTGACGCCTACTGTGTTTGCACTTTAAGACTCTTGCACCTTATGAACTGTCCCAACTGTTCGCAGTTGTGACGCTTACTGCACTTTGCTATTGTCAGTCCTATTGAATTGTTCCATCATTACCCATGCGGTACCCTATCCCCCTATTTGTATTGTCCTTGGTATTAGTGACTTGTGGAAGGGGCAAGGGACGAAGCGGGCTGGAGGCTGTGGGTAACAATAAGGTGGGGAGGGGGGAGAAAGGGAATGGAGGAAGTTGGCAAGAAAAAACTCCAACAAACCAAACAACCATTAATGGAACAGAAATTGAGACCAGGGATTTGGACTGCGGCATGGAGGAGGGGAGGTGTTCCACTAGCCGAGGGGCCCCCATAGAAGTCGTGGTGGGGAAGGGGAGATGCGGGAAAAGGAGACCACAAATTCGGCCTAATTCGGATCGCATATCTACATTAATAATTCCAAACCGGTCTCCTATGGTAAATTGGTGTAACCAGGTTGGCGGTCCCTCCGGATTGAAGGTGGTGCTGTTGAACGCCAGATCTGTCAACGGAAAAACGACCTTTATCCAGGACCTAATCCTGGATGAGCGGGCAGATCTGGCGTGCATCACAGAGACCTGGTTGGATGAAGCTGGAGGTGTGAATTTAACTCAGCTTTGTCCTCCAGGGTTCTCCGTGCAGCATCAACCGAGATCCGGAGGGCGGGGAGGCGGGGTCGCAGTGGTCTATAGAGATTCCATCCATCTGACCAGGAGTCCCATCCCACAGTCAACAAATTTTGAATGCGTCCACCTGAGGGTGGGTGACCGGGACAGAATAGGGATTCTGTTAGTGTACCGTCCACCTCGCTGCACTACAGTCTCCCTACCTGAGCTAGCGGGGGTAGTCTCGAGCCTGGCGTTGGAGTCTCAACGGCTTCTTGTGCTGGGAGACTTCAATATCCATGCCGAGGCGACCCTCACAGGAGCAGCTCAGGACTTCATGTCTGCCATGGCAACCATGGGGCTGTCCCAACAAATATCTGGCCCCACCCACTGTGCTGGACATACATTGGACTTGGTTTTCTGCCAGGGATGGGAGCAAGGTGGCGGTGTTGAGGAGTTGACCATCTCTCCGTTGCCATGGACTGACCATTTCCTGGTCAGATTTAGGCTCACTGCGCCCCCCAACCTCTGCAAAGGTGGAGGACCCATTAAGTTGGTCCGCCCCAGGAGGCTTATGGATCCGGATGGATTCCTGACGGCTCTTGGGGTTTTTCCCGCCACCTCGGTAGGTGACCCTGTCGATGCCTTGGTCGCTCTCTGGAATGGAGAGATGCCAGGGCAATTGACACGATCGCTCCGGAACGTCCCCTCTCAAGTAGCCGAGCTAAACCAGCTCCTTGGTTTACTGAGGAGTTGGCAGTGATGAAGCGAAGGAAGAGGGAACTAGAGAGCGTGTGGCGTTCGGATCCGAGCGAGTCAAATCGAGCACGGTTTGTGTCCTTTTTA
>NW_026847438.1:151654775-151693932 GCF_025583915.1 Anolis sagrei ordinatus
AATTTCGTAAATATCGAACTTTTTAAAAGGAAAATTTTGTAATTATTTTAAATATCGAAACAAAAAAACAAATACAAATCGATTTTAGAAACAAATTTTTCCGTTGTTACCCAGGCCTACTATATACCTGGGGTCTCAGCCTGAAATGGATTATGAGTTGAAAAAGTTTAAGCGACTCTGATCTGGAGCAAGAGTTCTCAAACTTTGTTCTTCTAGGTGTCCTACACTTATGAATCCTGATTATTATCTTCTAGGAGCTGGTGTTCAAAGTAAATGGAGGAAATGCTTGAGAAACACTATCTACAGCAGAACTTCTAATATTTTTTCCACTTGCAGCCCCTTTTCACCTTTTTTTTTTACGTGCCTCCGGGTATATAAAATAGGTATAAAAATCAAATATTTACTGAAAATAAATCAGTATTTGCAGGGCTTGCTAAACCAACTATTTTCCTTTTTGTGGAGTACAGTTGAGTCATTTTCTGCAGAGTCCAAAGTAAGCACTTCACGTTGTTGCTAACAGATTTGTGTAAATGGGTGACTTTCAGAAACCTTTTACTGTTGCCAAATATTTTGTGACCCCAATATTGAGCTAAGGGGGCCACATTAGGGGGGAGGGATCCACAGTTTTGGAAGCAGTGATCTAGAGAATGATTTCATTCATTCTAAAGCTAAGCATCACTCACATAAAAAGAATCATGAATGCCATTATGTTATTTCTATTGCGGTACTGATGTGTTGTCTCACAAATCACTGAGAGGGATTATAATGCAAAAAAAAAGCTGGTTTTGTGAATACACTTCACAGTCAAAACTAACACGGAGTTCAGGTGTACAATCTTATGCACACTTATTTAACAGTAAGCTCTTCTTGCTCTTGCTTTGATGTACACATACATATAATCAAGCTACATTTCAATTCCTTTGACGAGGAAGCAAGCAATTGAAAAAGGTCTACAGCACTCCAGAAAGTGAATATTCTATGTAAATTTATCAGATCATGCAAATTCTTTAGAATTGTGTGCTAAAAAGGCTATAGAAAATAAACCATTGGATTTGAGCTACCATTTATAGGATTACATGCAGATAAAATAAAACCCCACATTTGCAGTTTTGGTCACATTGGAAGAAGAGCAGTATAGACATATAATGAAGGCAATAATGCTAGTTGCAAAAATATTGGATATAGCGGAAAGTGCAGATTTAAAGTAGAAATTATTTTATTATAACATTGTCCTAGCTTAATACTGACTGTAGCATATTCTTTAATTAAACTGCCAGCCACAACTTTTTTAATTATAGAACTTGTAGTGCCAATTTAATTTGAGAGGGAAAGAATCTCAGTTGCAATATTGCTGGTGAGCCTCTGGCCAAGTGTTACTACTTCAATCTCCATTAAAGCAATCAGTTTTGAGATGGCGATAAGCCTCACAAAGTTTCTTTGTTTCTTTTACTTACAGGCTGTACTCAGTAGTTCATTCATTAATTTTATTCATTTTGCGAAATTACATCACATCATATGCTCTTGGCTACTTTCTTGATAAAGGGTGTTGCAAGGTTGAAATTGGGTGAGACTCCCTTCTTGGCTGAACATGCCTGGATCAAATTGAATGTGGCTGATTTAAATCTTCAAGAGCTTGTTTTACTGATAAATACATCATATTCAGTTTGTAGCTGTTGCAATTTGGATACCTAACGTTCTTGACAATTAACTTGTTCTGCCATTCCTTGAACTTTAAGATGCTTGAACAGATGTCCAAGGTGGCATCACATCCTTCTGGAGTTGTGGTTGGTGGGGGTTGGTGGGGAGTTAGTGGTGTGATTTGGGCCACGCAGATAATCTCAACAAGGAATTAGTTCTTTCCTGGTGATAATTTTAAATTTAAAGTTTGCTAGCATGATTAATGTTGGGGGAATCAAGGAACATGAAAGGCACTGCAGACTACTCTAACCAGAGAAGACAGCCGTAGCAGAGCACCCGATGAAACAACCTGAACACAGCATATTATTTGAGAACACAGAAATGCTGGACCACTCTCATAACCACCATGTCAGACTACACAGAGAAGCCATTGAAATCCACAAGCATGTGGAAAATTTCAACAGAAAGGAAGAAACCATGAAAATGAACAAAATCTGGCTACCAGTATTAAAAAAAACTCAAAAATTACAACAGCAAAATAACAGAGAGTAAACAATCAGGCACATCAAATCACCTCTCAAAGAAAGATTCCCACAGGCACTTCCAAGCCATTAAATGCTAATCAAGGTGGTCAGTTGAAACATTCACACCTAGTTCCAGCAGACAAAAGTCCTTTGTCCCTCCCTGGTCATTCCACAGATATATAGACCCATTTTCCTACTTCCAACAGACCTCACTACCTCTGAGGATGCTTGCCATAGATGCAGGCGAAACATCAGGAGAAAATGCCTCTAGAACATGGCCATATAGCCCGAAAAACCTACAACAACCCAGTGATTTTGGCCATGAAAACCTTCGACAATGCAATGATTTATGTTGTTTGTGCATAAAAATGTGTGTGTGTGTAGTTAATTGCATATCAGTTTCTTAGTATCAGCCCTCACTCAACAGAAATATATATATATTTACAGGCATGACGAAGAGAAAAAGGTGGAGTGATCATGGTTGTGAAGGATTGCAGATGTGGATTACCCCCTTAGGCCGAGGTGGGTTCACCAGAAGAAATGTGTAGCTGGTCATGGAGATAATAATAATAATAATAATAATAATAATAATAATAATAATAATAATAATCTTTATTTGTTACCCCGCCACCATCTCCCCACTGAGGACTTGGAGCGACTTACATGAGGCCAAGCCCAAATAACAATTACAATAAAAAAAACTAAAAACACAAAATGCAAACAATAAACAATAACATCATAATTAAATAAAACACATGAATACATAACAATATGAAAAATAAAAAAATAAGCACAGGCAGTATAATGGGTGGGCAACATGTAGTAATCAAGAAGACAAACTGATTAAAATTAATTAAAAGGTCGGGCAAGATAAAAGAGGGAAACAGGTAATTTATGGAGGAGGGCTCATTCCAGTGGGAGTTGTGGAGGCAAGCTTTCCAATGAGGGGGGACATATACTCCAATGACAGAACTTTGAGTCCTTATGGGATTATATACCTACTCCTCAAAGGAGCAGCAGAAGAGATCTCACCATGATGTGTGTGGCACAAATTTAAGCCACTGTAGGGTCAATGCAAACCAGAAAATATGGTGCCAAGCTAAATTCTTCTTCATCCATGTAGACTATTCCCAGGGGCCCTTTGACATAAACAATTGTAGTACTATGATTCCACCTTAACAAATCTTGGGATTTGAAGTTTTGGAATTGGCATTTAAAATACTAAACTATAGAGTTGTACAGTGTCACCATGCTAGAAGACCCAAGATTCCAGAGGAAGATGCCATAACAGTTTAAATGGAACTATAATGCTATAACTGCACGGCATAATTGGGACAGGGTCTCAGTTCTATGCATCTTTATTTTCAGAGACTGCTTTGTTGGGTGGGTTCACTATGGATTGAAATAGAACTTTGGAAGTTTCTGATAAAACTTTGGAGTCTATGAATCAAGTTCTAAATACTAGAAATAAATTCATAGTCCTTACAAACTTTAGCTCCTGGTCTCTCTGTTCCTCCTTTTCTCTTCTCCACACAGCCCTTGGCTTTCACAATTTCAGAAATATAGTGGATGTGGGTGGGAGAAATTATTTTATCATTGCTACTGTTCAGCAGCGGTGAGTGAGATATTCTTAGTGACCTACTTCAAATTACAGCAATCTACCAGTGGATTTCAGTCTGTCGTCTGCTCATTTTGGGTTTATGCAGTAATGCAGGAGCTATTCCTTTTTTCCTCTAAAAAGGCATTTTAGTGAAAGTTATAATGGCAAGCCTATCTTTTCTATTGAACTATTGTGGGCAGTGGTGGCAAGAGAAGGATAAAATCCCTTAAAAATGGTTCACATCTTCATATTTTAATGGTTTTTAACTAGGAATTAAAAATAATAATAACCTATTTTAATGTTTGCATATTTGAATATTTTAAAATTGTTATGCTGATGCTTTTATGTTATGCAACATAATAATAATAATAATAATAATAATAATAATAATAATAATAATGTTTCCATTTTGCTCTTCTCGGAGGACAGGATCAGAATTGTTACAAAAGTGTCATGCAGCAGCCCAAAACGTCAATGGGGTTTTGGAATGCATCAAAAGGGGTATAGTGTTTAGACTGAGGAAAATCATGATCCCCCTCTATTCAGCTTTGGTTAGACCTCACCTGAAATACTTTGTCTAATTCTGGGCACCACAGGAGGACAACTAAAATGTTCAAAGGTCTGGAGACCATAACCTTTGAGGAGCATCTTAAAGAGCTGAGTATTTTTAACCTACAGAAGAGAAGTCTGAGAGGAGACATGATAAATATGTGAAAGGGTGTCATAAGGAAGAGGGAGCAGGGTTGTTTTCTGCCACCCTGGGAACTAGGACTCGGAGCAATGGGTTCAAATTACACTTTAGTATTATATTTTTCGATCTATGACAGGGGTTTTCAACCTGTGGATCCCCAGATGTTTTGACCTTCAACTCCCAGAAATCCTAACAGCTGGTAAACTGGCTTGGATTTCTGAGAGTTGTAGACCAAAACACGTGGGGACCCTCTGGTTGAGAACCACCGATCTATGGTCTCAGATGCTCCTCATGACTGGTTTCTTTTGACCAAATCCAGATTGAGGATTTAGAATTCAAATCTTTCCACTAAATAAAGGTGGGATGCAACATTTTTGTACATAGGGATCAAATCAGTTCTCTGATCGTGTTGATCACATTGTCAGAAATGAATTACACATCCTTACTCTGACAGGGTTTAGAATATTGGCAGCATTTTACTTAACACATATTGTCACCAACACATAGATTGATAACAAGGACAGTAGCTAAGGGTGTACTATGCTTCTGTGTTCAGCTAAATGGGTGTGTTAGGGATGAAGGGCATTAAAAATATTTGTAGTTGGAAAATGAGCAAATTTCTACACAATAGCCAGCTGAGAAAATGGTGACTAGTCCAGTGAACTCTAGTTTTCAGTAGTCCTAGTCTACCAAGGATCAAAGCTTCAGAGCTCCCAAATGGTTTCAGAGGAGCGGCTATGAAATGCAAATGGATGCAGTTACCTTACTCTTGAGCTGTACCACTGATGTGCCAGTGCTGTAGTTATTCTCAGGAAACACCATCAGAGATCCTTTCTAAATGTGAGCTTTTGGGGTTTGTAACTCGCACCCTCTGGATATAGTGCATCTCACTGTACTATAGAGTCATATCCCAGAGTCGTATAAGTTTCACTATGGAGGCAGTGACAGTTTAAGAATTCTGTGTTTTCTCTCTCAAATAAACAACAGATAAAGTAGAACAAATGACAGTGAGTCAGAAAATGCGTACACATTAACAGTGCTGAGCTGGAAGTCTGCAAAGTTTTGTTATCAATGGCAATTATACTTTCAAATATGTATGCAAAATTAGTTGTTTTCATGATGTCATTTCTGGAAGAAATGGCAATGTGCATCCACAAACTGCCATTATCAGCTACTACCAGGAGTAGAGTAAGCCTGCATATGGAAAGCCTTTCTTCTTTCAAGTCCACCCTTTTCTTTACAGACTAGGATTCTTTTGGACTTGTTGGCAATGAGAACTGGAAAGAGCGGGGCAACTCTCACATCCCACTTCAGCAGAAAGGAAACGTGATTTCAAGGGCTGCTTTCCCTTCACTCCTACTGGCAGCTTAGAAATGTAGAATTATAAGGCTGGCTTCACAAATGGAGAGTGTTTCATATCTACTTCTAAACAGATGTAATTCCATCAATATAATGACAATTCAGCCAATATAAACTCTACTTCACAAAGTGAACTAGTTCAAGGCATGGACCAAAAAGCCACTTCTATTACTAGAAGACTATTTACAGGAAGTTGAATTTTGTGTCAGTTATCATCAAAGGTACCATCCGCATTTGTTTTTAGTGCAGAGATTTATGTATAACATGTCCCCATTTCCATATGGGTGTGGGCATCTGTGAAAAACATGTTTCTATTTCCATAGACACTGTGTTTATGGGGTCTTCAGTTTATTTATTTCTTTCAAGTATTTATACCCCACCCTACAAGTAAACACAATAAAATACACAACAAAATCAATAATTATAAATAGTTAAAAACATTAAGTTAATATAATAAAATCTACTAAACAGAAAGAGCCAGTCTGGTGGCCGTTGTCTCTGTTGCACTCACGAATGGGAATAACTCTCTGACTTTAAAACACCACACGTTGAGTAGGGAAAACAATCCTTTTTTACTGAAGACAAATAAAATCAGCAAAGTAAAAATATGCATTGAAAAATAGATCAGTCCAATAAGGTAAAAAGGTAAAACAGGCAACAAAGTACTCCAAGGCAGGTTCAGCAAAGTTCAAAAGCAAAGTCCAGACTGTTATAATAAAATACAGAGAACCAGGAAAACATTAATCCACAGCATGAGTATATAATTCCAAGAGACAAAGATTCAAACCGTGAACAAGGAATCTATAACATGAATCTTCCAAGCAAGGCTTCCATAGAACAAAACTAAGGACTAGGCAGGATTCTGAAATGATGCTTCATCTGACAAGAATTTCCCTGATGAGAACTATATAGGCTATTCCCTGCACCCAGAAATTGATTTCATTTTCCTTGACTGACTCTCGCCCTTATCTCTCGAAGCCTAGAAGAACAACGAAGACCTTGGCTACGCTGTCTATCTTGGCTGAGTTCTAGCCCTCTGTCTATGTGCTCATTATCTATCTGCTCATTAGTTTTTCCAGGTGTCAAGTTGTTTTCAAACCTCAAATCTTGAGAACTCTCTGGGTCAGGGAGTAAACTAACATCCTATATTCTGTAGGAACATTCTCATGGGAAACTACACTTTGAACCGGTGTCCCTATGTCATTGTCTGCATTAATATCATTGACCAAACTATCTCCATCTTGACCCTCAGTGACATCATCATTCCCCACGTCAGAAGCACCTTGATCCTGAAACACAAACACAGGCTGAACTCCAACAGTCTCGCCGGGTTTTGTAGTTGGAGACTCCATTAAGCTTGTCCATAAGCCGTTTTTCATAGTAATTGACATCATTGTCATCATCAAGTCTGCAAGATTACCTGAAGGTCTGGTCCCACATCCACATTTTTAATTTCCTTCTAAAGGAGAGGAGTGATGAAGAAGACCTAATTTCCCCAGGGAGTGAATTCCACAGATGGAGGGCCACCACTGAGAAGACCCTGTCCCTCATCCCTGCCAACCGAATTTGTGACAGGGGCGGGGCCTCTCCAGAAGTTCTTAAACTCCTAAGTGGGACATAGAAGGAGATACGTTCGGACAGGTACGCTGGGCCAGAATCATTTATTGAGCATAAGAATTGAACACCACCAAAGGCATGTCCCCTTTTTTTTAATCATATTTCCCCATCTCCAAAACACATGGTAGCATCTACTAAATATAGGTAACATGAAGGTAGTCTAATGTGAATTTCTCCACCCCTGCACTACTAAGAATTGGAAAATGTAATAGATTGGCTTTCTTCCATTTCTCCCATCCCAAATATTAAAAAATTAAAAACTTTTATATGGATTATTAATTAATCTGTTTAGTGTGACCAAGTGGAATAACTACAGCTATTCTCAGCATAGAGATGGCTGTGTTCTGCTCCAAAGGTATTAAAGATGGAGAACCACTCACAAAAAGAAATGATAATCCTAATTTAGAACTAATATAATAGAATTCAAAATGATAAAATCCCCGATATTGAGGAGTTATACATTCAGAGCCCCAGATAGAACAAGCTGTCAGTTTTAGTTACCCCCATGTTCATTTTTTAAATCTCAAATTCTTTTCAAAATGAAACAGAAATTAATTTCTCATCAATACTTATGCCTCATTTTAATGGCTAGGTGGAAATCTACAATGTAGGACATTGCAGCTTGCTAGATGATGTAGTAGATGGAAAAGAAGTGATGGTGCTATTTTCCAAGTACCAAGATCAGGCTGAAGGGGCTTTATGCCTGAAAGAAAATCCTCTTTGACTCTGTCCATGTGTAAAAAGCATATAATGGCAAGCATAGGTGCTGGCAGCAGGAGAGAAAAGAGGCTGCATGAGCAACAGCTGTGAAGGAAAAACTGTGGAAACGGTCTGCTTAGAGCTGGCAGATTGTGTCTATCTTTCCTGATTACTGCTGCATGACCCTGGAAAAAGTGCAACCAGGAGTGTAAGGAACCAAGAGGAATCTGACTAATGTGTGTGTGTGTGTGTGTGTGAATTGACAGCTTAATTGCAAAGTGGTAAGCAGACCTGGAAAAAGTTGCTGTAACAACATTTGAGCAGTTCTCATATGCTGTTTTAATGCACTAATCGTACAATAATATGCACTGATCTCAGGATGGAAGTTCACTCTGTACCATCGTTGTTTTGTTCCTTCAAGTCAGCTCCCACTTATTGTGACACCATCATAGTGTTTTCTTGGCAAGGTTTATTTAGAAAAAGTTTGCCATTGCTTTACTACTAGGTGAAAAGATTAAACCTAAAGGGTTTCCATGGCTGAACAGAGACTTGAATCCTGGTTTCCCAGAACCTTAATCCAACACTGAGAAAAAAGTAATCTTGGCTCATTCTCATAATTGTAGCAGAAGTCCTGTCAATTGTAATCTGATGAAGGAATTGCTTCCAGGAGCAAGTATTTTCTGGGATGAGGGATTGATTATTACAGTGGTTTTCATCTATATGGGGATAGGCGAGATCATTTATTGGGGGTGATTTCAATTGTTTGGGAATCCATCAAGCAGCTGTACTGCTTAAGAATACAGCAGGTATTTTAGAGAGTACTTATTTTAAAGATGAGTAACTTAGGGAGCTAGATACAGGTTTAAGAGGTGATGTGATAGTCATGCTGAAATATTTAAAAGAATTTCATACTGAAGAGGAAGCAAGTTTATTTTCTGCTTTTGAATATTTGAACATGGAGCAATAGATTCAAACTACAGGAAAAGAGGCTGCACCAACACATTAGGGAAAATCCTTATTGGAAGAGCGGTTTGATAGATATGCTACCAAGGAAGGCATTGAAGTCCTCTTCTCTTGAAGTTTTTAAACAGAACCTGGATGACCATCTGTTGGGAGTGCTTTGTGTGTATATTTCTATATGGCAGGGAGCTGGACAAGATGGGTCTTGTGGTTGCTTCTAACTCCATGATTCTATAACTGGGAAAATGAGGCTAGAGATTGCAAATGATGTGTTAGGCACAATCACAAAATGTTTTATTACATGCCCTGATCTATATGAAACAAATATTTGTGTGCCTTAAATATTACTTTAAAGTGGTCTAAGCTCCTAGAATAAAATCTGTTATGCTTATTTGCATTGTATATTTTGTGATAATTATTACAAATGGCAGATCAGGTAATGGAAGTATTTATTGAATGTTGTTTCCCATTGTGAACTTTGAATATAATGAATTGTGTGCATGAAACTAATAAAAATGTTGTGCAGTAGTTGTATACAAAAGAAATTAAGAGTGCATAATTAATGCACTTTGACACCACTTTAACTGCCATGGGTCCATGCTATGGAATCATGGAAGTTGTAATTTCACAAGGTTTTTAGGGTGCTGGTGCTTCAGCAAACTACAAATCCTATCAGGTTAGGAAAAGCAGTACATTAAGAGAAAATAATCTAGCTCTTCCTAATCTTTCTTCTTTGGCTTGATCTTCAACTCAGTTATTTGAAAATCTGGGGCCTCTTCTATAGTGCAATCCAGATTATCAAATTAGATAATCCGCATTATCTACTTTGAACTGAGTTATATGAGTCTACACTGCTATATAATCCAGCTCAAAGCAGATAATCTGGATATTATATGGCAGTGTAGAAGGGGCCTGGGTCACAGGTATAGAAAACCTCTTTCTTGTTTATATAATATATCTTTCATGGAATGATGGCCCCACTGTTGAAGCCAACATGTACAACACAAAAAGGACTTGGTAGACCTCTGCAAATGTGTAGAGGCCACCTCTTGAGAAGATATTCACTGAAGAAGTCTGTAGATTCAGAAAATCTGATGGTCCTTATCTATTCCAAGACAACTTGAATTACAGGAACAAAGATGGCAAAAATGCTAGGAGAAAGCCAGAGCATTCAAATGGAAGTTTGCTAAAGGAGGCTGTTAGCTTTTTGGTGTATTTGGGGTGCTTGTCTGTATTTTACCCAACTTCACTAGTTTCCCCTTCTGTATCACATATGGAGCTTTAAAAAAAAAGAAAATATGTGGTTTGGAATTTGAAGGTCAGACCTACTTCTATATTGTATTCTCAGAGGAACTGGTTCATTGAATGAAGATTGTTGCAAGTGAAAACAAGAAGGGATGAAGAGTTTTGGAAAGAGAAAAATGTTTTTAGTATGTGTGATAGGTGAGGTGTTCTGACAGAGCATCTTCTATCCCTGAAATATACTAAGTACAAAAAGGAAGAGCACAGATATGTTCCACCTCAGGGCCCTGATAATGCTCCAGAAACAGATTGGGGTATCAGGGAAAAGCCACAAATCTTCTAACTTGCTGATGATCTGTAGCTACTCTGCTACTCATTTCGCTTAGTTTCTGGTTCTTTGGTTGGACAGCTCTCCTGCTACTTCAGTGACATTGTGATAAGCAATACTCCTTGGATGAATAAATCTTTGGTCCCAACAGTGAGATGGTAAATGTAAGTTATTCTTTGGTAGTAGCAGGAAATGGGGCTTGAGGAGAAAAATCCTTTGTCTTGTTTGGGCACTGTAAAGCACTAAGGATATCAAACATCTGGTTTGCACTCAGATTAGCATATCACTGAATAGTTGCAGTTATCCTATGGGCAATTAAGAAAAAGGCGCCATGTGCTTGAAGTGATGAGTGCAGAAAAAAAAATGTCTGTGTGCAATGGGCAGCTATAAATGTGACAATTGTCACCTCAGATAATGGCTCCTGATGACTTTTAGGTGATCTTCTGAGCATAAAATGGCATTGCAACACATGGAGCAAGACCTATCAAGTATAGACAAGTATAGGTATATTCATTTGTTAAGGTCTCTATTCATTTAAACTAAATAAGATAGTTAAACACTGATTGCTTTCTTGAATGCAACATTGAAACCATGTCCTTCTTTGTATGAGAGAGGGGTTTTCATAAGAATTTTCCAGTTTGTACTTAGAGCATGGCCTGCTCTAAGCCATGCTTTCTTCCAATATGGACAAGGATCCAGGAGCAGCTTCTTGTTGGTCAGAACATAGCACATTTCCGTCTGCTTGCATGTCACAGAATCATAGAATCAAAGAGTTGGAAGAGACCTCATGGGCCATCCAGTCCAACCCCCTGCCAAGAAGCAGGAATATTGCATTCAAATCACCCCTGACAGATGGCCATCCAGCCTCTGTTTAAACGCTTCCAAAGAAGGAACCTCCACCACACTCCGGGGCAGAGAGTTCCACTGCTGAATGGCTCTCTCAGTCATGAAGTTCCTCCTCATGTTCAGATGAAATCTCCTTTTATTTATTGAGCATAGCTCATAGCAATGACAAAACAGAAACCATCTTGAATCAATGCATTCCACTCTTTTTATTACTTCCAATGGCAAGATGAGTGCAAGATACGTTTTCTACAATCTTGTGGGCCCAGAAAATGATAGAAAGGCCTAAAATGACAAGCTGTATCGGAACAGGTCTTGGCCCCCAAATTAGCAGAAACAAACAAACAAAATCAACATATGAATTTTAAGATGTGGTTTTAAATTTTCTGCATTTTGTATGTGTTCAGTGAAAATGGATTCCAAATGCTGTTTCACTGACTGATATTGTAGCACAACTATTCCCAGTAACTGTTATTCAATTGACTAAGAATTTCCTGAGTCTGCACTTAAACATATGGGCATACGCACTTCCCTATATTTGCATATTTCTTTGTCTTTTCTAGCCATTTTTGCTTATAGGGTTTCTCACTTTCATTTCGTCATCTCCAAGTTTACTCCTTTTAATTTAAAATACTGTCTAATTTTTGTTCTTATTTCAATATGATTTTTGCATGATAAAACATCAATAAATGTTCAGTGCTAAAACTCAGGCTCCAACAGATCTAATTTTTTAAAAATGTGAACATGGATGGAAAGACCTATTGTGGGTAAATACATTTTGGATATGAATACAGGCAGTCCCCAAGTTACAAACATCTGACTTACAAATGACTCACAGGCACCATGAAGTGAGGTAAATCTATCCCTGGGAAAGAAAGTTCATTCCTAGAAAAGGTATCTCCATTGAAGCTTTATCACCACCCTTGTTTCCACTAGAAGCCAGCTTTTCAAAATCCAATTATCACAGAGACAGAAAGTGAGGTGAAATCTTCTGAACAGTGGCACAGATAGCAAAACAAACACCATATGAGTGTTAACCCTTCCCTGTGCTATCCAAAGCTTTGCTGGAGTTACACTTAACAATTATCCCTGTTCCAACTTACATACGAATTCAACTTGAGAACAAATCTACAGAATCTTGTTTGTACCTTGGGGACTGCCTGCACAGGAAAAAAAATGATTACTGTATATACCCATGTATAAGTTGACTTCATTGATGTTGTGCCTTTCTGTGTAAAAAACAATCTAGTAAAAGAAGAGCAATATAAAAATCGAGACCCAATAAAAATAAAGGCTGTGACCATAAAGAAAAAGTGTGTTCCCTCAGGTATTGTTGGACCACAACTCCAAAAACCTTAGCTAACAGATTGTGGAAATTTTTGTCCAAAATATCAGGAGTTGCTTCTTTCCTATAGCACAATTTGGTAAATCATCCTAATTATTTACTACCTAGCCCAATGAAGAGTTCTGCATATTATTGGGAAATTTTGAGGAAATTGTATCTGATTCTATTTTGGGGAAATTGTAACTGATTCTAGTACATATTATCCTCCAGAAGATTATAGATTTTGTATTGTTTTTATGAATCAACATGGAAAATTTTGTTTTCACAAGAAAGCAATAATAAGTTTAAAGATACTAACAATCCATGAAGAGGCTAATCAGAATATAACTGCAAAAAGAAATCAATGAAGTTAATCACAATTAAAAAGACCAAATCAATGTGTTCAAATCCTATTAATTATCAGTAGCTTTGTAAAAGGTCACTCACCCCGTGTGAACAGAAATAGGACTGAAACGGAGAATAGTGAAACATGTATTACACAGCTTAAAACATGAAACCTTTAAACATATCAGACAGCAGTCTTTATAACTGGAAACAAGCTGAGTAAGGCTGGTCATATTGTTACCTATAAATTGCATGTAAATCTATGTGTAACCCCCTCCCCGCAATATTCCCCATACTACTGCCAAAAGCTTTGGGCAAGAATTGAGATATGGACTGAAAAAAATATCCTCTCGTCATTGGAGTCAAGTTACCACCTCATCAGATGGGTGGTTATCGCTGTTTTAGCATGCTGCCGGGATGATGTCAGGATGGAATCCACTAAAGACCATCAAATGATGCAGAGCTACTTCCAGCAGGACTCTACTGGGTTCTAAGAGGGAGACCTTAGGAGTCCGGTGACTACCCATCTCCTCATTGAAGTGGCCAGGGACGGTATGCAGGAAAGCCAGGAACATTGTGAGATGGCAGCCAACGACCCACAGTGGTAAGGAGACATGTTGTCTCCCAATGTCACAGGGTTATGGACCTCCATGTGATGAGGTTCTTAGAAGATTCGAAGGGTATCACCCCCAAGCAATCTTAATTTCGGTGTAAAAGACAGATGAGAGTGTTACAATAGTATCTATGGCAAAGCTCTGTACCCCTCTGAAGTTTCAGAGGAGTCAATACTCATTGCATGTAATGTTCAAGGACACCTGAATGGGAATCAAAGCCCCTTTTCTATTTCAGAAAGACAATGTTCCTTTTTATCACATTCTTTCAATGTCAGATCACTGATAATTACTAGCATTGCTATATCTTAGGATTTAGCCTAAGTCTTCAGTTTTTGTGGGCTCTCTCCAGGCAGGAAACCACCCCAAAAATGGATAATTCTTCAGTTTCGGGGGGAGTCAGCTCCAGGCAAGAGAAACTGGTTGCATAGAAATATCCAGCTTGGTCAGTAGAGCAGCAACTTGCAATCCTTTTAAGGATCTGCTTGGGCATTTTACAGGGAGTCCATGCATTTTATCTAGTTGGCCAAAACTAGTAACAATTTATTAGAAATGTCAAAGGACCCTGAACAATGAAGACTAAGATCTAAATGGGGTTGTAGGAAGTAAGTAAACAATGAAGCGGCCCCCTATTATAACACCATGCGATAATTTATTATGCTATTACCCATCCAGACAAAGGTAAGGAGTTCTTGCCAGAGAGAATAGTTATATTCAATACCGAGACAGCTGAAAGTTTGTCCTCAGAAGGACAACTGTTGTGTCGCAAGTGTTGCTAATTTTCTCGCAATTTTAATTAGGCCTATCTGAAAATCAAAATCAAATTGACTTTTTTGTTTCTTTGAACAACTCAGGCTGTTTCTATAAAACTGAAAATCTATTTCCAGGATTGATCTGGAAAGAAAAGCTTAAGATAATACCACTAACAATAATATATAAAATGGGATTTTGGAAGGCCAGCTATTGTTTTAAGAGTTTTATTGAGTCAACTTCTTTTACTTTCACAGAAATAATGGGTAGTTTTTAGTTTGCATACTGATTAAATATCTTTTGTGACTTTCTAAATTATTCCTAATTACAAAGGCTGTTTCTATAGTTACAATTTATAACTTCATTTCATACTGGATTTCTTTCCATCTATGTAGTTCCTTCCATTTATCTACCTTATTTGTTACCTCAACAGCACATAAATTTCAGGGCAGCTTCTAATTTTTTATAGTTCTTTGTGGGTGGGGGAATATAGCAGCATCTTGAAAGGGGTAGATTAAAGTGTTTAGTATGCACCCAGTTCAATTACCAGGAAATATCATTTAAATGTCTTCTCTTTATAAAACACGGAGCTCTTTGAAAATGCTGCATAAGAAAATAAGCACAAAATCAATTAGATTTCCCCCAGAAGAACTCAGCTCCATACACAAAGCCCCATTTAAAATGTGCAATCATTTTTAACTAACAGCTATAATTTTACCACATAAATGAGA
Source organism: Anolis sagrei ordinatus (assembly GCF_025583915.1). NCBI lineage: Eukaryota > Metazoa > Chordata > Lepidosauria > Squamata > Anolidae > Anolis > Anolis sagrei. Next base: position 151,670,038 of record NW_026847438.1, read on the forward strand.
GAGAGATAAGTTATATGGATTTTAAAATATATTTTAGAACTGGCACCCATATTCTATGGCTAAATTATCATTACCATTTTAATTACATTTTCAAAATATTTGTCTTATCTTTTCTTCCTCTTTTGTGGAAAGAATTTCTTCAGTGAAGATCAGTTTCACGATGGTTACATTATTTCTAGTAATGCTTCATATCCATATCAAATACTAATTGTATCATTAAGTCACTTACACACTAGCTGGCCTCATCCTGAGATTTTCAGCTAATCTGCATTGTTTTGCTTGCCATGAGAAATAATATTGGAAAATTATTTCTGTTGAGATTGGTTAGGTTATAACAGGCTTTCTTAACCCATGGACCCCCAAGGGATCTGAGGAAAGATTTCAGGTGGGTCTGTGAGCTTGAACTGAAAAAATATACACTGTATCTTGTGGACTTGGTATGATTTTGAGTTTGATGGAGTGTGTTCTGGATGCAGTGCAAAATTGCCTGCAAAAAGGTTGGTAAGACTGGTGGAGGTGGTTTGATGACATGGTGGAAAACTCAAATTACCACTTGAACAGATATTCAACCATATTAGATCATCAGATACTGAAATTGTGAGAAAATTGTAAAACATAATTTTGAAAAATCCTAAAATTTAACGACATGCTGATGTTGAGTTGCCTTCTTGCGAGGATTTTCCCAGCTGAGGTTAGAAGGGAGATACCTTGATAGTTTCCGCAGTTTGTTCTTTCCCCTTTTTTGAGGAGGGTGATGATGGTGGCATCCTTGAAATCTGGGATTTTCTCTGTCACCTACACTTTTTCTATGAGTTGGTGGAGTTGTTGTGTCAGCTGAGGTCCTCCCTCTTTCAAGATTTCAGCAGGGATCCCATCAGGTCCGCTGGCTTTGTTATTTTTTGTTGGCTGATGGCATTGCTGATTTCTTCCAAACTAGGCAGTGCTGCAAGCTCATCCCTGGTTTGTTGTTGAGGGATTTGTGAGAGAACCTCTTCAGCCACATTGGAGCTGTGATTCAGGAGGCTTTGGTAGTGTTCTTTCCAATGTAGTGCAATTGATTTTTTTTGTCCTTAAGAAGTTTGGTTCCATCTGATGAGCGTAGAGTATCTGCTATTACATTCTGAGAAGGTGTCCAGAGTTTTCACCTGACTTGCAAAGGGGTCCATGGAATAAAAAGTGTTAAGATCACCTGGGATTTATGGATATGATCATCCTGTCCTCAAAATAGATAAGTCTGGATGTAAAATAACTATTACTAATAGCTATTACTGTATTTTCTTCTACTACTATAGGCTTATGAGAGTGTGGGAAAGACAGCTAAATGTACAACTGCAGATCTTCCTGGTGACTTTCAGAGTGTGATTGAAGCATGGTTGTGGAGTCTTTGTACTTGGCAGGTGTGTTATAATGTTGGTAAGATAGAAGTACTGAAATATCACATTCTAGAGCTTGCCCTCCAAGAGGAGCTGGGGAGACTGTAACACTCTTTCTCCAAGCATCAATGGCATCATCACTTTGAATTGTGTTGAAAAAAAAATGACAGCCAGTAGGGTGTTGCACAAAAGGAAGTTGTGTGCTTCCAGTAAATCTTTAACCTTTCTATATTTAAAACAAGATCCAATAGATCTGCTGGCAGAGTTCAAACTTCCAGCAGTATGGTTACACTGGTGCTTGTGGAGTGATTGGTGCTCTTTCTTCTCTAAGTGCAGGTGGACATTGGAAGGCTCTTAGACACAGCGGCACCCCCCCCCCCCCTGCATTGACATATGGATATGTCTGGGTGCACGCTCGTGTCATTCTTGCACACATTTTGATAGTAGTTGCCTCTGGGTAGTACGAAACTTGCTTTCATTAAGGCAGGGAATATATATACATTCAGTCAGTTTGAAGACATACATTCTAGCACTGGTTTGTGACTCGAAATGCAGGTTAGGAAGCAAGTGAGCAGGAGATAAACCATTGCTCTTCCTCTCTGTTGCTGCTCTTTATTAACTTTCATAACTGCTAGTTCTCTGGAAGTGGAGGTGTGTATTGGAAAATTGATGTGCCTACTAGGTGGAAAGAGATGTACAAAGAACATCATAAGACCCAATCAATCCAAAGAATTGAATCTTGGGTGCAGACTAAAACAAAAAGACTCCCTCTGAATTATGCTCTGTTTCCAAACTGAGCGGCAGAGACCATAAAGACATATATAAACCTGTATAATCCTTTAAACCGGGATGGAAATAATTGAACAGCAGCTCCCATCAACCAAGCCAGCATAGCAAGTTATGAGACATTATAGGAGCTGCAGTCTAGCAACTTTTCGAATATCACACATTCCTCTTCCTTGGATGTTTCCATGGTTGGAGAAAGTAATATTTAACATATATGTCATTGTGCCACAGAACTCTGACATGTTGGTAGACATTCACACATTGAAGGTACCCAATCAGAGCATAGCTTTATGTTTTAGCTTTTGTATTCACAATAAAAATAAAAATGATAGCTCATTCCAGGATCACAGACATAGAGCTCCAAGTTTCTTTCAAAGAAATAGACTTTCTCATACTGTTAGCTTTTATAAGAGCAATGGTTATTGAGTTCATTGTATTTTTAACTGCAGATCTTTCAGATACAATTGACAAAACTGACATCAAATAGAGAATGTGAATGCTCATGTATTGCAAAATGATGCTAACTCCCTCCCCCCATTTCTTGAACTTGTACACAAGACATATTTCATGCTAAACCACCTAATAAATTACTTTGCCCAGTTAATCTTTTGCTATAATATTTTAAGGGAAGTGACATTTAGCGAGTCATATCTCATGTGCCAACAAAGATGAATGGGCTCAGGATGTTCATTCTGCAGTTCATTTATAAAAGGCCATCTGCATTGCTGGAGCAAGCCAACTATACCCCTGCTAGGCAGCGTTCCTTGGTACAAACTATGATGATGAACTGCTTTCTGCTACAAGCACAGAAAGCTCCAGGTAGCATTTAACCCTAGTGCTGTGTCTCCAAATGAATCAATGTGTCATAGAATATACTTGTAGAGATTGTATTTGGATGAGAATATATGTTAAAAATGGGAGGCCTCGTATCCAAAGACATACTGATAGTTGGAAGCCATTTTTTTAAAAAAGAGCTACCTTTTAAAAAAGCTACCTTGTATCAAACCAATATAGTCAATTCTGACTGGAAGGGTCTTCCATAATTAACAAAGTATTCCCCTCAACTGGTAACTTATTAATTTAATGGGAGAACATTTTGCATTAAAATATGTGTGCTAGATTTGGTCTCTGGAGTAGCTAGTTCAACATCACCCAGTCAGTTTCATGGTTCAGAGAGGACAAAAGCTGGATCACCCAAGTCTCAGTCCAACACTGACAACGGGGGCAATACAGAAATATGATGGTAAATCAATTCAGACATGTGACTGTTGTACCATGCCACCATCCACGTGAGGACTTATCCTTTTAAACTGTTTAACCACATACTGGGGATATCTTACCTTCAATTATGGTTCAAGGTCCAGGGCATTTTTGAGGATATCGCTGCTATTGTTTGGCAACATCTGGTACTTCAAAAGAAGAAGTAGCAGGTACAGATTTCAGAAGTTGCTGAAGGAAGAAGCAAAACCAGAAATTTTTGGAAAATTGTGACTGAAAGTAAGCACACTATAGTGTAATGGTAAGGAAGAAATGAACTGGCAGAACTAGTAGAGGACAGGGATTGAGGTATTGATAAGACCCATGAGGCACTCAGTTCTGCCTGACAATGGAATCCCAATGCTTCATAAGCAAAAGCAGGGAGCTGGCATCCCTTGCACCAATTCTAATTATCATGTACATTTCAATTTAAGGTACATTAAATCTGTGGATTGTGAGCCTGCTAATACAGCAGACACATTGTATGTAAAAAGTTGGATTAGATCTTGAAGAAGGAGTGAAACCTAGAAAAAGTAACATCAACAATTTAAGATACGAAGATTTCACCATACTATTAGCAAAGGATAGCAAAGATTATTTACATAACTTTAAAATAGACTATGAAGATGTAAACATAGTAAAATATTTCTTATCTGTCATTAACTAAGAAACAGAAAGCAGTCATTTTCGGCAGCCATGTGGTCTGTTGCAGCCAGAAAAAAATGTTGTCAAAGTCTGTACTGTTATGCCTGACTGAAAGGACAGAAACAGCTGAAACAGCCAGAGCCCAATTTGAAAAATGGATCTATTCACAACCCTTACCTGCAACAAGGAAATCACGTATCTTTAGAGTATTTACATTATATATTCAATATACACAAGATTTGGAAGCAGGTGTCCCTTCCTCATTCATTGTTAGGACAGATAATTATCTACTGAACTGCACCATATGATTTCTTTCACTACAAGAGAGCTGCCCAGTCCTTTCATAAATAATAGTATTTCTTTTTGCATTACAACTGTGCTTTCCATGCAGAAAAATGTTTATTGCTTATAGTTACCAAATATAATTCATTACCAGCTGACAGCAAACCCTATCTATCCTTGCTCAACATCATTAATTTTGTTCACAGTTGTATGTTGTTGCTGAAGTGCTTAATGATAAAATCAAGTTCTTTGCTGGGTGCCATTGATCATGTGATAGAGAGTGATGCTCAAAAGGCTTCTTTATTAATTCTCATGGCAAACAGGCAGTGCTACATGCAATATGCTTGCCAAAATAAGAACCAGTGTTGCCACATTAGAGAATCTGCAAAGCATGGAAATGTATGTTATTCTAATGAAGCTAAATTCCAATGAGCAGTTGTTCTCATATAAATCAGCAAACTACACACACACACACACACACACAGAGAGAGAGAGAGCCTAAAATCCTGTGCACAATTGGCCTACTCAAATTCAATTCATCTTAATAAGATCCAAGTAGCACCATAATGTGCATTGTAGTCTGCTGTTAGAGTCGATTGAGAGTGTTAATCTCAAAACTTCATTGCACATCCCTAATTCTGCCACATTTCCAGATAGAGTACAGCATTTTAAAACTGTAGTGGCATGATGTTATTTGTCTCCATCAAGTGTTTGTCTGCCCCCTCTCATAAGATTTGGTGCTTTCATGCTTGAGGGATTTTGAGGTCTATTCTTTCTCTTATTATGAAAGTAGGGTTGGGGAAAAAATGGAGAAGATCTGAACTCCAAAGTATACAAACAATAAAGCAGTCTTGTCTCATGGATCATGTCATTTTTTCATACAATTTTCCAGAGAGAAACCAACATTTTGTCTACAACTGCAACTAAATAAAGTTGTGTCCCTTTCTCTCCAATAAAAATGTGCTTATTGTACTAACACGTGAAATGGATCTCACAGCTAATAAAGCAAATAGCATACGATTAAACCCCATCATGCCCATGGATAATTGATACATTTCAGTTTTGATTAAAGCCTTAAATCTATAATATTTGTAAATAAGAACAAAAAAAGTAATCTTGGACCTTGCAGCCTGTAGTTTGAGCATTGTTCAATGATAAATATATGCAGATATTTTAATATTTTTAATAAAAGCATTACTTCCTTGAATTTTACACAATAATGGGACAGAAACACATATATTTGCATAGGAACACATATGAAATGGACTGTTAGCAACAGCTCTGACCTATATTGTCTATTGGAAAACATCAACCATTCTCCAGATTTGGTGTGAGTTACTGTGATTCTGTTTTGGATACCTGAAACCATGTCCTTGGACTGATTAACAAATCCAGTCTGACTCTTGGATTGGTTAGCAACCTATTCTGCTCTCAGTCTCTTGGACTGATAATTGATTTCTCTCCTATGAATTCCCTTGTAATCAAGACCTTCCAGGCAAGTTGGACTCCACTAATTTTGTTTCATATCCGGTCCTTCCAGACCTCAGAATAAACTGCTTCCTCCCTAATAACTATCTGTGGGGCTGCTAAAGCCTGAACCAGGACACTACTTTTCAATCAGTCAGTCAGTCAGTCAATGAAGCAATATCCCACCTTTCTTCCAATATGGGAACCAAGGTATTTAAAAGTGTGGTTTACAGTATTTCAACAATAATAAACAGTGTCCTCAACTTTTTTTCATAGGACTTAGCCATCCAGCTTCACACACATTCTAATGTATTTTAAAAAAGTATTGCTCCCCCCCCTTCCTGGGCAAAGAAAATGAGGGGAAGGAAGGTGCTTTGCTCCCTTTCAGTGAAGGGATAGTTTGTAAATTGGTCCCGACTTCAAAGGGGGCAGGGCCAGCATAGCCATGCTTCCTCTGCCCTGCTCTCCATTCTGTTTTAAAGCTTGACCCAACCTCCCACCCTTTAACAGTGTACTGTTCCTACCCTACCCAATAGGGCTGGGTATGAATTCCCCCCCCCCCATGTTCCAAGGTTTTTTTCCACCTACCCTACACTGTTTAGTCCAGGGCTAGTTGGGTAAGTAGGATTTAAATAGGCTATAATGCTGAAAAACAGCACCTAAGGCACCTCTTTATGGTGTAGGCCATGAATGGGAACTCTCAGCTGTGGTTAAAAGAACCAAGGTGAGGGTGAACAGTAATGGCCTTGACCGGGGAGAGTTCTGGTGTCAATATCCACTGCAATTGGGATGGAATTATTTATCCGTTTCCCTAAGTGGTTGCCCTGGGATCAACAGTTGGTTGCAGCTGGGGACCATGGTGTCTCATTCTTTCATATCCTGTCCTAGATGAGGAATAGGTCTTCAATGGCCATTGCCTCAGTTTATTTACACACCAAGTTTACACCCTTAAATTGGTTGGCAGTTCACATTGATCGGTAATATTTAATAAAAGTTGCCCATAGTTTAACCTACACTGTTGTGTTGACTAGTTATTTTGTTTGTTTGATTAAATACATGGAATATATATACTTGTAAAATATGGAAGTATGCAGAGCCTATTGTGGATTATGTAGATCCAATAAACAATGAAATGTTTTCTGGAGTTGTGTGCCTGGCTTTTTAAGTCCACCATATGTTTGGCTGCATTTCTGGATTCCCTTCTGGCAGAGCACATGTACTCATTTAGCCTTCAGAGAAAGAAACTAAAAAGGGCATAAATCAAACTTGTCTTTGTCAATCAGAGACCACCAAAGTATCTCATTAATCAATCTACAACACAAAAGGGTGAAAATCATTCTGGGCAGCATGAAATTAAAAGGCTTATTAAAAGAACATTGGAACAATCAAGAATGAAATGTAGGAAGTTTTTAATAGAAGGCCTGGAATTAGCAGCTGCTGAAATGTAATTCTATTTACAATCAAATTGAAATGTTAAAAAAATCAATTTATTCAGAATAGACTTTCTACTGCATTTTAACCTGCACTGAAATTCATTTCAGACACAATTCTACCATAGCGCAAAGATTATTGTGTCTCAGATTTTCCTGCTCATGCCACAGTAACATATAGTAATGATTAAAAATAAAAATGAACAAAATTTCATTGACAATTAGAGTTTATGTTAACAGTCCCCCCACCTCCCATTTATGATCTACATTACAACCAATTTCAAATAAAGTTTAGTAAAAATGCAGTACAAGCACAAAAGCACAAAAGATATTTGTTAGTAATTCTCTGGATAACTTTAATTAGGAGACTGCAGATGGTACATTTGACATTCAAATATAAGTGTCCTAATTAACTGTTGAAGTTTTGCATTACATTGTTACTCATTTAAATAACAATAGAAATCTATATAGTAAAGAGGAAATGGGTTTCAGTACTTCTTTGAATTCATAACTATTCTTAATTGAAGTTTGAAATAGTAGTTGTTATCCTGAGAAGAAACATGGTGGTTCGGCCAGTGGCTGAAAGTCAAACTTCCTCGAGTTGTTGGAAAATCTTAAGTCTACTTTGAACAAATGGAGGAAATGCAGACAGGATTGTGTAAGACTTCGAAAAGGCTAGTGTATTTGTTTTTAAATCAAATGTAATAAAACAAACAACAACCTTGCCACCTGATTCGGTTTATAGTAATGCCAGTTCTGCCCCACAAAACAAGTTAAAACAAAAAAAAGTTTTAAAAACTTTTTTAAAAACTGAATACCACATTTTCCATACAGTCTGCCTGTTCCTATTTGCAGGGACAAGTCCAACTAATCCTCCATTTCCCACTTTTTCAGCTGCTTTTGTTGATTCCCCCCTCCCTCTGCCCACTTCTCCCTTTAACCTCTGCTTACTTCAATTGCTGCAAATTGAGTTGAAAGTGCAAAATTTATTTATTTATTTATTTATTTATCTTATATACCACTTTTCTCAGCCCTCAGGCGACTCAAAGCAGTGAACAACATTGATACAAAACATCACGAGACAAGTATAGGGCAATTAAAAACAATTGTAACATAAATCATTAAACATCAGAATAACAATAATTAGCACTTCAACAGTAAAATCAGAATCCAGTTTCATCATCCATTATTCTATTCCTATGTTCAATTACACTGTTTAACCAAATGCTTGTTTGAACAGCCAGGTCTTCACTTTTCTCCAAAACGCCAGCAGGGAGGGGGCCGATCTGATATCTGCAGGCAGGGCGTTCCACAACCGAGGGGCCACTACTGAGAAGGCCCTATCTTTCGTCCCCGCCAAGCACGCCTGTCAGTTCATAGGAGGAGATGCGTTCGGAGAGGTAAGTAGGGCCAGAACTGTTTAGGGCTTTATAGGCTAACACCAGCACTTTGAATTGTGCCCAGTAGCAAACTGGCAGCCAGTGGAGCTGGCGCAACAGAGGAGTAGTATGCTCCCTGAGTGCCGCTCCTGTTAGCAACCTGGCTGCTGAACCTGGACCATTTGAAGCTTCCGAGCAGTCTTCAAAGGCAACCCCACGTAGAGAGCATTGCAGTAGTCTATACGGGATGTAACCAGAGCGTGGAAACCAGGTAGAAGTGTGACCATACTACTCTTTTTTTAAAGTAAGCTAATTAGAGATAGTAACTGTCAGATAGTGAGTTGGAAGTTTGTGTTTTTTATAGTGTTTAGTATGCAGTTGTGTAGTCTTGATAGTTTTATATTTCTAAAGTCTGTGTTTGTGTGTTTTAATTTGCATATATATATATATATATATATATATATATATATATATATATATTAGTTTGTCCTCTATTATAAAAGACAGAAGAGGCTAATCTTGCCCTTCCAAGTAGGCTCAGACAAAAGCAAACTGCTGCAGCCTCTCCTTGCTCATTCATTCTTCATTAATAACTTTTGTAATCTTGACCACATTAAGTGCCGATTGGCAACCCTGTTGATCCCAACATGACATTATGGGACCATTTGTGTTGTAATATTCTCTTTTCAGCAACTTCATCATCATTTCATTCTGAGCCCACTTGACTAATGCCTCCGAGAGTAATTTGTGATTACACAGTTTAAGATTAGAGCCTACATGTGAATAAGAAAGAGGCAAGAAAGAGAAGAAACTAAAAATCAGACAGATTTTTTGAAAACTTTAAGCTTGTATAATACCCAAAAAGCATGGCCTTTCTAGCTGGTAGAAACTTAATGTCAACAGAAAAATGGCTATATGTCACGGCATTTCAATGAATTTGCACAAAAATAAGCTGGTCTGCCTGTTTAGGCATTATTTTTCACATATGTTTTTTAACCTTCATTTAGTTCTTTCAGTCATTGCAGTCTCTCAGAGTAACTGTTTGTAACAGAATTCACAAAGGTAGACCTAAAAGGGAGGCATTCAATGCCATCATTTCCTGACAAATTATTTAAAAAGTTCTTGGGTTCTAGCACCTTCCCCCACCTAATTACTTTTTGTATGATAGAAAAAAACTAGGACAAAAGTTGTTTTGAGTTAACTGTTGCATTTGTGTTGCTTCATGTAGTTAACAAAGAGGGCTCACAACTACACAAGACAAATGGTCTACCTTCCCATGCAGAATGATAGCAGTTTTATACCACTTAAACTGCCATGTCTCCATCCTATGGAATCCTGGAAGTTGTCATTTGTCGTGGTATTTGTCTGACAAAGAAGGGTAAATATCTCACAAACCATAGCAGTTAATATGATATCAAACTGCTATAATTCTGCAGTGTGAATAAAACCTACATCATGGAATATTATTGAATACCCTTGATTATGTACAAATGTGGATGTCAGCACAATACATTAGAATTCACGCTGGGATCAGAAAATGTCATAGATTGTGGAAATATTTTAACTGCCTCTATAAGGATTAAATGCTGTAGCACAGTTACAGTGACTTTATAAATTATATCTATGTTCAATATGCAGAGAGCAATTCTGTGCAAGACTACTGCAATGCAAATAATATATATACATGAGAGCTCACTTCCAGCCAGATAATAGAAATACTGCCGCAGCAGGTACAAAAAAATGTGTTATTTAACATATTCAGCACATTCCACAGGGAGAAGAGTCTCTCCATAAACATCTGAATGGAAGAGGCAGTGAAAGGTAATAATTACATCCAGCTGTTGTGCCTTTCATTGCTTGGGATAGCTCTACCTGTAAGAATTATTTCAGATCACCAGAGGCTACACACATCCACACATCCGATCTGGCTCAAGAGCTGAATAGAGGTTAATTCTACTTTTCCAATCCACCATAATGGTTGGATGACAACTCCATGGCAGAGTGGCACCAGTTTGATACCACTTGCTTTCAACCTTTACCCTGCACCAGGCATGTAGCCGGGGGGGGGGGGGGGGGGGAGTTGGGGAGCTTCAGCCCCTCTCCCGAAATTCTCATGGTGGTCCGCGAGAGGCCTTACTGGTACATTATTTAAACTGTTATGTTATTCATTTCATTATCTTATCACCATGCTCAATATATCCCATATGCATTGGGGTATTGGGGTAACAATACAAAAGGTTTGCTAGGGTAGACCCTCTTTCACTCAGACTCAGCCCCCCCCCACTCCATTTTCTGATTGCCTCATCATTCTTCCTGGTGCTGACTGACAAACAATGTTATTTTTGTCCCACTGGGCACCACAAATGAGAGATCAAGGAGACCAGGTAAGTGCCATCCCCTGTACCAAGGCTTCCCAATCCCAGGGGAAATGGGATGGTGGTATAACCTGTTAGATATAAATGGTTCAGCATTTCTAATTACTAATTTTTGATTTCTAATTAATTTAAAAATACTGTTTGATGGACATGTGGCTGATTGATAGCACCTGGGCAATGACTGTGGTCATGATGCAATACCTTAGGGAAAGTGGTCATAATCATATGAGGGTTATTGCAAAGGGGTTGCACCAGCCAGCCTCCCCTTACTGATGATGTATTAGCAGGTGACTATAGAAGGGGGTGAAAGAATCCATCTTTCTCTCTCCTGTGTGACTTGGTGTGAGAATCTGCCTATGTTGTATGTGATTATCTTGGAGCCCTCAGTGGCACAGTGGGTTAAACCCCTGTGCCGGCAGGACTGAAGACCGACAGGTCACAGGTTTGAATCCAGGGAGAGGCGGATGAGTTCTATCAGCTCCAGCTCCTCATACGGGGACATGAGAGAAGCCTCCCACAAGGATGATAAAAACATCAAATCATCCGGTCGTCCCCTGGGCAACGTCCTTGCAGACGGCCAATTCTCTCACACCAGAAGCAACTTGCAGTTTCTCAAGTCGCTACTGACACGACAAAAAAAATGTGATTAACTGATGACTAATTGTTTGTAAGTACAAGAAAAGTGGATCTGTGTATCCTGTTTACAAATTTGTATATATTGCAATGGTGAAGATTAAAGCATCTGGATATTTTGCATGAAAACCTGAATCAGCGCGTATACTAAACAGTGTGTGTAGATAAGGTCAGATGCTGGCAGTTGGACCCTGCTGATAGACAGGCTGAAGCACATGTTTTGTTGTGAAAGGACTATGATGTATTTTTGCTTACTTCTGGGACACTTGCCATCTAGCTCACAACAGTTCAGAGAGGTTGTGATTGGGAAAACTATAAATAACTTCACATACCCACATCCTGTGACATAACCAACCAAAACTGCTTTCTGAATAGGAATATGAAGTTGTGCGTTCCTCTGGAGGTTTAGGAAAGCTCCAGAATATTCCATGATTTATATTAATGCAAATCAAAGCTTGTTACGCAGAATCATCTCCATGTGCCATGCAACCATCATAGAGCTGGTTCAGCCCCCATTTGGCATAAAGTGCCAATGAAGGTGCATCCTATGACATTCTTTCTCCTTGCATATCCTGGTCCACCAACTGTGACAAAAGCAAGATCCTTGTGGGGGCAAGCCCACCACTGGTGGAGTTGCTACTAAAAAGGAGTCATTTCAGGGAAGACAAGGGCTTATCCTTCTATTCAAGAGAAGGAGGAGGATTGTATACTCCCCATATATATCATCTCTGATTGCACTATTCAGAATGACCATATTCTGGACTTTAATTTTTGTATTGAGTATGTGATGGTATGCTGGGAGTAGTGGAACTATAGATTTGTTGTTATGAGTAATTCACTACCTAGAGCAGTGGTTCTCAACCTGTGGGTCCCCAGGTGTTTTGGCCTATAACTCCCAGGAATCCCAGCCAGTTTACCAGCTGTTAGGATTTCTGGGAGTTGAAGTCCGAAAACATCTGGGGATCCCAGGTTGAGAACCACTGACCTAGAGGGTTTTAAATTTGCTGAAACTCGCAACCTCTACAGCAGTGGTTCTCAACCTGTGGGTCCCCAGGTGTTTTGGCCTACAACTCTCAGAAATCCCAGCGAGTTTACCAGCTTTTAGGATTTCTGGGAGTTGAAGGCCAAAACATCAGGGTACCCACAGGTTGAGAACCACTGCTCTACAGAGATGGGGACCAGCCTCCACCTCAATGGTTGATAGGCCTGGATGAGTATTTTGCTATTATTTCTGCAGGTGATTCTAGTTGACCTCAGGAATAGGAAAAGGGCCAGGACAATAAACACATTCACTCCTGGGAATCCCTTCTTATAAAGTGCATTTGAATTAATCCCATTTTTCCTGCAATGGACAGGTGGCAATGAAACAAGGGATATGGTATCTACAGCAATGCTGGTAAAATACCTAGAGTGAGTCCAATCAAATATAGAACAGCACCTATTTAAAGGGCAGTTCCATGACTATGTGAACAGAAAAAAAATCCCCCATGAAACTACAGAGTCTGTAAAAAGCTGTCCGGAGGAGTAATTTAAAATATTTTATTTTTTGGGTTGTAGTAGGTTTTTTCGGGCTATATGGCCATGTTCTAGAGGCATTCTCTCCTGGCGTTTCGCCTGCATCTATGGCAAGCATCCTCAGAGGTAGTGAGGTCTTTTGGAACTGGAAAATGGGTTTATATATCTGTGGAATGACCAGGGTGGGACAAAGGACTCTTGTCTGCTGGAGCTAGGTGTGAATGTTTCAACTGACCACCTTGATTAGCATTTGATGGCCTGGCAGTGCCTGGGGCAATTTTTTGATGAGAGGTGATTAGATGTACTTGTTTGTTTCCTCTCTGTTGTTGTAATTTTAGAGTTTTTTAATACTGGTAGCCAGATTTTGTTCATTTTCATGGTTTCCTCCTTTCTGTTGAAATTGTTCACATGCTTGTGGATTTCAATGGCTTCTCTGTGTAGTCTGACATGGTGGTTGTTAGAGTGGTCCAGCATTTCTGTGTTCTCAAATAATATGCTGTGTCCAGGTTGGTTCATCAGGTGCTCTGCTATGGCTGACTTCTCTGGTTGAAGTAGTCTGCAGTGCCTTTCATGTTCCTTGATTGGTGTTTGGGCAATGCTGCATTTGTAAGTCAGATGTCTGTTACTCGGAGACTGCCTGTACTTTGTTTGCATCGGTTTCTTTTATGGCCTTATGGCTTTTTATAGTTATTTTCAGGTAAGTCTGACCCATTAAATTAATATACTATTTACATATATGTAAATTCAGTTCATTTAATTGTTCTGCTGTAGGTGGGATTGATAATAGAAATTAGACTAATGAGCAATATAGTGTTGGCCTTTCCACATGAACATGCAGTGAAGGCATGCTGAAGAACAAGTTTCAGTTGACAGTAACTGTTCATACATTTGCATATTGATTGTTAGAGAAATTTCATTTTGTTAACTAGCTTACCATTTGAGAAATACTGGGAATTGCTTAGCTGTGACTGTACAGAAATGGGTGAAATTACATTTGAGATTGTGTGTCTGCCCACAACTTAATATCAGCCATATCTCATCTAAAATTGCATTAGATTTCGCACACAAGATTTACTCTTTATGAAACTCTGTTCATATTTCTTCAGATATTTTATTATTTCATCTCTCCAAAGCGGACTGGGGATCCAGTATAACAAAGGTTAGGACTGTAATTTCCTGCCTCTTCTCATGGCTCCTATTTCTGTTGTTAAGACTGGAGTTATCTGTTGTCCCTTGGTACTTCTATTATTTTCCTTCAAAATTATTAATATTTCCCCAACCATTTTTTGTTATCTTTTTGGTGTCCAAGGTATAATCTGACTATTCTTGGGCACTAAGCTCTATAAATTTAACTCACTTTGTGCTTCAGAAATATTTTTCTCCTCGGAGGTTTTTTAGTGACCTGACTGTTCTCTTGCAAGAGCCTAGGATATACTCAATCTGCTCTTCCCTCATCAGGTACTCTTAACAAGTAATTAATCATGAAGAAACTACATTTCACCTTAGACATCAAAGTCCATTCCATACCAGAGGACTAGAGGGGAATATTAAACTTATTGTATTTCTTTAAAGATGGTAGAGATATCTAAGCCTTGTGAAGAAGATGTACAGGAGAGGTAAGGCCCCATCTACACTGCCATATAATGCAGTGTAGTGGATATTCATATAATGCAGTTCAATGCAGTTAAACAATATATATATATATATATATATATATATATATATATATATATATATATATATATATAAATGCTCTGTGTAATGAGTACCTTAAAAACAAAAGAACCAATGAACGAAATCACACCAAATTTGGCAACAAAACGTCTCACAACACAAGGAGTGACCATCACTCAAAAAATTATGATTTTGTCATTTGGGAGTTGTAGTTGCTGGGATTTATAGTTCACCTAAATCAAAGAGCATTCTGAACTCCATCAACAATGGAATTGAACCAAACTTGGCACACAGAACTCCCATGACCAACAGAAAATACTGGAAGGGTTTGGTGGGCATTGACCTTGAGTTTGGGAGTTGTAGTTCACCTACATCCAGAGAGCACTGTGGACTCAAACAATGATGGATGGACCAAATTTGGCACAGTCTCAATATGCCCAAATATTAACACAGATGGAGTTTGGGGGAAATAGACCTTGACATTTGGGAGTTGTAGTCACTGGGATTCACAGTTCACCTACAACCAAAGAGCATTCTGAACCCCACGAACAACAGAAATGGGGCAAACTTCCCCCATGACCATCAGAAAATACTTAAGGCCATCCAATCCAACTCCCTTCACCAGGACAAGAAAATGCAATCAAAGTCCTCCTGACAAAGAGCCATGCAGCCATAGATAGATAGATAGACAGATAGATAGATAGATAGATAGATATGATTCACACACAGAGATATATAGTATCACAGATTTGAAAGGGACCCCTAAAGAAGGACAATGATATGTTGCACGTAGGCAAACCAGACAATCTCCACATCAATAGAAACAACAAGAAATACTGCTTACACACAAGCATAAAGGATAGATAGATAGATAGATAGATAGATAGATAGATAGATAGATAGATAGAGATAGATAGATAGATAGATAGATAGATAGATAGATAGATAGATAGATATAGATATGATTCACACACACAGAGATATAGTATCATGGATTTGAAAGGGACCCTTAAAGAAGGACAATGATATGTTGCATGTTCCAGGGTGGGCAAACCAGACAATCTCCACATCAACACTGACAAAGAAACAGCAAGAAATACTGTTTACCCACAAGCATAAAGACATTACAAATATTAGAAACCAACACTTTCTCATTACTTTGTTTTCCAGATCAACAGACTGGGCCACAGTACTACATGACAGGGGACAGCTAGTATGATATAAGTTTATACTACCCATATAATGCAGCTTTAAATTGCATTATATAGCAGTGTAGATGGGACCTATTTGCTATCCTGCACTAAGATAGAACTGGACTCTATAACATTTAAATTGACCTACTGTTCTGTAATTCTTTGGGGTTGGTATTGCTTGCCAAGTGGGTATTTGTAAGGTGAAATAAGGGCTAAAGGTAAACAGACCCTATGCTTCCATTCCAAGGAGCAAATACAAAAATAGCCTGAGATCTACTACTCTGTTACTGAAATCCATCTAGCTTCTACATCAGGGGTCCCCAAAGTAAGGCATTACCTGGCCCCTGCCCTAAACTTTAGTCTTAGGGTGGTTCTTAAAGTCAAACAACAACAACAATCCTAATTAACTTGACTATCTCATCAGCCAAAAGCAGACCCACACATCCCATTGAAATACTGTTAGGTTTATGTTGGTTAAAATTGCTCATTTTAAATGTTGTATTGTTCTTTCATGTTTATTTGTACTACAAATAAGATATGTGCATTGTGCATAGGAATTTCTTCATTTTTTTTCCAAACTATTGTCCCCCCCCCAAAAAAAAAATGAGGGAGCATGAATTGACTGTCTTCTTAAAAGGTTTGAGGACCCATGTTCTATATAATGATGAAGGTGGAACTGACCAGGACATAGGATACTATGTGGAACTTGCTTCTCAGCAAAATTAGGTCAACTGCTTCCCTCCTTTCCTTCAGGAAAAAGTTGAAAACATGGCTATGGGACCAGGCATTTGGATAGCAGGCTGACAATAAAAATGATGCTATGGCAATGCTATGGAAAATGGACTATGGACAGGCTTCAGACTAAGTTGTTGATCGTAGAACTCGGATTTAGATATGGCCAACTAATCCAATTTGCACAATTTTAAATGGTTTTTAATTTAAATTAATGTTTTACCTATTTTGTAACTGTTGTTTGATCTGTTGGTATATGGGGGGCACCAAATTGTTGCTGTCTGTAAGCCGCCCTGAGTCCTCCATTAGGGGTAGAGAAGGGTGGGGTACAAATATTTGAAATAAATAAATAAATATTACATATAACTGAAATGTTCTCAGACTTTGCATCCCCATATGTTGTTTGCCTATCGTGCACCATATTCCTGGCCATTGGCTATACTGGATGGGACTTCTGGAATCTGAAATTCAACTTCTGGGAACTCATGTTTAAATATCACTAGGCAAAATAACAGTCTTTTAATAGTTGTGTCCCTTGCCAGCTGCTGTTTCCTGATACACTGGAATTTGAGTCAAAACAGTATACCATGAATAGAAGTTGAACTGAAATGTTTCTTTAAATAATACTAAATTTAGTAGCATTTTCCTTGGTGAATTATTAATAAAACGTGTTGAAGAAACCATCACTGGCCCCCACTCAATTCGTCAACTATCGGCCTGTTTCCAATCTCCCCTTTTTGGGCAAAGTCATGGAACGTGTGGTGGCCTCACAACTCCAGGCATTCTTGGTAGACACGGATTATCTGGATCCGGCACAGTCTGGCTTTAGGCCGGGACATGGTACCGAGACAGCCTTGGTCGCCTTAGTGGATGATCTGCGCCGGGAGCTCGACAGGGGGAGTGTGTCCCTGTTGGTGCTGCTGGACCTCTCAGCGGCATTCGATACCGTCGACCACGGTATCCTTCTGGGACGCCTCGCGGGGATGGGTCTTGGAGGTACTGTTTTGCAGTGGCTCCGCTCATTCCTCGAGGGTCGGTCTCAGAAGGTGTTACTGGGAGACTCCTGTTCAACCCCACAACCATTGTCTTGTGGGGTTCCTCAGGGCTCTATACTGTCCCCCATGTTGTTTAACATCTACATGAAGCCGCTGGGTGAGATCATCCGGAGTTTCGGGGTGCGGTGTCATCTGTACGCAGATGATGTCCAACTCTGTCACTCCTTCCCACCTGCTACTAAGGAGGCTGTCGAGGTCCTGAACCGGTGCCTGGCCGCTGTAACGGTCTGGATGAGGGCGAACAAATTGAAATTGAATCCAGACAAGACAGAGGTACTCCTGGTTAGTCGCAAGGCCGAACAGGGTATAGGATTACAGCCTGTGTTAGACGGGGTCGCACTCCCCCTGAAGACACAGGTTCGCAGTTTGGGGGTGATCGTGGATTCATCGCTGAGCCTGGAACCCCAGGTTTCGGCGGTGACCAGGGGAGCCTTCGCACAGTTAAAACTTGTGCGCCAACTGCGACCGTACCTTGGGAAGTCTGACTTAGCCACGGTAGTCCACGCTCTAGTTACATCCCGCCTTGATTACTGCAACGCTCTCTACGTGGGGTTGCCTTTGAAGACAGTCCGGAAGCTCCAGTTAGTCCAACGGGCGGCAGCCATGATTCTAACAGGAGCGGGGCGCAGGGAGCATACAACTCCCTTGCTGAACCAGCTCCACTGGCTGCCGATATGCTACCGGGCTCAATTCAAAGTGCTGGCGTTGGCCTTTAAAGCCCTAAACGGTTCTGGTCCAACTTATCTATCCGAACGTATCTCAGCCTATCAGCCCACCAGGACCCTAAGATCTTCCGGAGAGTCCCTTCTCTCTATCCCTCCAGCTTCAGAAGTGCGGCTGGCGGGAACGAGAGATAGGGCCTTCTCTGTGGTGGCCCCCCGGCTTTGGAACACCCTCCCTATAGAGGTACGATCAGCCTCCTCACTGATGGTGTTTAGGAAGAGACTCAAAACATGGCTGTTCAAACAAGCATTCGGCTAATCTGTGGCAACTCGAATCTGATGACTAAGGACAGAAAACATGGACAACGAATTCTGGATTATGATTTCAACTCGAGATATATGGGATTATTATTGGTGGCCCAATAATTTGTTATTGCATGTGTATATGTTTTTAAATTGGAGATTGTTTTTAATTGCTGTAAACCGCAATGAGTTGCCGATTTAGACTGAGATATTAGCGGTATACAAGTGTATCAAATAAATAAAAAATAAATAAATAAATAAATAAAATCTCTTTATTAAAACACAGAAGGTTAGTCCAAGATTGAAATGTTCTGATTGCTTCAAAAGAAATAGTTTTAAGATTGAGATTTACATGTCCCCAAATTAGTACCTGCTTCATATTTCTCAAATAATGCTGGGGCTCCAGCATCAAGTCCAAATTGTGTTTTAATACAGACAGTGCTTTCATATTCTTTTCTGTATACACTGTTTCTGTCGTCAAGACTGTGATGAGTCTTGGCAATATCTGCAATACAGTTTACATCATTTAGTTGTCCTTACAAATGCAGCTGTAGATGCTGCAATCATAGGTATTTATCTGATTCATACCTTTCTATATCCTGTGGGTTTGCAATCATTTTTTTCTTAAATGTTAATAGCACTAAACTCTAGAGACTCACATTCTGAGGCAATCAAATCATTTCCAAGATAAAAGAGACCAATTTCAATGAAAATGAAATGGCAAACATAAAATCAACTTGAGGGAAAAGAGAAACCCAAACATATGATACCATACAGAGCCAGCATGAAAAGCTTTCCAAAGGACAATGCTTTCTGCAGGCAACAAACGGCTAAATGGCTGCTTGCTAAGAAGGGACTATAAAATGGAATATGGTGGATGGTTTCCAAGGCTGGCTCAAGGCACTTTTGCTGCCACATGAACAAAATTATGTTCAGCCCATTCCATTTATAGAAGTCAGCTGTACTGGCAAATAAATATTATCTCAACACAGCCAAGTGTTCTCCAACACCCCTGAAGATACCAGCCAACTTAGTTACTGCAGGCTGGGCTCTGTGGGACATGACCATACGGGGAAGTCCAGAAAAATATATATTTCACAAAAAGGTGCTACAAGTATTCACCAATTATGGACCAAGAATTCATGTTCCTGCTGTTGATAGCTTTTTTAGGACTTTATGCAATTTTCTAGAAACAATTTCAGGTGGAGATTATTTGCCCTCTGATATCTTTGAAGGAGGGCTGGGCATCCCTTTCTGAAAACATAGGAATTTTGCCAATATTCACAACTAGTTTTGTCATATTTCCAAAGAAGATTTACTTATGTATGTATGTATGTATGTATGTATTATAGTTGATATTGCCTCCCAGCATACAAGGGTTCCTGAGGCAACGAACAAGTGAAAACAATGTGAAGATACAAACATTTTTTTTTTAAAAAAATCCTAAAATAAAGTTCAAATACAGTAGTTCCAGACAGTAAAGGACATGTGAAACAGTACTGTTTGGGCTGCTTACTGGAAAATCAAACAGGAACATGAGATTAACTGTTAAATTTATAAAAACCCTTCATTAAAATTCTGTATGCTCACAACTCTTTCAGCATCAGAGGAAAGCAATGGCAACCCCCCCCCCCCACTTTTTAACAATTCTTGCCAAGAAAACCCTACAATAGGTTTGATTTAGGATTGCTATGAACTGGAAATTACTTGTGGCCCTTCCAGATAGGCCCAAATCACAAAAAAACAAAAAACAAAAAACACACTGTCATTTTTGGGTTCATTTTTGGCTGTATTTTTCAGAGGAAAACTGAATGGGGTAGATGAAGCTACTAAACTTTGGATCAAATTTGTGTCATTTTGGTGGGGGACAAACAAATTACTGTTTTTTTTAAAGGAGGCAACTAGAGGTTTGTATTGATTTCGTGGAGGGAGCCAAGGAGCACAAAAAGTGTATGTGTGTGTAGGGTGGGTGGAGGGAGGGAGGAGAATATGTTTTTATGTTGAATGTTTTATGTTGAATGTTTTTATGTTGAATGTTTTTATGTTAAATGTTTTTATATTGAATGTTTTATATTGTGTATAAACTGTTTTAAATTGTAAGTCGCTTGGAGCACCTTGGTGGAGAGCGACTAATTAAGAAATAAAGTGATGATGATGATGATGATGATGATGAATATGTGAACCACCTTTCCTCTTCCCATTTTATTCTGTTCCCTGCCTTAGTCTTTTGTAAATATGTTTTGAATGTGTATACTCTTTCCTTCTTAAGATCAACCTGTGTGACTCTTTCTTCCATCCATTTCTTATACTTGCAGTCCCAGTCTATTGGTTTTCTTCCATCGACAAATCATCTGTGTCACCATTCCACTACATGATGCATAACCACACTTAACTGATGTTGGGTTTGATGGGGTTTTGTCTCTACTACAGAGACGGAAGCTTGGTATCTTCAAAACAGCTGCTTCTGGGTTTGTAAATAACTGCCCAGTAAAGATGGCTGTTTCTTTTGTTGTTGTATTGTCGAAGGCTTTCATGGCTGGAATCACTAGGTTCTTGTGGGTTTTTTCGGGCTATAGAGCCATGTTCTAGAGGCATTTCTCCTGACGTTTCGCCTGCATCTATGGCAAGCATCCTCAGAGGTTGTGAGGTTTTTGGTGCGTCTATAGTAACGGAAACTGAATACTCAATAACGCGTGGGGGATCCTGATCTTCTGTATTGTTCAAATATTTCTGAACGTTACTGAAAGTATGTTCATCATGAAGAGTGATTTCTCCTTTATGAGGAAACATGGAAAAAAGCATTTCTAGTTCAGTCATCTGAAGCTGAATCCTTTCTTTTATGGCACTGGACATTGCTACAGATGGGAAGCCACCTCGCACGAGACTCCTGCTCCCCTTGAGCTATTCTATTGTTCCTGTCATGATGTGTTTAATAACTGCAAGAAAAGTCACATATTAGAATTCTTTGTTGCAATTATGAATGTTTATTATTTTAAGAATGATGCAAAGACACATTGCTCATTATATACATATATGGTGGAAATGTTCAAAAGAATCCTACTCTAACCTGTGGAAACTGTAAGAGATATTGATAGATACAGGTTTTTGACTTCTCTTGCTGATCTAAGCAAGTTCTTCTCTAACTACTTCTTTCTGTTTTCTTCACCCTTACCCAGGTTGAAATCATGATGTGTAAAGTTGTTTACAGTCTACTGTTGCAGTAATGGATTTCTAAAATGCCATACCAGCACTCAATGATGGTCCCAAGAGAAACTACAAGAAGCACAAAACTGCAAGTCAAAAAGTAACAGGGAGGGCCATGTGAAATTTATCATAGGAAGAGAAGCGCTCATATCAAATTTACGATGTCAAAATTGAATACAGGACAAGTATCCAATTTGGAAATACAAAAATAGAAGCTATGGTATGTCAAAATCACTTGTGGTATGTTTTAAACAGAAACAGACTAGCTGACAATCCAACAAAATGTAAAACAGCTGAACAGAAGTGATCATCAAGTTACTGGTGAAGGGCAATCAGTTCAGGATTTTATGGCAATAGACCAAAAACCCAATGTCAGTTCTTATTTGTCTGCTTTTAAACAACTCTATAAACCTGTTGTTTTACATAAAGCTTTTGCAAATAGACATGATTCTCTTACAGTTTCATTGTGATAAAAATGTGTCCTATGACATTTCATCATTTGTTAGTATTCTAGTGAATTTGTGAATCCCACGCACACACACACCTTCTTGAACACACATAGACACTTACATAGAGAGTCATAGAAAATTTCAGCCTGTTTCCAAAGGTACATTTATTGGCCTAAATCCGATTGTCAATTCCTAATTAGAATTATACAATTTAAAAACAGATGAAATTAATACTTGAAAATATTTGAAGTAGCTTTCTGTATAGTTGATAGTCTTTGTAGCTTGGAACTTATTAGAGTCCTTCCTCTTAGGCTCAATGTTTAGAAAGCATAGATGTTAGCTATGACTTTCAAGTATTGTCTACTTTCAGCCAAACAGTTCAAGAGGGCAAAGATATGATGTCGTAGTGTCCATGTGAAGTTGCTCCAATAAAAAAGGAATATGTGACTATTTTATATTTATCATGTGTAATATTTTATACAGAAATTGTAAGTAGAAAATCTTTTACTAGAGAAAAGCAATAGGATGTGCTTTCTGCACAAACCGTTTAATATCATCCATTGCTACAAAGTGAAGTTAACTAATTGTTTCACAGTGCCCCTGATCTAATTAGATCACTAAGCTCCATTTATTTGACTTCTGCTCATTTGTATGACTTGCAAATCATACCTTTATTTTTTTTTGGAATGACACATTTTGTGAAGCCAAAAAAGCCTTGTGACTGAATTATTACCCTAAGCATCTAATAATGGTTTACTTGAAAGTCATTTTTCAATGGAGTATGAAATGTAGAACAAGTTAAATATGTTTAACAGACATGTTCATTTAAATTAATTGAACTAATTTGTGATTAGTGTACCTTAATGCCCATGAAATAAAAATTTCAAGTCAAAAAAAGTTTCAATTTCCATGTATGAATGTGACATTAATTTTTATTCCATTCATGAATGACGACAATGCCTGCTGTGTCAGGGAAAGTATAGCAACTAAAATGAAATCATTTTACAACATTGCAGCAAAACCTACCATTTAGTTTTCATTCAAATAACAATCCCAACTGAAAGGCATGGGGAATGAATAGGAACAATGTTCACCATGAAGTTTAATGGCATGTTCTATCTAATTAAAATCTCCAGCAAAATTGTCATATACAGGACCATTTTTAATACATATTGACAACAGTTCTAAAGGTGGGTAAACTCTGGCATAGTTTAGGATAGTTGGGGTGGGTACTAGGTTTTTTTTTTTTTACCATTACCTTCAACAGGCTGTTCCAGGTCCAAAAAACAAAACAAAACAAAAAAACAGGAAAAATTGGATGGTTTGACTTTGGAAAGGATTTGTGGGCTTGGCCTACTGTTTTAAACATTAAATCACACATAACCCCCCTTCTTTCTCCCCACATTTTGACATATCTTACATTCTTCAAAACAGTATGTCAGGGTACACCAAAGTAATACAGGCAATAAGGAACACAAGGC
>NW_026847438.1:151703743-151749401 GCF_025583915.1 Anolis sagrei ordinatus
CCTTGAAAAACCAAGGGGCTGGTTTGGCTCTGCTCCATGAGAAGGGACGTTCAGGAGTGATTGTGTCCAACATCCTAGCCATTTCTTGGGTTATCCTCCCTAGGAATTTGCTAGGTGATCCAATGCAACACTATGGTAATTTATGGGGAAAGTCTCCCATTGAACACTTAGCAAATTAATAGAGAAACTATTTCTCTCTTGGCTTGGATACGTGAAACTATAGGCAAGAGTTTTAAGGTCATGGGGCTCTTACTGTCCCTTTCATTGGTTTCAAAGCTTACCTTGCCACAAGCCTGGACCTCAAGTGCCAGATGTGTCAAATAGACATTCACGCCAACCAGATGTTATGCAAACAAAAGATTCTAATTTGATTTTTTTCAGGTCTATTCCTTTGCTTTTTAGAGGAGTCTTAAGCAATATAGACAGAATGCTTTATAACTTTTGAAAACTGCTGGTATATATGTCAGAATCCACCAAAAACAAAAATATAGTGAGCCATAGTGAATCCTTGACATCAAATATTAAAAGAACTGAGAACTTTCCTGCTGTGATAGGATGCTTACTGTATATTGAAAATGTGGGATATTCGCTTTTTTCTTGACATACAGGATGTGGTAATGGTCTTGATATTCATTTGTGGCTCGGTAGCTGGATGTTTCAAATATATCGGAAAGACGGAGTCTATTACAAGATTTTTATCATGTAAGATGACAAGTTCATGTTTAAAGTAATCGTTCTGGCTCCCTGGCATCCACTCCTTCCCCCCAAGTCAATCACATTGTGAAATGGCTTAGTAATCTGAGGAAGTTGATTGTTGGCTGTGAAATCACAGCTTCTGTGAATGCTGCTGCTACATCCCCCTCCTTTCTTTTAACATCCTGCTCATACAAAGTGATGTTCGATATTTTGCTTGTCAAAAACATCATGCAGACCTCTTTTTCATGTGGATTCCCAAACTCAGGGAATAAAATGGGGTTGTAAGTTTATATTATAGTTTGCAGATAAACACGGATAATAAAACTATATGAGTCCATCCAAAGAAAGTAAAATATAAAAGAATATAGAGGAGAACAATACAAACTGGGAATAATACTTTAATCAGAATTAGCAGAAAACATTTTCAAAGGGAAGGGTTCCATTATGGAAGTGGAAATGATCACATACTTTCATCATCAGCATCATTGTCATATTCATGAGTCAAGTATCATAACATACTAATTGTTGTTGGTTATAGGAAAATGCTTACAATAAGCATTTTGCTTATTGCTAACGAAAGGTGACAACAGTGTCAATAAGTTTTGCTCTTATTATAAGAACTGTTCAATGCATGATTCTCCAGAAGAATGTCCTGAATCAGGCAGGACATTCCGGGGGGGGGGGGGCTTGGGGGGCTTCAGCCCTCCCCCCCAAAATTCTCATGGTGGTCCGTGAGAAGGCCTTACTGGTGCATTATTTAAACTGTTATGTTTATTCATATCATGATCTGATCACCATACTCAATATATCCCATATGCATGGGGGTATTGGGGTAACGATACAAAAGGTTTGCTAGGGTAGACCCTCTTTCACTCAGACTCAGCCCCCCCCCCCCCGAATCAAACTCAGCTCCCCCCGAATCAAAATCCTGGCTACGGGCCTGTCCTGAATTGTTTTCTAGAATATTTTTTTCATGTCAGGAGTTGAGAAACTGCAAGTCGCTTCTGTTATCAGAGAATTGGCCATCTGCAAGGACATTGCCCAGGGGACGCTCAGATGTTTTGATGTTTTACTGTACTTGTGGTAGGCATCTCTCATGTCCCCACAAGGGGAGCTGGTGCTGACAGAGGGAGCTCATCCTTGCTCTCCCCGGATTTGAACCTGCAACCTGTCGGTCTTCAGTCCTGCCTGCACTAGGGTTTAACCCACTGTGCCACCGGGGGTGCAGTGGGTTAAATGTTTAATAATGCTTAAATTTTATTTCCCTGACTGTCTCATTCCTCCATCTCTTGAATCACTATGTTGTGGGAAAATGGAGGAAAATGCTATCTGAAAGCTGAGATAAAGGCTAAGATAAGAGGTGGCATTTGAGAACATGACAGGATAGAGATCAAATGTGATCATTTGAGATCTTGGGTCATTTTAGTCTTAGTTGCTTCCCTGAATGCCTCAAAGTATGGCATTTTTGGATGACACATCACAAGTGCCATGCTGTCAAACTGTCTCAGAAATGTTCCATCTGCTCTGCCTAATGTTTTTGCTTTCTATTATATACCTCATTTCAAGAACTGCATTTATAAATCCATTGATCTTAGCTGTTGCTTCACTTCTATGTGCTTGTGCTCTATGAAGACCTGTGTGTGCCATCAGAACTGTCAGATAGACTTTTCTAGACAAATTCACAGTGACTTGTGAAACTATATTAACTGACAGTGCATGGCATGCTATTACACTGAGATAGCTTTTCAATCCTCCAATAAGTTCCAAATAGAAATGGCAATGACTAAAGTCCCAGTAGAAGCTTATTAGTAAGTAGAACCCTCCCAAACTTCACTCTTTTGCTGAAATAATTTGTCCAGTGCCTCCACCAATGGTGGAGTCTGACAATCTACAGCCTGATAGAAAGAATTATGTTCTCACTAGAATGTCAGACCTTTATCGCAAAGCCACATTTTCTCCCATTCCACTGAAGTGTTAAACTGAATTTATAGATCAGTTGGTAGGTGCAGGGGAATGAACATTTGCATCTATCACTGTCAAGAGTCTACAGTGTGAGAAGAAATAAAGGATGACAGGATATTTCCTCACCGGCACTGGGCAATGGGTCTGAGGAAGGCATTTCCTATCATGGCATTTCCAGCTTCAGTATACCACTGTAATGATATATTCTCCTTTAATTATACAGTGGTGACGTCATCTAATTAAACTTAGAACTCACTGTGTTCCTGTGTTCATGGCATTACAAATCAACATTTTTCAGTGAAATAAAAGTGTAGAGTTGCCTCTTAAGAAATAACCCCATGGAAGTCCTTTTACGCCAGGGTTAGAGAACTTATGATACTCCAGAAGTCATCGTTCAGCAACTTGCAGCATTCTTCATCAATGATTATGTTGACAAGTTAATGGCAGCTCAACAATATCTGGAGAGCCAAAAGTGCTCAGACCAGTCATATTTAGGCTCTGAAAAGAAGGTGAAATCTGTATTTATGGAATTGTGGTTCTTTGAACAAATATGTTAGAAAAGTTTATTGTTTCAGAATTCACAATGTAATGTTGTTGTACCCAAAGTATGAATGCATATATATCAGACAGCTGTGACTGATTAAGAAATGTTTCAAAAGTCATTACAAAATTAAGAGGCGCTGGCATTTCATTTCTAAAGTGTTTCTAAATTACAATTAGTAAAACGTTCATTACCGTAATGAAAGTAACTAAATTTCATTTTTTTGTTATAGTAATTATACAAGTGGGGAAACTTCAGGGGCTACTTTCTCTCTCATTTTTACAGCTATTGAGGTGAAACTTGCTACAATGGTAGAACATATTTACCACTGTTAGTCCATCAAGTTTCAAAATGGTTCATGTATCCACAGAGTTTTGGAGAATTTTCAAAGTTTTTATAAACAGCTTTTTTTTAAAGAAAACTACAAGAGCTATCTCCTTGAATTTTCTATGTAGTGACACAAGATAACAGTGGACCATTCCCCACAACTTTAAGAAATATTCATGTATCTACAGATTTTAGGAAACTTTTTAAAGTTTTGACAAAATATTATTATTATTATTTTTAAAAAAGAAACCCATAACAGCGATCTTAGTAAATGTCTCTCATACTGAACTTCCATTTACGGATTTCTTCTCATCCCAGCATAGTGAAGTATCATTCGGTCCTCCTCTTTGCAGATTCAACAAATTATTGGAACTCTGGCTGGCTGTGGCTAAGGAGGGAAAATAGCTCTCCCCTATCCTGATTGGGGATTTCTGATGCTGAGCAGAATTTTGGGAAATGTAGTTTAGGGCAGGGCCTTTTGAATTCTCTGGCATAGGGCTCCTCGCCTTTACAAACTACATTTCCCAGAATTCTGTGCTTTCTTTCACAGAGAAATCTGCATTCTTCCAGCTGCTTCCCTTTCTTAATGGCAAGAGGCCATTAATTTAAAGAGGAATGACAGACTTTTTTGGCTTTGCTTCCTTCTGCTGAAAATGAAACTGACTGTGGGGGGCTTCTGAGATTTACAAAATGGAAACAAAAAGTATTGGGTAAGTTTTGATTCTTAGATTTTTGGTGTGGGCCATGCCCACATGTTGGATATCATATGGTAAGTATGACTAATGAAAAATTTGCATACCTCTAATATATACCTAATTCCTGTAGAGATAGACAGCTACTGGAAGAGGGAAGTTTTCTTTTAGGGTTTGTTATTCAATGTAAAGGAAAAGACAGGCATAGGGCAGTTCCAGACAGAACTTTAATGTGAGTCCAGTTGGGTGCCCCAGAAAGCTCATGCTTTCCTGGGTGGGTGTCCAGATGGCCTGCTGGACTTTCCAGTAGGGCACCGGGACACCAAACAAAACCCTTCAGGAAAGCCTTTTAAAAGGAAAATAGCTTACACAATCATCATTTCCCCTTCTCTGAATCTCTCCTGGTGCATAGAAAGGACACGCCAGGAGAAAGAGGGAACCAGGAGCTATTTTCCTCCCCCCCCCCTTCTCCTGGCACATTATTTCTACAGGCCAGGAGAGCTCCAGAGAAAGGGGAGCAGTGGCTGTGTAACACTGCTTTCCTCATCACCCGGGGATGGGCTTCAACGGGCTCCATACTCGCTCCATCCTGGAAGCATCCTAGGATGGAACCAGAAGACAATGTGATGTGGTCCTAAATGAACTTTTCCTTCCTCTACAGAAATCAGTAAGTCTGTGAATTGAAATTTTAGTAACAGATGCTGAATGTATGTGTTTTGCCAAAATGAAGGTTCACTACTATTTTAAATAAAATAAAGTGTCAGATCTATTTATAAAAGTAAAATAAAGTGACAAAGATCTATTTGTCTTTATCACTGCCAAAAACCTACAGTTTTTATCTTGTTTTGTGTATTAGAAATTAATTTATTTTATAGTCTTTTCTCAATTTTATCTGAAGACAAAAAAAATCCACAAAACTTGAGTTGTCCTTGAAGCTCTCAAATTCTTTTTTTTTCTTTTTCTTTAACTGAAGTCTATAATAGAATAAAACTGTGCCATTTCTGATTTGTTACTGGCTCATTTCTAGCAACGGGTGAGCATGAATCTACACAGGAAGGAATAGTAATGAATAAACATAGATCATCCCGAAAGTAAATATAGTATATTGTTTGATTTAAATTTAAATTTCCAATCCATCCCCTAGGGAGGGGAATCATTACTGAAGTTTCCTTTCAAATTATTTTTATCTAATTATTACAATAACATGTATATAATCCCAGTTCAAAACTTTGTTTCTAAAAATTAAAAAATATACTTCTTTAGTATAATGATGCTGGAAGCAACATGTCCTGATAAAATCTCAGAGCTTTCTTAGGCCTCTTCCACACAGTTGAATAAAATCACATATTTTCTGCTTTGAACTGGAATATATGGCAGTGTAGATTCAAATAACCCAGTTCAAAGTAGATATTATGGGATCTTCTGCCTTGATATTCTGGGCTATATGGCTGTGTGGAAGGGCCCTTAGAATCCCCAGGCACCCTTCATTGTATGGTTTCTTTTGTGATAGGCCAGAGTACAGATCCAGAAACAAATAGGAGAACAATGGAAAGCTCTGAACACATATGCAATATGGTCTTTTCAGCAACACGTTATTCAGAGCAATCCAATCAAAGGTAATCCAATGTATAGTTCATTGCATAAACCCAATTCTGGGCTATATCATGGTGGTCAAGCCAGTGTTGTATCAGAAGAAGATCACTGGTATAAATGTTATGCTGACTGAGCATTCATTATGTGCAATTCCAAAGTCCAAAAATTTTCCAGAATTCAAAATTATTCACATAGGTGGCTGAGACAGTGGGACACCTTTGCTTTCTCTTCATTCTGTGTATACAAACCTTGCTTCATGCACCACATTATTTAAAACATTGTGTAAAATTACTTTCAATGATTTGTATAAGGTGTGTATAAAACTTATATGAATTTCAAGTTTAGATTTGGGTCACGTCTCCAAGATCTCTCATTACACACACATATATACAAATATAGGTATTCCAAAAGCTGAAATAATCCGAAATACTTCTGTTTTCAAGCATTTGGAAAAGGATCACTCTACCTGTAGAGAGAATTATGGCTTGCTTTTCTGTAAGTCTCCTTGTTTGGAACTCTGTGTTGGTGGAGGAATATGCAGGTTATCTGATGAGGATTTGGTGAAATAATATTTAAAGGAAAAATATCACTTCATTCATTTCAGACTGTAGCTTGGTCAAAGTTTCACAGAAATATCAACTGAGGAATTCAAGTTAGCAATTCTTTGTATACATTGCAGTTAATCTTTGTCGTGGTTCATTGACATTCTGTCCTTGGATGGCCTCATATAGCCTTGTGCTCTCACCAGCCATATAGTGCTGATTGCTTGAAGTTTAATCTCTCTGCCTTCAATCTTTCTGTGCCACTGCACAGTTGTTCCTCTGACTGGTCTACTTGCTTTTCGTCTGGATTCATCTTTCCCAAGTGAAATTAAGTGTTGTTAAAACAAAACCCCAGGTTTCCAAAGGTGTTAATATGATCGGTTTTCTTCATCAAATTCTGTTGATGAAAAAAGTCCCAAAGCAAACATCCACAATTCTTTCAGGGATTTCTTATTTTTTTTTTGTTTCTTAGAGACTTCGGTGCCTGTAAGTATAGTCAGGACAATTCTGGAGCACAATGTAAACATACTTTGGTTTCATAACAAAATGACAGCAAGCTTACATTACCACGTACTTGTTCTCAAGGCCTATTTTAAATTTAATCTGCAACTCTAAAATCACAGAGATTGATTTTGTGCCCAATAAAGAACCTTAGAAATCTCTGAATATTTCTGAAATAATTTAGTGAATGGAGATCTGTAGATATATTGCTTGACACCACATAGGTTTAAAGCTGTATGACTGTTGTTTACATCACTTATGTATTGTTGGTGGGATACTACTATGATTCATAAGATGAACACCATAATCTTGTCTTTGGTTCTTTTCTTTTACTTTTTGCTCTTGCTACTTATATAACAATTGTGTGGAGCAGAGATTTTTAAAAAGCTTTGTACTTTGCGGTTTACATTTAAATAGTCATAGACTTACTGCCACCTGAAAGCCTCTTATGCAGTGACCTTTTTCAACAATTTGCAAAACGTCACTATCTGTTTATGAGGAATGTTAGAAAATCTCTTGTTTGTGAAGTTACTCCATCCATTTAGCTGAAATTAAAAACAATTCCTAGGAAATGGTGGATGTTGGTAACCTAATTTGTTAGGTCTATTTCCAGTCACTAAAAACAATAAGGAAGAACATAAAGAAACTTGGGGCAGAAATGAAAGCCAGCATTTAATAAGGAAGAGTCATGGACAGTAGAGGAAAAAGCTGGAGGCAAATAAAAAATGGGTCAAGAGGAATTGGGAAGTAGAAGGGGTCATGGCTGCAATGATTAGCGGTATATATTTATTTAAATCTGTCTTAAATGGTTGAAAACAATTTATTAAAATGATCAGATTTACTTTTCTCCTATCCATTAGAATAGGAGTGATAAACAGCATCCAGGAACAGCCATGTAATTCCCAGTGTCTGTGCATTGAATTCAGAGGATGGTGCAGAGTGGTATTGTTCTCTACATTTAGCCCTTAGATATTACGCTGTCAAGGTGGCAAGTTTTTGGTTGCAGATATTTTCTATTTTCTAAAGCATGGCTGTATCATAATATTTATTGGAACTATAGCCACTTTGCAAAAGCTCTGTTTATGTGTTATATGAACCTAAGAAAGCTATATTGGATTCATGCTAAAGGTTTATCCAGTCCAGAATTCTCTTTCCATAATAACCAACCGGAAGCCTACAGTGTACAATATGAAAACAGCAGTAGCCCAGTATACCTGCTTTCTAAAAACTGGCATTGCAGATTATAGTGTCTTTGTTATAGGGGATAATACATCTCCATCATGACCATAATCCACCCATAATGTTTTCATCAAGTGGTGGAAAAACATACATACTCATACACTTACATATCTATAATAGAAAGGTAGATTTTGTGCCTAAAATAATAAAAATATCTAGGAAGGGATAAACTCTTTGAATATAAACCTACTAGGTTAAAAGAACCCAGTTTGAATGTACCATTACTATAACATAAAACATGGTTTTATGAAACTGGCAATGGTTTATGAAGCCAACAATGCTGTGTAAGAGTCATTTGAGCAGCTTCAACTATTTTACGAAGCTCAAAATGAGCATGAGGCCCATTCGCACTTTTCTCATAACACCTTTCACACATTTGCTGCACTGAGATCCCAATTTGTTTTGAACCAAAGTTCTTTATTATGGCACAAAATCAGAAGCCTGATTTAATGTATATGTATTGTACAGAATATTAATCTATAATCATCTAATTAATGTCCCTGAGCCAGTTTTCATTCCACATTGCTACATGTGACTATGTATTTCTTTTGAAATGCATTGTCCCACTTCTACTTTCATCCAAGATTTCTTTTTAATAAATGCACATGTCCATTTACATTGAACAATATTTATAAAATTGTATCACTTTAGACTTGCTTTCCCCCCTCAAAAATGTGTACTTTAAAAAGATGTTTTGATACTTTGAAAAAACCAAGAAACTGCACTGGAAATTTGGAGAAGCATGAAAGCTAGTAATGATTAAATACTAATCTCACCAAGAACAGGATGCAGAGCAGATAAATTCTGAATTCACAAACATCTCCCAACCTGATGCCTTCCAGATGTGTAGAACTATACTCCCCAACATACTCAGAGGATAGAAGGTGATCCATTCCATCTGAATGGTGTCAGCTTGGGGAAGGTTGCCTTATAGGAGGGGTTGAGCTTTCTCATTGGTTTCATGTGGCCCTAGCACTCTATTTTATGTCAGCTGGAATTCAGACCTCCTCTATTTTATTTAAGGAAGGTAAAAAATGCAGCCTGTACAAGCTCAAAGAACCATCACAGAATATGCCACTTAGGGCCCCCTTGTGCCACAGTACATTATAATCTTTCTCCAAATAGAAAACAACATTCATATTTAGGGAAATACTTGGAACTGGAAGTGATACGACTTGCACCAAGAAGTGAGTTGACACTGCTGTCTGAGCAAGGGTATGTTGAGGGGGAAATGGCCTACTGCCTGCTTTTTATTTCCTCATTCTTGCCCCATCATTTGGGCCAATGCTCTTATTTCTCACTATAAGACAAGTTTGTATGTATAAACTATCTTTAAGGTGACCTAGTTAGGCTTAGGAAGGCTGGCTGTCATCAGAAATGTTGACTGTGCTATAGTGGGCAGAGAGACTCGGATGAGAGATCTGGAGCTCATTTGCCTTATCTCCACCGGCAGCTAATAGCATTCCATCAGAATGTACAGTAGCCTAGTTTCAGTTCCTGATTTTGTTTTCCTCTCTAAGTGGGGGTTGCTAGGTTGCAGTGTGGCTCCATCTGTTTCCCTGATTGGGAAAAATATCTAGCATTAGCTGTTCGACATCCTTTTCCAGTTTGTAGGCGAATTTGATTTGGGGAAGTTATTGGATTGTATGAGTAATCTTGAAATTGCCCATGCTTTAGTCTGACACAGTGAGTTATGTGATTTATAAAGTCTCATTACCAGCAGGGTTTAATACTAGAGTGGACTTTCTTTATTTCTCTTCTCCCCTTTCCTTTTTTTGTTATTTTTATTTGTGGTAAGTAACACATGTTTCTGCAATTGCCGGTTTCCAACATATTTCATTCTACCTGCAAAATGGCTTTTCTCTGAAAACAGAAGCTTTAGGAGAAAGGCTTCAGCATGTTTCATGTGGTGCACATTTGGAGCTGAATCGGCAATATGAGAAATTGTTATTGTTTTGTGTGGGAGGAGAGGATGGAGTTCTCACTGTCTTCCATTTCTTCTTCCCATGGGAAAACTACAAGAAAACAAAGTCCTGATAGAATTTCACTGTGCATGAGAAGTTTCTGCTCATTCTGAGAACTTCTTTGCTCATCCTTCTTACAACAGAATATGATAGAATATAGAATCGTAGAGGTGGAAGAGATCACAAGGGCCATCCAGTGTCTGCTTAAAAACCTCCAGAGAAGGAACTCCACCACACTCTGAGGCTGCAGATTCTACTGTTAGAATGTTCTTCCTAGTATTCAGGTAGAATTTCTTTTCCTATAGTTTAACTCCATTGCTCTGTGCCCTAGTCTCTAGAGCAGCATAAAACAATCTTGCTCTATCTTCAGTATGACATCCTTTGAAATATTTAAACATGACTATCATGTCCTCCATTAATATTCTCTTTTCAAGACTAAGCATACTCAGCTTTCTCAGATTCTTCTCACGGAGCATGGCTTCCAGATCTTCTATCATTTTGATCACCAAAATGTTTGGAAAACCATAGGAGGAGATGAATCATGCAGTCTTGTTCTGCTAACATAAGTTTTTTTTCAGTGATACAAGGCAACTGGATTTCACCATGAAATTACCTTGTTTACTCCAAATTAAGTTCTTCTCTTATATATCTATGGTGAAAATAATCCTCTGTTCCACATATAACTTTTTAATGATCACTCAACCAGATGGGTATTGTCACACAACCATGTGACTCAATCAGATGTGCATTATTCACACCGTAAACATATTGTTGTGAACCCAGACATATTGTGGAATGTAACTTCCATGAGTATTTACTATAGAGCAATTCCAGATGCTTTATTCTATATTCACAAAACTCTCATTTTCTGAACATAAATGAAGAAGGTCTTTGCAAGCCGGTGAAAGTCACCAAATCCTGTCTGATGCCTGGAAGATAACCAGGATCAGAGCTCCTCAGTATTTGGAGGGAAGACCACCAATGAATACCACATGTCATGGAGAGGAAATCCATTGAGTAATCATAAGTTGACAGGTGACTTTTAAAGGCACACATACAAGAGATGTATATTGGACTTTGATATCAGAAAATGTCAGAGAGCATTATATTGCACTTGAGAGAGAATAGATTATGCTTCTGATATTATGTATACTTTATTTTATAGAGAGTCTGAATGTTTTCATCAAAAGTCAGTATTGTGGTTTTGGAATTGATAAACTTTTGAAAAATATATGCTTGAAGACTATATGAAGTAGACTATTTAATGCAAGACTAGGCAAAGTGTGGGTCAGAGGATGCAAATGTCCTGTACACATTTGGCCCCAAGGTCCCCCACTAGTTCCCACAATTCTTAAACCACAGTTTTAGATGCCTTTTGCTTCACAATCCCCAAAAGGTACTAATCACCCCATATTCACATATAAATCCCCCTGAACATGCTAGCACTCCCAAAAGTTATCTATATTCTTTAGAATTGTTCTCAAACATAGGAATAATAAAAAGATGCAATGTCACTTCTGTATATCAATTTGGGAAGCACACCAATGAAAATAGCAGCATTTGAGAGCATTGTCTAGTTCGGGTATAGCTCACAAATGGGGGAAATTGGCCCCTCATTCCTTCAGAGTTCCTCCTCCCCTACAGTAGTGTATCAAAACTGTATAGAATTCTGTATCAGATGATATTAAGTCAAAATTGCTTTAGGATATTTCCTTCCCTTTATTAACAGTGAAAATTGGGCAGATAGAATTGTTTTGATATTTTACATTTTTTTTCTTTTTGCCATTTTGTATCTATACTCTGTAGCTATACTACTCAGAAATTTCTCTTTCTTAAGTATAACACAGTTTAGAAATATAACAATATCAGTTACAGGTACCGTGCACTTAACATTGGCCTAGAAATAGACATAAGTTTGCTAGATTGATTGCGAGAGCCTTTATAATAATACTGAATAGTTAGATCACAAATTTCAGTGCAAAATTTAATGCCTTCTGAATTATAATCTTGTTTTCAGTAACTGGCATTTATAAATCTGTACTATACCTTTATTAACTGCCATTTTATTTATCTCTCTGGAGATAAAGTACTATTTCAAATATTAATAATCTTATGAATATGTAGTTTAGACTGGATTTACTTGTGCTCCAGTTTCTAAGAAATAAAAGGGTTGCCAAATGTAATGGGACAGTAATTAAACCTTTAACGATGTATATTATAATATATTTCCTCCAAATTTCTGACATTTTAATAAACTCTGAATTAACACCAGTTCTTTTCTAGTAACTTATTTCACTTATTTCCAAAATAAATTTTCCAGAAGAGAAGGTCAAATGGAGTATATGTTATTTCCAAGTGACAGAAAAAGAATTTGTTATGCTCCATGTTTTTATAATAACAACGCACAACAGGATTAAGGGTTTTTCTTATGCTTATAAATACAATTACTC
The DNA here is from genome assembly GCF_025583915.1 of Anolis sagrei ordinatus. Taxonomy (NCBI): domain Eukaryota; kingdom Metazoa; phylum Chordata; class Lepidosauria; order Squamata; family Anolidae; genus Anolis; species Anolis sagrei. The sequence goes on from NW_026847438.1 coordinate 151,716,251, forward strand.
TTTTTTTTAAAAAAGTGTAAACCTGAGAATAGCCTTATCAAATACCTTTAATTGTTATTGACACCATTTGGCTAAAATTTAATGTTTTGTAGATCTGTTATTGAAAATGTCACACAGCATAATCCTACCCACACAGATTTGACTCATGCTTTCTCCATTGCACCATTAATGCCACATTCCCCCTAGAGGGGAAGATCCAAACATGAAACACAGCCACTAATGTCTGGAACTAATCTTCACTTGAAACAGGTCAGCTGCTTTGTTGATCACTCCTCTGTCCACCTATCCAGAAAGAAGGAGGATGTCAGTGTGTAGCATGTACATTAAGAAAAGGTACAAGAGACAGCCCTTCACACCTGCCACCTTCAGTAGTGGTCTCTACATGTATGGATAATTTCCTGAATGCCTGCCTCAATGGGACTGAGTTGACTAGGACTTCTTCTACACTACTATGTAATCCAGTATCTGATCCTGGATTATCTGCTTTGGACTGGATTATGTGGCAGTGCACTCATAATCCAGTTCAAAGCTGATTACTGTGATCCAATACTAGATTGTATATGGCAGCGTAGATCCAGCCTAGGAAGGTTGTCTTTGCCACAACTTTGGCTTATCCCTCCTATAGACAAGAAATAGCTGTTCTGTGCAGAGATAGCAACTGGTAGAGGCAGAGATGTCAGAAGTTCAACTGTGCTATTTACTTTTGGAGGAAAGACATCACTTCTTCAGCCAGGATAGCTCCGAAGAAGGGGGAATGGCAACTGCATAAGTTATTTTTTTTAAGGCTTTTCTGGAGGGTTTTGTTTTGTGTTTGGGTACTTTGCCAGAAGGCCCGGTAGGGCATCTGGACACCCCCTCATGAAAGTGCAAATGTTGGGGGGAGGTGTGTGGACTTTAGCCTGGGCCCAATCAGTTTAAGAAACCTGATTGGACATGGGTTAAAGCCCTGTATGGAACTGCCCAGAGGCATCTTTCTAGAGCAGTGGTTCTCAACCTGTGGGTCCCCAGATGTTCTGGCCTTCAACTCCCAGAAATCCCAACCGCTGGTAAACTGTCTGGGGTTTCTGGGAGTTGTGGGCCAAAACACCTGGGGACCCACAGGTTGAGAACCACTGTTCTAGAGTGACACATCCACATAGAAGCAAAAGGATTCTGTCATTGCCATTCCCAATGCTTAAGGTTGCCATACCAATCAGTTGTTAAGTGAAATAGGTCATCTGGTCCTATTTGGACCATTATCTGGCTGGCTGATAGTACCATTATGACTAATGTCTCCAAGTGATGGTAACTCATGGTGTTACACCCATGGACTTCTTCCCTTAGCAAACCATATCACAATATTGTTGCTAGAATACCAGAAAATTTGACAAATCCAGTTAACATAAAAGATGAGCAGTGACAAAAAAAGAAGAGTGTATACCTACAGTGTATGCAGACAAAAACATGTGATTCAAAGAAGCATTGCAATGGGCTAATGGTAGCTCTGGTTGGAGTGCACGCACAATAGAACATTCAAATGAAAAATCAACACAAACATTTAAGCCCAGTAGGTATAGTGATACAGTACATGTAAGCTGTAGGCCTGGGTAACAACGGAAAAATTTGTTTCTAAAATCGATTTGTATTTGGGGGGTTTTTTTGTTTCGATATTTAAAATAATTACAAAATTTTCCTTTTAAAAAGTTCGATATTTACGAAATTTCGTAAATGGTAAAAATTAACGAATCGATTTCCGAAACAATAATGAATCGATTCGTTAATGGCGGACGCGACCGCGAAATACGCTAAAAAACCTCCAAAACCTTCTGAAGCTTCCCTCTCCCTCTGTTGTTGACTGTTGGTGTGATATTATAATTTTTTTTCACTAATTAAACCATAAAACTGGCCCAGATATGCGGAAAAAATAACGAAACGACCTCAAAACAATAACGAAATGAATACAATATCGGAATACAAAGCATTTACAAAACGTTTTTGAAAATTCGTTTTTTTAATAATTGCTCCAGAATGGTTCGTTATTGTTTTGTAATTGAAAAAATTAACGAATTATTAACGAATTACGAATTAACGAAACGAAACCGCCCAGCCCTAGTAAGCTGGGCTGATTAAAAAAATGCAGGGCTAATTTTATTTTTTTTAAAAATACTTTGAGCTGAAACACAGTATCAAAACAGTTATTTTTGGTGTCAACTCCTCTGATAGATTTTTTAAATAAAAAAACATATTATATGCCCATATTATATACAATATTACAATATAGTAACACATCACAATCTAAAATGTTTTATTATCCCATTGACTCCCTGCCCCCTTCCCAAGTTGTAGACATTAACAGGCTACTTCACTGTCAGTCCTCTTACTGCTAAATTATTCTCTTCTCTTTTATCTAATTTTATTAATAATAGGCATATATTCCGCTAGTCATTTAACCAAAATCTCACTTGATCTGAGGGTGGTTTAAATTTGCTATTATTCTGGGATATATAGCTAATAAATGATCAGAGCAAGGAGAAAAAAAAGATAATTTGTTCAAGGTTATATGGAAATAATTTACCACCACCTTTGATGGTGTCACCCAGTGTGGTCCATACTCCCTGCACCTTTCTGGAGATGTCACTGCATCTGCCCCTGATTTTAAGTTTTTTTTAAAAAAGCAAGCCTTTATCTATTGCAGGTGTTAGATGTAAGGGAAAATATGGACACACATTTTCTGTCAAATTGTTCTGAAAGCATTAAGTCCACCCCTGTGTTTGAAGTGAAAGGAAGAATGAGCAGCAGAAACAGCAAAGCTTAAAAATAAAAGGAAGGTCATACTGCAAGAAATACAGTTAGTCCAGAAAGGAAATCAGGAAGATGGGGATGAATTGCGGGGTATAAATGACATGAGAAAAAGTCAAAGGGAAGAAAGTATAAGTAATGCAAATGTAGAATGCAAAAATAAATAAATAAGAGGGGGTGCATTGCTGTATGGAATGTATGTAAGGTAAGGAATGAAGCAAGAGAGGGAGTAGGACAAAAAAGAGAGTGAACCAAGGAAAAGAGGAAACAAATGGGATGGGAGTGCAAGAAACAAGGGAAAGAGAGAAGGCGAACTGTAAGGAAATGAGATGTAGTGTCAGAAGATAGGAGAAGGAGTGAAGGAGATAGAAGAAGCATAACCTAAGTGAGAAGGAGAAAAGGATGCATAGTAGATGCATGAGGTGAACCCAAGGGAGGGGAAGAAAAAGAGTGAAGCAACTTGAAAGATAGAGGAATGATGGCAGCAGCAGAAGGGGTATTCTACAAGGTCATGAACAGTACATTTCATTTCCTCAAAGCTGAGGTCCCTCAAGCAGCCTCCTCATGGATATCCTCAGAGGAAAGAAGGAACTGGGAAAAGGGAAAAGGACTGGGTAGAAGGAAGCTTATTAAGGTATATAGTTGAGCTGAAGATTAAGAATTCTAGGGAAATGGTTCCAAGCAATTATAACAAAACAGCCTTCTCTGTGGTGGCCCCTCGGCTGTGGAACGCCCTTCCCATGGACATTAGATCAGCCCCTTCGTTAATGGTGTTTCAAAGAAAACTAAAAACCTGGGTGTTTGAACAGGCGTTCGGATAAATAGTGCAATGAACAATGAATATAGGAAACGGAATTATGGATGACGAATTGGATCACGATTTTAGTTACAAGACGTGGATGTGCTGTTATTGATGTGTCATTATTTTGTATATTTGCTGTTAATGGTTTTAAATATTGTATGTTGTTCGATTGACTTTTGCTCTTGTTGTGAACCGCGTTGAGTCGCCTATGGGCTGAGAAACTGCGGTATACAAGCAAAGTAAATAAATAAATAAATAAGTGAGTATGCAGTGGTATATGTACAGCTAGGCTTCAGGCTGTGGATTGGGAAATGATCACCCTGGTAATGCCAAAGAGCGCAGGGATGATACTGCTTGCTTTAGCAACCTTTCTTCTCCCCTTCATCTACTCCTTGCCCCCTTCTTCTTCCCATTCATCTGCCTCTTCCTCCTGCTCCTAAATTTATATAAAGGAAGCTGATATTAAGTTATGTTCCTTTGCCCCATCACTGACGCTTGAGACTCCACTGCACTCTGGGGCACCACATTCCATCGTCAAACAGCTATATTAAAAATAATGAAAGAAACTATAAAATTAGAACACAATTGAATTAAAAGCAGTTTAAAAGTACACCAGTCAAAATGAATGCACTCATTATTAAAACCACCTTTCTCAAATGGCATTTGGATGCAATGGGGCTGCCTAGACTTCATTACAAGAGACTGTCACAACATGGAAACAGTCACCAAGAAGACCCTGACTCATATGCTCAACAAATTCATCTGTGAGGGTAAGGTGGGCTGAACTGAGGGTCTGCCAAAATATCTTGGAGTGTAGATAGGCTTGTATTAGAAAAGACAATCCTTTGGATGTTTTTGATTGCCCTATTCTGTTTGAAAATAATGCTTAAGTATCTGTGTTTAGTACCAGAGGAGAAGAAATGAGCTCTAATTTTGTTGTCACCATAAACAAGGTTGAAATGCAGAACTACAAATACTAATATTTCTTCTTTTTTTTTCAAATAGGGCTGACAAGTTTAACAAAGTTGATTTGTTTCTCTGTATTTTTGTCATTCTAACAGAATCATTAAAGAATTCCTGGTGCAGGAAAAAGAGGAGCTATAATAGCGCATGCAATCTCTTCCTCTTCAAAACCATTCAGCACAAGAGCTAAAACTAGTTTGCTGCACAACTTTAGATGTGATACATGTAGCATAGTTTTTATATTGCTTTGGAAGCTAAAGTCAACCCATTAGAGTGGACCCTTAGTTTCCACTGTGGTTTGGTTCCAGAAACCCCACGGATACCATAATCTCTGAGTGCTCAAGTCTCTTTATATATAATGATGGAGTAAAATGATGTCCCTTATATAAAATGGCAACATCAAGACTCGCTCTTTCAATTTTTGGCTTGGTTGATAAGTAACTGCCTTCCACCCTTCTCTGTTCCTCAGGTCCCTTCCACAGTGCCCTATATTCCAGAATATCAAGGCAGAAAATCTCACAATATCTGCTTTGAACTGGGTTATCTGATTCCACACTGCCATATATTCCATTTCAAAGCAGATAATGTGGGATATAGGGTTGTGTGGAAGGGTCCTCAGTTTCAATAGAGTATAATACATTGTAGCTTTTTGTATACAAATCTGAACTCCTTATACTGATGTTTAAATTAATTACCTTCAGCACAGGGGTAGGTATGGATGTAAAGCTTTGTACATTTTGTTCCTGCTGTCAAAAAAGAATGAATGTTACTTTTTCAGTTGTGCAAAAATGATCAAAAAGGGTCCCTCTACACAGCCCTATATCCCAGAGTATCAAGGCAGAAAATCCCACATTATCTGAGAGTGGACTAAGGGCCCTTCCATATAGCCGTATAACCTAGAATATCAAGGCAGAATAACCCACAATATCTGCTTTGAACTGGAATATCTGAGTCCACACTGCCATATATCCTAGTTCAAAGCAGATAATTTGGGATTTTATTCAGCTGTGTGAAAGGGCCCTCAGATAACCCAGTTCAAAGCAGATATTGTGGGATTTTCTGCCTTGATATTCTGGGATATCGAGCTGTGTCAAATGTTGGATAAGCAAGATGCTACTGTATGACAGTTTGGTGATCAAGATGTTTAAATGTTAGCTATGATTAAACCATTCAGTCTTTGATACTCTTTCTTTATATTTGAATTCTCAGATGTGCTTCAAAAAGAGACAAGATCTATGTTAAAAAGAAAATGTGAATGTTAGCTAAAAGAATGGGGATTTGTTTTCATCTTTCCGTAGAGGTAAGGCCTAAAATGTTAAAGGTTCTTGGATTAGGGCTGTTGTAGTACAAAAAGTAACTTCTTTTCAAGTTTTTCTATCTTCTATCTGAAGTAAGGAGTACAATCATCCCTTAACTCATTATATGGCTGCAAATAGCTGGAATGCTGTGAAGTTTAGTCAAAGAAAAAGGGAAAAACTTGAAAACTAATGAATATATATTACTGAAAGCATATGGACTCGATCAAACGACAAAAGAAGCCAATTAAGATGAATTTTGCCACATCTGAACAGAAGTAAATTAATCTTCTCTCCCTCTTTTATCAATAAATGTGGTCCAGATGGCTTCACCATGCTTGATCACTTTGCCTCTCTTGACGCAATATTTTACCAACTGAAAGCCTCTTTTCATTTCTCATCTTCCATTTTCCTACTCTCAATGCTTCCACTTCAACTATTTGTGCTGATTACTGCTTTTGTTTTTCTCCTGTCTTGTATTTTGATCAACTTAAGACCTCACATATTCCTCATGAAGTATAGCATCTTTTGCTCATGCATATTCTCAAACAGATGGGGCTCAAAAACTAAGTATTGGAGAGTCTTCTTGTTTAGAGTTCCAGCCAGACTCTGATGTTATCTCATCCTATCCTATCCCATGCCACCCTATCCCATGCCACCCCATCACCTTTCCTCTGGTAACAATTTCTCTCTGACCAACACAGACATATGGGCCTTTGCCTATTGAGTGTAATCAGTTCTTCCAGGGTGACATCATGATGAAAGTGCCAAAAAGCCAAAAAATAGTTGGCAGCACACAATGGGAGTCTTCCTGACTTTCCATAGGGAAAGATGGGTTGAGCTAGCTTACTGAGGCTTTCCCCCGTGTGATGGGTTAGGGGGGAAGCCAGGATGCTTACTTAGGTGATCCCTCATTGTCTGAGTAAGATTGTTCTCCAAGTGCGGTATCCTGGTAGTGGATACATAGGTAACTGTAGAGCCCTATTCACAGTGAGTGCATCCGTTTTCAGGTTGAGGTGGTCCCGGTTGAGGTTGGCTTAATGTGCCTTCCTCTTGGCATGTTTCTCTCTTTCATCCTCCATTTGTGCCTCTTCAAATTCTACAGCATTGTTGGTCATAGCTGACCTCCAGCTAGAGCACTCAAGGGCCAGGGCTTCCTAGTTCTCAGTGTCTATGCCACAGTTTTTAAGGTTGGCTTTTAGCCCATCTTTAAATCTCTTTTCCTGTCCCCCAACATTCCATTTTCTGTTCTTGAATTGGGAGTATAATAACTGTTTTGGGAGATGGTGATTGGGCATTCGGACAATGTGGCCAGTCCAGTGGAGTTAATGGCGTTGGAGCATTGTTACAATGCTGGTGGTCTTAGCTTCTTCCAGCATGCTGACATTTTTCTGCCTGTCTTCCCAAGAGATTTGCAAGATTTTTCAGAGGCAACGCTGATGGACTCATTTCAGGAGTTGAGTATGATGTCTGTAAACAGTCCACATTTCACAGGCATATAACAGGGTTGGGAGGACAATAGCTTTATAAACAAGCACCTTGGTCTCCGTATGGATGTCCTGGTCCTCAAACACTCTCTGCTTCATTTGGAAAAATGCTGCACTTGCGGAGCTCAGGTAGTGTTGTATTTTAGTGTCATTGTTGACTTTTGAGGAGAGGTGGCTGCCAAAGTAGCAGAAATGGTCAACATTTTCCAATGTTGCATCATTAAACTGCATTTCTGGCATTGCAGAGCGATTGGCTGGTGACTGCTGGAAGAGCACTTGCATTTTCTCAATATTCAATGAAAGGCCAAGCTTTTCGTATGCTTCTGCCAAGGTGTTTAGAGTGGCTTGTAGCTCTTCTGAGTGCGCACAGACTATGTTGTCATCAGCATAGTTCTGTAACAAATATTGTTGTGACCTTCAACCAATGGAGGTTTCCCATGTTTCATATAAAAACAATGGAGCCAATGTGGGGGCACCTGAATGGCGACACTTCTCCACATGTGATGGCATGGCATCGCTGTGGGCGAGGTGGGGCATGGGGTGCTGGGATTGCCCCGCTGCCCCACCGATTCACCACAGAGGCTTGAAATCATGGTAGTTGTATTTGTTTGGGCACCAGCATTATTTGGCTGTATGTAAGAATAAGGCTCTTAGATTCACTCCGGATAAAATAGATTGAATGAAGGCAACTTTGCATAGTCAGCAAAGCAAAAGTTTTATTACATTTCCCAACAGTGTTCATATTATCTTCTGAGCAAAAAAAAATGACAAAAAAAACACATGAAATGCATAATTTATTTTGACAAGAAAAACTATAAATCTTGTTGCTTTGTGACAAGGAGAAAAGAATGTCAATTTTCTTGTAATCTAAGAAGGACAAATCTTGACATTCAGTATTATTCATATACCATTTTGACTGGACATAAAACTTTTGTTTTGATGCATTGAGTACTTAACATAGCATCAACCTAGGATACTTAAATCATTTATATATTTAACGTCATGTTCTCAATGTCTTGCTGTTTGAAAAAAACACAAATAAAAGGTATATCAGATGTGCAGTTGAATACAAAATGTTGAAATATTGTTTTGGAAAACAAGCATATGTTTGTGTAGTATCTTTTGCCTTTCTGCCCCAAGTACTTGATCAAATTTCTTTCTTTTGTTAAATGGAAGTGATGCTCCTTTTCAATTGAATTTGACAATGTCAGGGGGTCTGGAGTTATGACCAAATTTTCCGAGTCATTGACACCATAATTCAGCTGTATTTGGTGCATTCCGTGGAATATTGATATCAGTTAAGTCTCTTGGTCTGCAGCTTTGTGGATGAAATGGATTTTTCCTCTAAATATGTTTGTCTGAATTTGCCTTAGGGCCCTTCCACATATCCATATAACCCAGGATATCAAGGCAGAAAATCCCACAATATCTGCTTTGAACTGGGTTATCTGAATACACACTACCATATTTTCCAGTTCAAAGGAGAAAATGTGGGATTTTATTCAGCTGTGTGGACGGGACCTTAGATAAGAGGTGAACCTGGCTATCTGAATATAAGGAAGTGATGGCAATATAAACATGCATGTAGGTTTGGGTTGAGTCTACACTGTAGAATTAATGTAGCTTGACACAACTTTAACTGCCATGAATCAATGCTATGCAATATTGGGAGTTTTAGTTTTACAAAGTTTGTAGCCTTTCCTGCCAAATAATGTTAGTGCCTCGCCAAATTACAATTCCCATGAATTCATAACATTGAGTTATGGCAGTTAGTGGTATCAAACTCCATTGATCCAACAGTGTAAGTGCATCTCTAGTCCCTGGACACTACTATACATAAAGCAGCTTCACAACCTTTTGAGTTTTGTGCTAGCTAAACAATCTGAAGTTAGACTTGTAACTGAATTCAGCTGAATGTGGTTAAAGAACTCCTGTGATTGGAAACCCTGATTAAATAAATCTCTTGATCACCTGGACATAGCTACAACGTTCTTTTCAGGGACTTCATGTCCAATGCACACATTTCTGGATTCAATATATTTCCACCTTCTGATAGTTCTATACTCAAATAAATTATGTAAAGGGGAATCACTGTTTAGGAGATCTGAAAGTATCAAATGTAAGAGGAGGTCTATGGTCAACTAGTAAATCCTTGTGAGACCTGGTTGATAGTGGAATGGATTGTCTCAGTGGAGGGGTCTCCTTCACTGGAGAAACAGATGTTTCTCAGGGGAGTCACAGATGTTTCCTGCATTGGAGATTTTCAATTGCATAAAGGGCTGAAGTAGCTGGCTCTAAAAGCTCATCTAGCTTTAAACCTTAATGCTTCTATGTGTCTGCAAACACACAATGGGGGTTGTATGACTCTGTATTTTAAAGAACAGAACATGAACTCCCTACAAACTAGAAAACAAGATTTCCAGAAGAGTTGCAATGTAGCAAATTAATCCTTCTCTGAACTGCCTTCCTTCTTGATGTGCCATATACAGGCAGTCCCCAGGTTACAGACATTGGACTTACAAATGACTCATAGTTAAGAATGGGAGTGAGACAGCAGGAAGGGAAATTCACTCCTGGAAAAGTTTTCATGGGGAAAAGGTGTCTCAGCTAAAGCTTTATCACCAATCCTTGTTTCCACAACAAGGATTGGTGATAAAGGGTAATTTTTTTGCCCTCAAATGTTCCCAAACATAATCTAGGGGTTATGAGGAAATCTTCAGGTATACTCCCCCAACCCTAATCTATATTGGGGTCTTTTAAAACAGGGACTGAATAGGAAATGAGTTTGAAAATATAGACAGGGTAGACAGGGCCGTAGCCAGAAAAAATGTTTGGGAGGGGTTGAAATTTTCAGGGGGGGGGGGTGTTGAAAATTTTGCGGGGGGGGGGGGTTGAAACCTGCCTCCTAGCTCACGCTGAAGCAAAGAGCACAGCAGGGGGCAGAGCAGCCTTCAATAGCCTGCAGCTCCGCCCTGTCAACCACCTCCACCAAGTCTGGCCTCCTTAATGAGAGCATTCAACACACACCCCCAACTTGGTTGCTTCACTACATCGGCTATTGCTGCAAGTAATGACAGTGTGAATAAATTGTCAATATTTGCCTGAGATAGTGCTTGCAGTTCTGGAGGGACTCTTAATTTTTAGCATCTCATAGACTTAGCATGGGGATTTGGTTAACCAGTTAAAATTCATGAGTAAACCAGGTTTTTTTTTTAAAAAAATCTGAAACATTTGGGGGGGGGGGTTGAACCCCTAACCCCCCCCCCCCTCGCTACAGGCTTGAGGGCAGAATTATCTGTACTTCATTAGAACAGTAAATTAGAGAAACAGCAAGGGTATATCAATGCTAGGGTTTTGGTACATTGGCCCCACAGTCCCAGATAGCAAAAGGAACAGAATGGCCTGCATTAACACAGTTTGAAATATGTTAAGCCAGTGGTTCACAACCTTTGGTCTTCCAGATGTTTGGGACTTTAACTCTCAGAAATCCCAGCCATCATACCAGCTGTTAAAAATTGTGGGAGCTGAAGTCCAAAACACCTGGAAGACCAAAGATTGGGAACCACTGTGTTAAATAATACAAATTACCATTTAATTATTACCCTCAATATTGTTTAAAATTACTGGTACTTAACTGCACCAGTAGCAATCAGTCTCCTCTGTGATATGTTTGGCAGAACCATTAAGAAACTAGTCAACCAACCAACCAACCAACCACCTCCAGACTCATAACTTGGGGATTACTGCAGAACATATAACAGTGTTTCTCATGGGGCATCATATTGAAACTTATGGGTATATAAATGTGATGTGAGTTCATTATTGTTCTTCTCTGCTCTTGTTCTTTTTAAGGGGATTGTGCTAGATAGTCTGCAGAAAATGATGCAGGGATAGCAATAGAGAAGAAAGTGACCAGGGTTCACATTCACAGCTTCCAATGCTTTTAAAAATATAATACCCTGACATACCCTCTGGAGAGACACAAAAACTACTAACTTATTGGGCAATCTTCTGAAAGCTGATTTATCTCTGTGATGCCTTTCCAGTGTCATCTAGAGGATTGTAATCTGGCTTGCTCATCTCTCTCTCTTTCTCCCCCCCCCCCCTTTCCATATTTTCTGACGAAGATAATAAAGGTTGCCTGGTTTATTCCCTCTACTAAGGGGATGGTGCTTCCTTTTTTTTTTAAAAAAAAAAGAAGGGAAGTGAATTTATTAATACTTCATTTGACTCAGAAAATAGCTAAAACAGAAGGTCAGTCGCTGAACGAATTGTGTGATTTATAGGCAGCCCCAGCTTCAACGTTTGTTTATTCTTGTCATACCAGCTGGCTGCTGTTGTTAAGGAATTCTCTGCCCTCCTGAAGAAGAGTCAGAGAATAATATAGAAAAGTCACACATGGAGAGATACAGTTGAGATGAAATATCACTGACATAAAACTCACTGTTGAAGCTAACAACTGGGTGAATAATGTATTTGCTCTTTGCTGCATATTGCCTTTTACTCCAGTAATTTTTCTTTACTTTTCATTACCTCTTTCATGTTTTGCATTGCGGCAGGTGACATATAAATGCTTACACTACACAACAGTGCCAGAGCAGAAGTAGAGTATTAGAGTTGGTAGTGAAGGGTGAAACTTGCAGAAAGATGGGTATGGAAAAGATGCAAAACTCATGTTAGTCCAGGAGTTACCAAAGGAAGAAGCTACATAGGGCGCAGATGATGTTTAAAAGACATCACAATGCCTTGCTCACCTCCACCCAAGTACCCAAACTCCTACTATCTTAGATATGTCAGGGATTACAAGATCTTTCTAGTCCAACCTCATGCTATGGAGGAAACCACAAAGAAATCACTCCTAAATTATACTCATACAATCTGTGTTTAAAAACTTCCAAAGAAGAAAAACCCATAATCAACCAAGGCAGTCTTTTATACTGTTATGGGTCACCCTATCCATAGGTCAATGTGAATGCTGTATAGAATCATAGAATCAAAGAGTTGGAAGAGACCTCATGGGCCATCCAGTCCAACCCCCTGCCAAGAAGCAGGAATATTGCATTCAAATCACCCCTGACAGATGGCCATTCAGGCTCTGTTTAAAAGCTTCCAAAGAAGGAGCCTCCACCACACTCTGGGGCAGAGTTCCACTGCTAAACGGCTCTCACAGTCAGGAAGTTCTTCCTCATGTTCAGATGGAATCTCCTTTCTTGTAATTTGAAGCCATTGTTTCGTGTCCTAGTCTCCAGGGAAGCAGAAAACAAGCTTGCTCCCTCCTCCCTGTGGCTTCCTCTCACATATTTATACATGGCTATCATATCTCCTCTCAGTCTTCTCATAGTTCTTATAGTAAAGACATTAGAAGAACCTCTCTTCTTCTAATTTGAATCCACTGATTTATGATCTGATCTCTGGAGCAACAGAGCAAAGCTTGTTCCATCTTCAACATAACATCCCTTTAGATGTATACATTTGATTGACATTTCTGAGTTTTCTCTCCTCCGAGTTAAATATACCATTCCTCTGAGGACGCTACCAGACAGCACTCAAATCTGTGCCAAAGTGAGTTTTTTAAACCCTCTTAGGCTTTCTGGGGCAGGGGGTGGTGTGGGGCAGGTGTCTCTGTGCTATCACAGTAATTACTGGGATGGCATAGGTAAAGGTTTTCCCCTGATATTAAATCTAGAAATGTCCAACTCTGGGGTTTGGTGCTCAACTCTATTTCTAAGCCAAAGAGCCAGTGTTGTCTGTAGACACCTCCAAGATCATGTGGCCAGCATGACTGCATGGAGCGCCGTTACCTTCCAGCCAAAGTGGTACCTATTGATCTACTCCCATTTGCATGTTTTCAAACTACTAGGTTGGCAGAAGTTGGGCCCAACAGTGGGAGCTCACCCCACTCCCCAGATTTTGACCACTAACCTTTTGGTCAGGAAGTTCAGCAGCTCAGCGGTTTAACTCACTATGCCACTGGGGTGGCATGGGACCACAAAACCTCTCAAAAAGAAGCCCTTAAAATGTAAAACAACTTACCCCAGCCACCATTAAGGTACTGCTGGAGTCCTCGTGGCATATAGAAATGATGCACCAGGAGACTGTTTGTGTGTGTGTGTGTGTGTGTGTGTAAAATCGCTTTCCCCGTCTCCTAGCACATCATCTCTACGTGCCAGGAGGGCTCCAGCAATACCTTAATGGCGTTAAGTTGTTTTACATTTTAAAGTCTTCTTTTATTTGGGGGGGGGGGGAGCCCAAAAGGTGCAAGATGACAGTGGGGACTCATCCCTGGGTAGCCGGATCTAATGGGGTATCTGATTAATTCGGAACAAAGCAGGCTTTACCTGATTTGCCCCAAATTAATTTGTTTTTACCGGAGGCATCGTTTGGATGCCTCTGGTAGAAACACGACAGGGCTTGCATTTTTGGATTTGTCTGGAAGGGCCCCAAGTTGTTCCTCATAAGGCTTGGTTTTAAAAACCTTTAATTATTTTGGTCACACTTCTCTGGACAGAGTCCATCTCCTCAACATCTTTTTCAAATAGTAGTGCCCAGAACTGGACACAGTATTCTAGGTTAGGTCTGATAAAAGCAGAATAGAGTGGTACTACTATTTTCCTAGGTGTGAAGAATCCTTTCCATGTCTTTCCACATCATCTTGCCCTTACTGAGATTCAGAAATCTGTGATTGTCATCAATTCAGAGTGGAATCCTATTAGTAGCTAACACACAGCTTTCTTGCCACGTAATAGGCAAAATAAAACTTCATTCGTATTTGCTCTGAAATCAACTGGTCTACAGTGGCTCATAATACTGGACTAGATAGATAAAATATCTTACTCATTAATCTTCTATATATCTAAATATGGGCATTTGTGCCCTCCTTTCAGACATATTATTTATTTTTACAAGCTCACATATGCACAGGAAACTGTCCTAAAGTCCAAAAGAAAATAATAACAAGTACATTGTTCTGCTGGTTTGTTAAATGTTGAATCCAGATAATGTCAGCTGTGGATCCAAGAATTGAGAAGGCAACTGTTTCCATAGTTTATGACAAGCTGTAAAAGATGAGAAGGTTGTTGGATAGCCTTGATGTGAAACAATATGTCTGAATTTAAAATCTGTCACTGAGAAGGTTAAGGCTCATAGTTTATGGGATGTAAAACCAATGTATCCTGAAAGGTATGTATGTCACATGGATCCATTTCCTGGGTCTTTGTCCTTTCAAAAACACACTCTTACCTCCTGAAACAAATTTAATATGCCTGATTTCCCTTCCTCTCCATGACATGACTTAGCTAACAGAAATACTTGACTGCTTTATGGATCAAATTCTTCATTCATGATTACAGTGATCCCTTTAAAATATACCCTTTTATAATTAAGGACCTTAATCTCAGACAGATTCATGAGTACCACAGAAGACTGGACCAGAATCTACATTCCAATGTGTCCAGAGTTCAACATACCACGAGTTATTTTTGATCTGAATCTACTGCTTGCTTTTAGCCTGACACAGGTCTTGTGAGCCACATAAGTTTCTTTCTACTGAAAATTCACTTTAAGTTGTTGCCTGTAGTGCAGTATTGCTCTTTAGCACAAGGGTTATATGCAGCTGGTGCAACATATTTCTACAAAATAGATATTTACTATGGGAAGTTTGGTTGCAGTCATTGTGTAACAATGCAGGACTGGAAACAGGGCTCAAAATTAGGGTTTTTCCCCAACCCCTGTAAGATTAAATTGCAATGTTGATCATGTATTAGTATTACAAACATAATATGAGACTACAGTTTTCAGCTGCTACATTTGTTCAGTACCACGGGGTTTGTTCTAACAATAGCAAATATCCTCCACAGAACATATACATAATTTCACATTATTGTCCTGCTTACAGGCCTGTTGTAAGGGACATATCTGAGGTTAGATGTTACTCAGGAGATGTGAACATATAATTGTGATGATCCATAAATCCATCAGTTCTGGTGAAATGTTGGATGGAAGGTACTCCTGAGATTTATCTCACAAATGACATTCCCAGAAAGTTAATAGTCCTTCCAGATGAATACACTTGGTTCTGAAACATCAGAATATTTTCTTTAAAAGATGTGCTTGGGAGTGTGTAGTATAAAATATAAGGCATGCAATTAGAATGTCAGATCATTTGTAACACATATTAACGGGGGAGGGGGAGAGCAAAGAGCTATCTAGGATGTGTTTAAGACTTTGTGCATTTAAAAAATAAATGATAAAATCATATTTACACTTAGTAATTTTCAACAGTTGAATAGAGAAAGCCAGTCCCTAAACATTTCATCAAATAAAAGGTCTCCCCATTAATATACTTTTAGATAATGAAGCATGTTTACCTTGAAGTACTCTAGTTGTCTATTTGGCTGATTGCATTTCTCAACAAATGATGGAATTTGGAATAGTTGCTGTTCTCTTGCGTTAAGAGTTTTGATATGGTTATCCATCAATAGAAATAACATTTTAAAATGCTCAAGCTAAATATATATTTGTTCTTATTACAAGAGCAGACCATGAGGGATCAGTGAGCTGTACAGATGGTGTATTGTCAGAAAAGTGATATTTTACCAAATGGCAACTGTTAAAGCAACTGTTTTTAAATGGGTACTTGAACCTATCCAGTCATAAGTTTAATCTATTTTTTTTAAAATGAGATTACTACTTGGATAAACCTTCCTTAGCAATTTGCTTTATAACTGCACACAAACTTTGGTTATTGTTGTTGCCTTTGCTGATATTTTTGCTGCAGAGATGTTTGTGCCCTTCTGGTAGGCTTAATAAAAATATTACCATATTACAAACTTTTTAGAAGAGTACACCTGATCAAGATTCAATATATTAGTGATGGGCAATTTCTGGAATCTACTTGAAATAAAATAAATATTTCAGTCATTCTGTATAGTTGTGCATAGGTCAGCTGTGACCAGCAGTACTGTGGAATTTGAAGAGGCACAAATGGAGGGCAAATAGAGAAACGTGCCAAGAGAAAGGCGCATCAGGTCAACCCTGACCGGGACCACCTTCCACCCAAAAACCGATGACCACACTGAAGGAGAACACAGTCACCTACGTACCCACCGCCAGGACACCACACGTGGAGGACAATCTTACTCGGACAATGAGGGATCACCTAAGTAAGTAAGCATAGTTGGAAAAGTTTTCAAGAATTTGGAAAGCCTCAACTTCTCTCTCTCTTTTTAGAGGAGATTGGGAGGTTCAACATTATATCCTTGTTTGCGATGTTGCAGTTTGCACACTGAGGGGATACAAACATGGACCGCACCATATTTAAGTGCTAGCTTAAAGTTACTATAACTTTTCTCCTTGAAATTAAATGGTGCACATGGCTTAATGTTGGTGTATTTCTGCTCCCTCTACTGGCTTCATAGCGCCAATGCTAACTGTAATACAACATATCTATTGCTATTTGTTATATTCCTAACCTATGCAGTGTAATATAAAGAGCCTTGAAAACTCTATTGCAGCCTATGGATGGCATGGTGAGAAATGGAGAAATTTTAGCAGCTAGCCATGCTATTATCCATAATTCCCAGTGATAATTTTGTCAACCCTACTTTTCTCCAGTTCATATTTATAAAAACTCTGCACTCCCTCCTCTTGACATACTCCATGAATTTAGGGTGTGAAAGAAGTTCATTTTCAAATGGTATCCAAACTTCATATTTCAAGGAAGATGTATTTTTTTTCTCAGATAGAGCTCCTTAATATTTTTTCTATGAGCTCTAATTGATGTCAAGACCCAGAAGCCTTAAAAGAGCCCAAAACACAATGCAGTTTTATTGTTCACAAAATAGTCTTTGGAGCACTTACTTCAGTGCCAAAAATGCAAAGAAAGAGTTGATATCAAAAACAAGGTGAAAAAAGCAACTGAAATATAACCCGGATTATCCTGGCGTTTAATCCGGTTTAACTAAGGAATTCAGCAATCTGCTTTAAACTCGCACAGTTCACAGAAGATACAAAGGCAAACTAGGAGCAGGCAAAAACACAGTCTCCAAAACGGTTCGAAGTCGTAACATGATGCAAACAGGTAAACAAAGTCCAAGAAGCAAAAGCGCATTGTCCCAAAGCGATCCGGAGTCAAAGCCGTAGAGTAGAAGTTGTAGTTTGCGGAATCACAAGAAGTAAACACAGGAACACAGGAATCTGTAGTCCAAGGACCCAAGCTCGAGAATTGGCAGTAACAAAGATTCACACCCCCAAAAAGACACTGCCTTCTGCAAAGAGTCATGCAAGTAGTACTCACTTTTATCCTAAAGTTCCTCATCAGAAGATGAGGAGCTCCCCACCCTTTCATCATCGCTCACAGCTACCCCATTCCCTGCAGCTGAACCCGAGCACCCATGCCTCCATCTCTGCCAGCGTCTGTCAAGACTTAGACCTTGCCAAGTGCTCCCCGGTTGCCATTCCTCTGTAAACCCCTCAAAGTCATCGCTGGGGGTGGGTTGGTTACAGATATCCCTAATCTCCTGTTCACGGGTCCAATCGATCCCATCCTCTTCCCCCATGTCACTCCCAGACCCATCACTCCCTTCAAAGCCCATGAAGTCTTCGTCCTCTGTAGGAGCGGTAAGTATATCACGGATACGCTTCCTTTGGGCTTCCTCATCAGACTCTGAGTCGCGAGTAACCCGCTTGACTCCCCTGCATTCCTCCCCATCCCCCATCTCACAGTCGGAGAAACCTTCAAAGGTTTCAGAATCACTCGGGGCCATTATTATCTCCCTAATCCGTTTTCGCTGCTGCTCCTCTTCCAACACCTGCGCAGCCCTCTTCTCCCTCCTACCACTAGTAGCACCATTATCATCACGCTGAAGTACAACAATTGACCAAGAATTAAGGGAATTAAGGGTAAGAAAGCACCTACTGTCTGCCTCTGAGTTCCTTCCCTGCTCTATCTTGCCTCTTAAATTAAATAATTAGTTTTAGCATTTAGAGCCTGTAAGAATGCAAGTCTTCTATGAGCAACAGGAACATATACCACACACCATGATTTTGAGGTCATTCACAGAAGAGAATTAAAATAGCATGAAATGATTATGGCGTTTTGATCTGCAAACTCAAGACTCACCTTAGAGAAAGCAACAAAGCCTTGAAAAGAGCACAGACAAAATATATTTGACAAGGGGGCTTAGTTTTATTAAAATGCAAAGCAAATCCAATTTCAAACTATGATTTTTCTTGATTAATACCCTAATGTGTTTACTTGTAGTTTGTATTTCTCACACAACATTGAATATCTTATTTGTCCTTTTATACTGTTTCCACTGCTACTATGTTTATTGTTCTTTAGTGTACTTAAATTGCTTTTTTCCTTCTATAGTTCAGCTGTTATATTTGTTCTGTCACTTCAGTAATTGTTCATTTCTTTTTTGGGCTTGCTTTAAATTTTTTTAATAAAAAGTTTTAACACATACTGAACATAATAGAAAGAAGGCAATGTGTAACCTTTTGACAGAAGTTGCTTTAAAGCTAAAACTAGATATTAATAAGTCTTCTGAACTCCAAAAAAGTAATGTTTGACCTTCTTTTTTCTTCTTCTTTGTTTTCAACACTTCACCAAGTTAACTTAAGATACTATCCACTTCTTTTGAGCAATATAGTATAGCTTGTTTTTTTTAAAAGAAATATAAAACAATGTTGTAAGATAGGCAAACCTTTAGTAGCATACGGCATCTCCTTTCCCACTCCTTTCTCAAAATGTCACTGGAAGCCAGAAATGTTTTGATTAGCTTTTAGGGCTGTGCAAAACTATCATTAGTCTTCATAAATTGTTAGCAATTTGTTCGATCCATGCAAATGAATTGCTATAATGAA
The DNA here is from genome assembly GCF_025583915.1 of Anolis sagrei ordinatus. NCBI lineage: Eukaryota > Metazoa > Chordata > Lepidosauria > Squamata > Anolidae > Anolis > Anolis sagrei. The sequence continues at coordinate 151,735,441 of NW_026847438.1, forward strand.
ACATTCAGGAAAGACAAAGAAAGAAAATTAAGAATCAAAATACTCACAATAATTTTTGTTAATATTCTGTAATATCTGGAAACCTTCCAAAGTCAGTTCAATTTTCAGTATAAATATTAAACAACTTTAACAAACCAAAGAAGCCATTACTAGTATTTAAATTAAGACCCAGGATACTTGCCAGTTGCCATAAGAAAGGGCAGCTGTGGCGGGGATAGCTGAGCTAGGCAGGAGACTGAGAACACAGCATTCTGGAAAATGTGGTTTAGGAAGTCAAACCCCCCTGTGGCAGATAATTCAAAAGGCCCTGCTTTAAACTACTTTTCCCAAAATGCAATGCTCAGTGTCATGAGCACCTAGCTGTTTAGAGTCATTCTAATAATAATAAATAAAATTATTGAACCTGCAAAGAGAACTAAAGTAAATAAGTAATAGTATAAATCTGTGCTAAATTGAAGTTCTATGGTTAATTGTGTGTCATATAGATTTTGGAAATACCCTCAAAAGTGATTCACCCCCTCCCCAATTTTGTAATGAGTATTGACCGCATTTCTGTTTATGAACCCACACAATCTCTTCGATCATCTGAAGAGGCCCTGCTCTTGCTCCCGCCTCCTTTGCAGGCGCGATTAGCGGGGACAAGGGAGAGGGCCTTCTTTATGGTGCCCCCCCAACTCTGGAACTCACTCCCCAAGGATATCAGACAACCCTCCACATTGGCAGTTTTTAGGAGGAGCCTCAAAACGTGGCTGTTGCAATGTGCCTTCCCTGAATAAAGGAAATAATGCCCTGCTCTGATCAATTCCCTGCAAAATGTCCTCAGAAGTACTTTAACTACCCGTTGGGTTGGTCTCGCTACATTATCCTTTAAAACCCTCCTGCTTAGATACATCCTACCTCTGTTCACTCCCAGTGTTTATTTAAAAAAATTGATCTATTATATCTGGCTCGATCATAAGGTTTTAAATTTTGTGTGTTATTGCTTATATGTGAGTTATATTAATTGTACTGTTTTATTTGCTTGCTGCTTTGTTGTTTACTGATGTGTTGTTGGGCTTGACCTCATGTAAGCTGCCCCAAGTCCCCTTGGGGAGATTGTGGAGGGGTATAATTAATTAATCAATTAATTAATTATTATTATTATTATTATTATTATTATTATTATTATTATTTCATAGATAGCACAGATCTATTCGTTATAGTTTATTGGTTTGGATGCAACAAGAAACTATGACACTAGGCTTAGAATGTGTTTTAGAGCTGGTTTAAGTTCCTGGTTTGTTTTGAAGTTAGTCATCATGGTCAGTAATCTAGATCAGCTACTTAGCTATGTAATTACTTTAGCTATATAGCTAAACAGTGTCTCCTGTCCACCCCACTACATTTGCAGAATCTTGGCTTACCAGGCATCAGGCACTGTCCATTTATTAGTATTTGTAAGAACAATTACTCATTTTAGAGTATAATGGGGGAGCAAATTCATGACAGATTAGGCTAAACTGTACCGCATACAGTAATCCAACAATAACACAGATAAAATGCCATGGAATTAGTATGAGGTAGGCTAAAGGAAACTAGGTGACCTCTCAGCAATAAAACCTATCTGCCAGAGCTGCTACCATTGTCTCCTGATTTGATCAATTCCAAAGAAGGGGAAAGGTGGATGGAGGTGCTTTAAATGGGCCACAGAGACCATAGTCCTTTCCCAAGTTTCCTGGCATGTGCTGCCAGGACAATTAAACCTGGCCTCTGCAAACTCATCCCCAAACATCACCCCTTCATTTGGGTTGGGGGAGATCACAGTGTACTGTTCCAGATGGCTAGGGTAGAGCTAATGAAGGATTTTATGAGAAATGTTCCCCATCAAGGCATCTTTTTTTTTAAAGCATTCTCCTAATTCTACACCTCAGTTTGAGTACTGGAATTGATTAAATTGGCTTTTAGAAATTAAAAGAAATATTCATTCTTGAGCTTCTGATTCAACTTCGTGAAAGACCCAAAACAAAACAAAACAAAAGGTTTGATATTACAAGCATATTTGAAGTGTATTGTCGAAGGCTTTCGTGGCCAGAATCACTGGGTTGTTGTAGGTTTTTCCGGGCTATATGGCCATGTCAGGAGAAAATGCCTCTAGAACATGGCCATATAGCCCGGAAAAACCTACAACAACCCATATTTGAAGTGCATAAAATGTTATATTTCTTTTAATCTTCAAACAAACTTCCTTTATTTAATGGAGAAACAAATATCTTAAAATTCACATAGAAGTAGCATGTGGAAGACATAGGTGGGAAAAGGAAGGAGGAAAATGCGTCTGACAATGTGCTCATTCTCAGATTTAATTGTCTTAATATGCATAGGGTAGATTTCAAGTAAATATTAGGGGAAATGCTTCATCAGTAAGAACAATTTGATAATGGAGACACTTATCTAATGAATGGTGTGTTTGTCCTCACTGGAGGTTTTCAAGGAGGGTGTTTTGGTGACATTGTAGTTCTGGATTACCTATGTCCAGCGTGAGAAACTGGAAGACCACTTCTAATGCTATGCTGCCAAGACTGTAAAGGGTCTTCTTCACTCCCAATTTCCTCCTCCTTATTCTGTAGGAATGAATATAGCAGATGGGTGGAGCAGCTGGAAAACACTAAGAATTGTATTTACATTAAGCAAACACCTGCTCCCCAGGAAAGTAATCAAAATACAGATGGGAAGAGGTTTGGTTAGGTGCACCTTCTCTTCTATCAGTAAGCCTGAGCTGCCCATTTATGATACACTGGGGGAATAAAAAAGAAATGACCTTTCCTTTTCTCCCTTTCATGCAGTTTTTCATTCTCTGAACTAAATCATGACTCACTAGTCATCTACTAGCAATACTGTTGCCTTCACAAAGTTTCAGAAACAAGGAGCAGAGTGTTAAAAACCTGAAATGACATAGTACAGGAATAGTGGAATACAACTAACTTGAGTGCTTTTAAAATTGTGCAGGTTTATCTTCTGCTCCCAGTCCTTAAATCCACCTTCTAAACTTGATCTCTCAGTAAAAGTTTTGAGATGGTTGAAAAAGATTCTGTACGTTGTATAACATTTATATATGGATAAAGCTTGGGACATATATTTCTATATACGATTTTATAAATTAAAAAACTGAAATTCTCTTGCATTCACTGAAGTCACTAGATACAACTTCACATAGCATGGAAAAACAAGTTGCAACAACTTTCAACAGCATGTTGTATTTACTTCTTATATTCACGTTAAAGGAAGGGGACCCTCATAGAAAAAAGAGGTGGAGGCTCGTCGAAAGGGAGCCTCATAGAAAAAAGAGGCCAGCAACACAAACATCATTAAATATAAAGGCAGTGACATTCAAACTTTTAAGCAGTGAGTTCTCAAAGCCCTGGGGCTGAATGGATGAATCTGCTCATTTCAGTTTCTTTAAATTCCATTTAATTTAAACAAAGAAATATAGAGTTCTTTCAATCCCAAATATATAAAACAAGTTCTGAATTTGTTTCTTCTTGCAAACAAGTTAAAATGATATTTCCCAGCAATGCCTGGAGAGAAATGAGTGGAATAAAGAACAAAAGTTAGATCTATTCCTTATTAATCTGACCAAAGCACATGTTCGACTGAGGGCATGGGCTCTGTATGAAACATCAAGGAAAAATTCAGGAGCATTAAATGTATGGAAGTCAAATTTTGTTATGAATAATTGGAAATGGATGGCTCTTGAGTAGAGTAGCTGTCTTGTAGACTACTTTTAGTCCATGAAATGTGGGCACATTAGGTGTTTAATTACCAGGTCATTAAAGGTGAAAGAGAGGCTCATAGAAATTATAAGACGGATGTTCTCGGGCCAGGATTCAATTAGGATACTATGTTTCTGCAACCAACAATTGAGTGAGAAGTTTTTAAATCTTATACAAGATGCCATCTGACATCTTCTTGTAGGCCTGACTTTTCCCCATTCTTTATACCAGATGTCCCAACATGAGATAACTACCAATTGCCCCAAAAGGGTCACCAGAATTGCCCTCATGTTGCCCTCTTGTCTCTTTTATGAGTGCTTCAACAGTTTGCTACTGTATGAGCTATCACTGAACATTGTCAAGCTACTAAGAAACATTGCAAATGTGCTTATTTTTTTATCTTGCTTTATATCTCATCATTTGACTGGTCCATGAAGTTACGAATAGTCGGAAACGACTGAACGATGAACAACAAAAATATCTCATCATTGCAGAGCAGAAGAAAAAAGTCAATGGTTCAGGAATCAATGGTCCAAGAACAGGATGGTTGAAAACATATTCAAGAATTTGTGGTTTTCCAAATAAATGATAAAGGATGTGTTCACAGAACTCATGACTCTCCGCTACCTATTAATGAATTATTCAAGACAGAAGGGCTTTGTTGTATGTCCAAGAGTCCTACACTGGGAACACTAGAGTCACAATGTTTTCTTTTCCATGTCAAAGAACACAGATGGGATTCAGTCTGAGAGATAAGAGTATGAAAACAAAACAGAGGCAAGTTGAAATCCTTTCTTTAAACAGCTGTCTTGTCTTCAAAGCGATGTTTAATGGCAGAGGTAGTATCACAGTTTAGTTATTATATCTAAGAAATTCGGCTGAAGCCAAACAATTTTTTGTAAGAAATGACATTATGTTGCATTTAATAAGCAACATGCAAAGCAAATGTGGGTGTTCTCACTTTAGTAAAATATCTCAGGAAAGTTAGGACAAGCTAAAAGCATTTCAGGGAGACAAAAGGTGGATCTACACAGTCAGTAATGCAGTTTGAACTGCATTATATGATCAGTGAAGACTTATATAATGCCATTTGAATTGCACTGCACTATATTCCGTGGGTCTACACAGACAATTATGCAGTTCAAAATGCATTATATAGTTCAAACTGCGTTATTTGTCAGTGTAGATCTCACTACAGAAATTTCCTCATGGGAACAAAGAGCTTAGCTGAAATCTGAATTTTGTTTATAGCAGAATCACAAATCTTTTAATTTAAGGTAAGTATTTACAGTCCTTCAGGAGAAAATAGCAAAAAATCAACATACTAGATTTATAGAAATAAACACAAAAGACAGACACAGACATACATGGAGGGGGGAGATTTGATAGTGTGAAATTGCAAAACCAATCTTGAATTACACAGAACTACATTGGATTTGTATGCTCTTCTTGAAAACCCATGCAGTGGATGATGCATATACCAAAAGCATGGGAGGCAGAGAAGCAATCTGAAACACATTACCTGGCAACCTCCCAATATTAGGGAATTGTTTTCAAGTGCCATAAACATCACAGGAGTTGAGCCAGAACAATATTTGCTACATGTTGTTTCAGCAGTACACAGAATTAAAATGTCTGTCAGAGAACAGACTGCAATAGAAACTTGTTATTGCTAAGAAATTGATCTTTAGAAAGCATAAGAAAACAATCTTTTTTATGATCTAGTTTTTACCAACTGGCGTACTGTCAGAAATTGTGTCCGACATTTCATTTATGTAATGGTTATGACAAAATATATCAATGGCTGAACTGGTAAAATTACCTGTGTGAGGGGAGTAGGGAGGTTCAAATCATGTTGAAATTGAATCTGGAAGCCCAGGTTCAAGCTGAAGCTTGGAAAGGTAGATTTTTCAAGTATATTTTCCAGAATCTTAGCCACGCTGACTGCAAAACTGTATTCAAAAAAGTAAGTTTTCCAAGCTTTGGTGGATTTTTTTTCCTGAACATAAGCCCTGAGAAACTCAGATAATTCATTACCTTCTAGTTTACCTTGGGTTATGGATATATAATATTTTAGGTTGGAATGGGACTTTTCTTAAGAAAATAACCACAATTTCATTGAAAAAAGGACTGGGTGCTACAATGATAACGCTATTGATAATAAAATGAAATCCCACACTTCCAGACAAGGGAAATACTTTCTCCCCTAATGTTTCCCCTAATCATCATCATTCTTTCTTTATTTTTTCTTGCTTTCTTGTCTGTTTGTAGTCATAAACTTTTGGAAATAAACATACATTTGTGTAGACTTTTAATAAATCCTTGACCTAGTTTAGAAAACAACTAACCTACATTTGAGTAGGACCATATCACGCAGATTTGCAACTACTCAGATGTGATGTTAGTTCCAGCGATGTAGCTCTTCAGTAATTTCAATCTTGAAAAAAAACTGTTATGAGAAAGTTATTCAAACTATGTAGTTTTTCATGCAAAAATTCCCCCTGGCTTCTGTGTAGAAAAAGAAAACCACTTTCTGTGAAAACACATTTTGTACAGAATAAGTCCTGCATTATAAATAATCCATGAATTCTAAAGTCCCCTTCATCCAAAAATGTTTCTCTGCCTTATTTGGACTTCTCATATTGCAGGGTTATGTGTTAATCTGAAGTCCCTTTAGTTTACCTGCAGCATTCGCAGCCTCCTTAGATGGATCATCAGTAGGATCCTTTGTTAGAAATTACAACCTCCTTCAAGCCTTCTCTAGTAATTTGTTTATCTATAATTCTGTTGCTTACTTATTATATGTATGTTCTGAAATGCAGCTTTCTTTCCTTGCTCTTTGTTTTTCCTGAGAAGTTGTGGGAGGGGCTGCAGACACTGTGATTCATTCTGAGATGAGCATAGACTCCGTCTGACCTCCTGAGACTGTTCAGGTCGCAGACTTGCAAACACTTGCCTGCAGTTTATTCTAAAGATATGTTGTGATTGGATGGCACACAGAAACTGTTTCAAACATACCTGTAACTGACTGATGAATTGTTTACCTGTGTATGCTGAACACATGAAAGTAAACCAAATATGTTATTTTTTTACCAAAGTCTACTTTATTTTATGTCTCGAGTGCGTAGTATAAAACAAGTTGTTTTATGGGAGAGTAGATATATTTTGGGCACTGAAAAACACTTCTGAAGAACTGCTATTTTATGCATTAACACATTGTCTGTTTCCTAACAGTCCAGAGACAACAAGTTATTCAGTCTAACAACTGAAGCCAATTGCCTTATATAATTACATTTGGTTGTGTACCACTTGAGAAATTTCTACTCAAGCTCATTTTTGGCTCTTCTCTAAAAAGCTCTAAATGCCATTTTCTATAAGTATATGGTCTCTAAAAGGTCATGCTTTTCTAAACTTCTTAACATATGTTATTCTCCTTTGAGAAACATAATAATAATAATAATAATAATAATAATAATAATAATAATAATAATTGTATTACCTGCCTCTCCCTGCAGCTCAAGGTGGGATACAACTTCATTAAAACAAGAGATAAAATGCTATTAAAATAAAACATACAGAGTTAAAATATAAGTTAAAATCCAGATTAAAATTCACAACTTAAAATTGACTGGGTAGGCCTGCCAAAGAGATGGGTTTTCAATTGTGTCTTAAATTCTGACATTTGCTGTAGCTGTCAAATATCATTGACTGTAATAAAGTGAACTTTAACAAATCTCTTCCAACAAGTAATTCCACGGTTTTGGGACAGCATGGGTGATGGTTGCTTGTCAGGTTATGGCATGCTGGAGTAGCCACCCACTAGAGGAACTGAGTGTAGATTGAACCAGGAGAAGACAAGCCTGTAGTTGACTTGGATCCAAAGCATACAGGGCTTTAAAAGTTAGAGCCAACACTTTTTACTTTGCCCAGAAATTAATGGGCAACCAGTGGAGTGTCTTTAGTGTAGATGTAATATGTTCACTCCTGGATGTTCATGTGACCAATCTCACTGTTGTAATTTGAACTAATTGGAGTTTCCAAACTGGGTACAAAAGTAGCCCAGTGTAAAGTGCATTGCAGACATCCAACCTTGAGGTTACCAGTGTGTTTGCTACCATCTTTACATCCTCAGATTCTAGGAAGGGGCACAGCTGACATATCAGTTGAAGTTAATATTGAGCACTATTTTGTTGGGTTTCTACTGCTATCTTTTTCTGTCCTCTAAAAAGCTTATTTTTGCTTTAAAATCACCTTGTCCTCAACCTGTTTTTTTCTTTTTTCATTTAGAAACACTGTACTTAATAATAACAACAATAATAACTTTATTCTTATATCCCACCATTTCCCTGAAGGGACTTGGGGTGGCTTACAGACAGCACAAAGTGCCTAAAAACAATAAAACACAATAAAATTACAATAAAATAAAATATATGCACATATAAAAACATCATTGTTCATTTTTAAAACCTTTTGTCTGCAAGGGAGAGGTTTCTTCCCATACCAGAAGCCTGAAGAATTGCTCTCATTACAAGTCAGGAGCCTCCGGTGGTGCAAATGGTTAAACCCTTATGCCGGCAGCACTGAAGACCAACAGGTTAGAGGTTTGAATCAGAGGAAAGCACAGATGAGCTTCCTCTGTCAGCTCCAGCTCCCTATGAGAGAAGCCCCCCACAAGGATTGTAAAACATCAAAACATCTCCTGAACAACATCGTTGCAGACAGCCAGTTCTCTCACACCAGAAGCAACTTACAGTTTCTCAAATCACTCCTGACACAAAGAAATCACAAGACACAGGGTTGTTGTAGGTTTTTTTGGGCTATATGGCCATGTTCTAGAATCATTTTCCCGTGGACAAGTCTACATAGGGACCACCAAATGCAGCATTGCCCAAACACGAATCAAGGAACATGAAAGGCACTGCAGACTACTTCAACCAGAGAAGTCAGCCATAGCAGAGCACCTGATGAACCAACCTGGACACAGCATATTATTTGAGAACACAGAAATGCTGGACCACTCCAACAACCACCATGTCAGACTACACAGAGAAGCCATTGAAATCCACAAGCATGTGGACAATTTCAACAGAAAGGAGGAAACCATGAAAATGAACAAAATCTGGCTACCAGTATTAAAAAACTCTAAAATTAGAACAGCACAACAACAGAGAGGAAACAAACAAGGGCATCTAATCACCTCTCAACAAAAGATTGCTCCAGGCACTGCCAGGCAATCAAATGCTAATCAAGCGTGAAACATTCACACCTAGCTCCAACAGACAAGAGTCCTTTGTCCCACCCTGGTCATTCCACAGATATATAAACCCTTTTTCTTAGTTCCAACAGACCTCACTACCTCTGAGGATGCTTGCCATAGATGCAGGCGAAACGTCAGGATAAAATGCCTCTAGAACATGGCCATATAGCCCGAAAAAAACCTACAACAACCCAGTGATTCCGGCCATGAAAGCCTTCGACAACACATAACAAGACAGTTGTATACATAAATGAACATATAAACAATAAACAAAAGTTTAGTAAGACACATTTAGAAAACACACAATTCACTGAGCTGCGATTGGCTGGTACCAACCAGGCTTTCTGAGCTCTTCCCTTCACAGCAAGACACACTTTTTTATCCAGTTCTGAACTACAAAGGTATTTGCCAGTTCATGTTTCTCCTTTTCAGGGTTCCTTGAAATTAAAAAAAAGACCATGTTTGGAATATGTTTAATATTTTTAACTAGCTATTACATGTAAATCCAGGCACATTAAGTATCAATATATGCATATCCCACACAACAGTAGCTGAAGAAGTGAGACATGTATTTTGCTCTTTTTTCTATCTATTTCTTGTGATCTAATGTTCTCATATTCCCAAGAGCTACATTCTGTTCTAACAAATGTTCATTTTAAGGGAAAAATAAGCTAATTATTAACAATACCTGCAGTGTAAAATATGTCATTAATAATTTCCTGAAGGGAGACTATCAAATACATTCCACTCATCCAATGTTTCACAAATATAAACCAAGGAGATATAACCCTGGCACAGCAGTCTTCAGCTTGTTATCATCAGACCTCCTTTTCTATGCCCTACTCTGATCTGTGTAACCAAGTGAGACTAGTCTCTTGATCTTTCTCTCCATCCCCATGTATGAACAGAAAAGAGGAGAATGGTAACCCTAGGATGGAACAAGGAAACTTAAGGTATTCCATCTTATTTATTTATTCATGATATTTATGTAGGCTTCCAAATAATGATGTTCTCTGGGCAGCTCACCAAACATAAAATTTTAAAATACATTCCTAACATAAAACTAACAGAAAGATGCTGTAACGTACAAATATTTGTAACAGAGAAAAGATGGCTTGAAATTTACAGCTTTAAGAATATATTTTTAAATGTCTTTGAGAATAAAGAAATCATCATTTGCCACTCAGATAACAAGAATGAATAGGTCACATGAACCTCTCTAGGATAGCATTCCAAAACAACTATTGAGTGAATTGCTGGTGGTTAAGTAAATACTCATGTAAATCCTATGGACTCAATTGGTTCCTCTAGTAAGTACAAGAAATTGAATTTAGGCCTTAGTGTAGCAGCACCAAACAGGCCTTTACGCAGAGAAGTATCTGCCTCTGTTAATTTATGGACCCTTATAATTTATTTATTTGTCGTGTCAGGATAACCAGTCAAATTATTTTACATTTCTAACAAAGCAAACAAACAGAAAATACAAAATGTGTGAGTTTGGTAGTTGATTAAATGTCCTTTGACCAGTATCTGGCCACTTGGAGTGCTTCTGGTGTTGCTGCAAGAAGGTCCTCCATTGTGCATGTGACAGGGCTCAGGTTGCATTGCAGCAGGTGGTCAGTGGTTTGCTCTTCTCCACACTCGCATGTCGAGGATTCCACTTTGTAGCCCCATTTCTGAAGGTTGGCTCTGCATCTCGTGGTGCCAGAGCGCAGTCTGTTCAGCGCCTTCCAAGTTGCCCAGTCTTCTGTGTGCCCAGGGGGGAATCTCTCATTTGGTATCAGCCCTTGGTTGAGGTTCTGGGTTTGAGCCTGCCACTTTTGGACTCTCGCTTGCTGAGGTGTTCCAGCGAGTGTCTTATAATAGGGCCTCTGAAGTGAGTGTCAAGATTCAGGTACAAGTATGGTACAGGAGGCAATACTTCATGCAATTTCCTACAAAAATATTAAAGCTTTGAAGAGGAAAAGCGGTATCTTTATGAAACGACTTAGGCCACTTCTACACTGCCATATAATCCAAATGATCAAATCAGATAATCCACGTTATCTGTTTTGAACTAGATTTTATGAGTCTCCACTGCCATATAATCCAGTTCAAAGTGGATAATCTGGATTTTATATGGCAGTGCAGAACAAGTCTTATTCTGCACATCCCAGAGGAATGTATTGATTAGGGCTCATCTATACTCCAGATGTCACACTTCTCTGAATAGCTTGGCATGGTTCTGGCAATTTAAATATATTTACAAGTGTATTTTGAGAGACAAACTTAATCGAGACATGGTTTTGGGAGGGGATTTTGTGGAAAAATGCACATTACTGGAGGCACAGAATAAAACATGTATAGAAAAAGAAAAATAATAGACAGATTGTTCTGTATATAAAGGAGAAAAAAACAACAGTCACTCAAGTTTTGTGTGAAATCACTGTGCACACAGCACTTTGGAAGGATGACATATGCATTCATCAATGATACAATGCCAAAATAATTTTTAGTATGCGTATGTCTCTCTTCTTCTGTGTCTGCCATATCTCCAAGAATTACAGAGATAACACCTATACACTGGAAATTTTGTGTGCTGTGAATCTCAAAGCTCTTTGGTTTTTAAAACATACATTTAATAACTGGTTTTAAATTGTGTTGTTTTAATGTAAATGTTTATTGTATTGTATGTTTATGTTTGGCGTCAAAATGCTGCCTAATTTGTAACGCTGTTCTGAGTCCCCTTCAGGGTAGAGAAGGGTGGTATATAAATGAAGTAAATAAATAATAAACAATAAATACATTTGTGTTTGATACATCTTAATTGATTCATTTCAATGCAATTCAGCCTTTAACCTGCAGTACCATTATGAGTCACTAGATAGTAGATTCCAGACTCTTCAGAAATCAGAGGCATCATAAAGAAGATAAGTCTACTCAAGAGCAAGTGATTTGGTTGAAATGTTTGCAGGAAGCTTTGGGTGGTCTGGAAGTCAAAAGAAAGTCAGGTTGTCCTGTATAGAATACCATTTGATTATGTAGGTCAGAAGAAATGATAATTCACCCTAAATATATTACGGTATTATATTTCACTTCATTCTCACACACTGGTTTCAGTTTAATGAGTGAATCTATTATGTTCTTCACCCTCACCAGGTATTTCTTCCTTTTGTCTTTGACATACAAAAATGTTGAAATATCTCTTTTTCTTTCCTCTCCAGAGAATCCAGAGACAGAGCTATCTTCCTGGAATATAGCAAGGGTACAAGAAGGAAGAGTATCAAACATTGTAAATATATATAAGCAGTTTTGGTTACAGGAGGTGAACAGTATGGCAGACACAATGGAAGGGTTTGGGAAGCCATTTGAGATGCCACTTCATACTGATGATGTTACTTCTGGTTATCTGATATGAGTAAAATCAATTTAGATGTCTATTGGAATGGCCATGGTTGGCTATCACTAATCATAGAATCGTATTGTTGGAAGTGAGCCCAACTCTCTGCTCAATGCAGGATTCTCAGGACGCTTCCCCAGCAGGTAGCTGTCCAACCTCTTTTTGAAGACATCCAAAGGAAGTGACCTCATAACCTCTCTAGGCAATTGGCTCCATTACTAAATTTATCTTATTGTCATTGGAAGTTCATTCTAATGTTCAATTAAAGTGTACTGTCCTGAAACTTAAAACCATTGGATTTGGTCCTGCCCTCTGGGACAGCAGAGAATATACCCGTCCACTCTTCTCTGTAAGGTATTTAAAGAGTACTATCATGTCAAGCCTCAGTCATCCCTTCACCAAGCTGAATTCTCTATATCTCTTATTATTTGTTGCCACAAGATGCAGAGCCAATCTTAAGAAATGGGGCTACAAAGTGGAATCCATGACATGCAAGTGTGGAGAAGAGCAAACTACAGACCACCTGCTGCAATGCAACCTGAGCCCTGCCACATGCATGATGGAGGACCTTCTTGCGGCAACACCAGAGGCACTCCAAGTGTCAAAGGACATTTAATCAACTACCAAGCTTGAAAATTTTGTGTTTTGTCTGTTTGTTTGTTTGTTCTGTTGGAAATGTAATACAATTGTTTGGTTGCCCCTGACATGATAAAATGAATAAATAAATAAATAAATAAATAAATAAATAAATTTGTTGCCTTTCTCTGAACCCACTCCAGATTCTTTTTAAAATGAGGTGCCCAGCACTGAAAGCCATACTCTAGATGAGTTCTGACCAACACAGAATATAATGAGGAGATCCGCATAGTCAAAGCCATGGTATTCCCTGTAGTAACCTACAGATGTGAGAGCTGGACCTTAGGGAAGGCTGAGCGAAGGAACATCAATGCTTTTGAACTGTGGTGTTGTGGCAGCAACTAAGTAGAAAAATGATCAAAACCTAATGAAATTAATGAAATTGAATAAGTTTTACCTTAGGAAGATTTCTTGGAGGTGCAGAGAGGTGATTCTGGTGGCAGGGAAAATGACAGATGGTGTGGAGGGCAAGAACAGAGCGAAAGAAGCTATCTTATGTCAATATTTGAAGAAGCCAAGGCTAGAGTTGAGCTATATTCAGAAGGTCAAAGGGTTGGTGCCAAGAACAAATTGATAACTATTGATCAAAGAAGAACAAACATTTGAAAGTATGATCTAATAGCGCCATCTCTTGTCTGGTTGAAGTAAACGGCATGCAAAGTTAATATACCTTTTTATAATGATCAATTGAGGAAATTAAGATATTGGTGAAATGTAATCAAAAGAAGGACTAATAAGGGAAACGCTTGCTTTGAATAAGTTAAAGATATATAAGAAGATGTGTGGAATCAATATAATATGATGTATGGAGAAATAGATGAAGTTATGATTCATGTTAAAGATTCACTTTAATGTAAGTCTTGGGGACGCTGGTCAAGATGACGTAAGGGAAAGTTGTGGAAATTGTATGTTCTTGCCAAAGAGTGTTTTGCCAACAAAT